>JALGQJ010000003.1:30988772-31406272 GCA_023055345.1 Quercus wislizeni
GAAACGATACGATAATTTTTATTTTCTCTCTTTTTCAACCTTTTCCAACCTGTTTTGGCTTGACATGAAGCCGTAATGGTATTTTTGAATTGTTTGAATTTGATTGTTATTTTTTTGAAATTTTCTACTACCCATATGGTAGAAACGAAACGAAACGATAATTTTTTTTTCTATCTTTGTCAGCCTTTTCAACCCTATTTTGGCTTGAAAAGAAGCCATAACAGGGTTTTTAAATTTTTTGAAATTTTTTGCTATTTTTTTCGAGTTGTCTATTACGCGTTGGGTGGGAACGAAACGGAACGACAATTTTTATTTTCTCTATTTATCGGCCTTTTCCAACCTATTTTGGCTTGAAATGAAGCCACAATGGTATTTTCAGATTTGTTGATTTTTGTTCTCTTTTTTTCGGAATTTTCTATTACCCGTCGGGTAGGAAGGGAACGGAAAGAGAATTTATATTTTTTCTCTTTCTCAGCATTTCCCTACCTATTTTGGCTTGAAATGAAGCCATAAAGGTTTTTTTAAATTTTTTCAATTTTTTTGCTATTTTTTTGGAATTTTCTATTACACGTCGGGTAGGAACGGAACCGAAGGACAATTTTTATTTTCTCTGTTACTCGGCCTTTTCCAACCTATTTTGGCTTGAAAAGAAGCCATAACTGGGTATTTTTATTTTTTGAATTATTTGCTTTTTTTTTGAATTATCTCTTGTGCGTCGTGTAGGAACGAAACGATACGATAATTTTTATTTTCTCTCTTTTTCAACATTTTCCAACCTGTTTTGGCTTGACATGAAGCCGTAATGGTATTTTTGAATTGTTTGAATTTGTTTGTTATTTTTTTGAAATTTTCTATTACCAATCGGGTAGAAACGAAACGAAACAATAATTTTTTTTTCTATCTTTGTCAGCCTTTTCAACCCTATTTTGGCTTGAAAAGAAGCCATAACAGGGTTTTTAAATTTTTTGAAATTTTTTGCTATTTTTTTCGAGTTGTCTATTACTCGTTGGGTGGGAACGAAACGGAACGACAATTTTTATTTTCTCTATTTATCGGCCTTTTCCAACCTATTTTTGCTTGAAATGAAGCCACAATGGTATTTTTAGATTTGTTGATTTTTGTTCTCTTTTTTTGGAATTTTCTATTACCCGTCGGGTCGGAAGGGAACGGAAAGAGAATTTATATTTTTTCTCTTTCTCAGTATTTCCCTACCTATTTTGGCTTGAAATGAAGCCATAACGGTAATTTTTAATTTATCGAATTTTTTTGCTATTTTTCTTGAATTTTCTCTAACGCGTCATGTTGGAACTAAACGAAACGATAATTTTTATTTTCTCCTTCTGAGCCTTTTCCAACCAATTTTGGCTCGAAATCACGCCATAATTATATTTTTTAATTTTCTGAATTTCTTGCTAGTTTTTTGGAATTATCTATTACGCATCGGGTTGGAACGGAACGGAACTATAATTTTTATTTTCTCTCTTTCTCGACCTTTTCCAACCTAGTTTGGCTTGAAATGAAGCCACAATGGTATTTTTTTATTTTATTTTATTTTTTTCACTTTTTTTGGAATTTTATATTTCCCGTCGGGTAGGAACGGAACGGAAAGACAATTTTTATTCTCTCTCTTTCTGGTCCTTTTCCAACCTATGTTGGCCTGAAAAGAAGCCATAATGGGGTTTTTTTAGTTTTTGAATTTTTTTACTATTTTTTTTTAATTAACTCTTATGCGTTGGGTAGGAACGAAACGAAACGATAATTTTTATTTTCTCTCTTTTTAGGCCTTTTCCAAACTGTTTTGGCTTGAAATGAAGCCATAATGGTTTTTTTCAATTTTTTCAATTTTTTTGCTATTTTTTTTGGAATTTTCTATTACACGTCGGGTAGGAACGGAACCGAAAAACAATTTTTATTTTCTCTCTTACTCGGCCTTTTCCAACCTATTTTGGCTTGAAAAGAAGCCATAACTGGGTTTTTTAATTTTTTGAATTTTTTGCAATTTTTTTTTAATTATCTCTTGTTCGTCGTGTAGGAACGAAACGATACGATAATTTTTATTTTCTCTCTTTTTCAGCCTTTTCCAACCTGTTTTGGCTTGACATGAAGCCGTAATGGTATTTTTGAATTGTTTGAATTTTTTTGTTATTTTTTTGGAATTTTCTATTACCCGGCGGGTAGAAACGAAACGAAACGATAATTTTTATTTTCTATCTTTGTCAGCCTTTTCAACCCTATTTTGGCTTGAAAAGAAGCCATAACAGGGTTTTTAAATTTTTTGAAATATTTTGCTATTTTTTTCGAGTTGTCTATTAAGCGTTGGGTGGGAACGAAACGGAACGACAATTTTTATTTTCTCTATATATCGGCTTTTTCCAACCTATTTTGGCTTGAAATGAAGCCACAATGGTATTTTAAGATTTGTTGATTTTTGTTCTCTTTTTTTGGAATTTTCTATTACCCGTCGGGTAGGAAGGGAATGGAAAGACAATTTATATTTTTTCTCTTTCTCAGCATTTCCCTACCTATTTTGGCTTGAAATGAAGCCATAACGGTTTTTTTAAATTTTTTCAATTTTTTTGCAATTTTTTTTGGAATTTTCTATTACACGTCGGGTAGGAACGGAACCGAAAGTCAATTTTTATTTTCTCTGTTACTCGGCCTTTTCAAACCTATTTTGGTTTGAAAAGAAGTCATAACTGGGTTTTTTTATTTTTTTGAATTTTTTGCTTTTTTTTTTGAATTATCTCTTGTGCGTCGTGTAGGAACGAAACGATACGATAATTTTTATTTTCTCTCTTTTTCAACCTTTTCCAACCTGTTTTGGCTTGACATGAAGCCGTAATGGTATTTTTGAATTGTTTGAATTTGTTTGTTATTTTTTTGAAATTTTCTATTACCCATCTGGTAGAAACGAAACGAAACGTTAATTTTTTTTTCTATCTTTGTCAGCCTTTTCAACCCTATTTTGGCTTTAAAAGAAGCCATAACAGGGTTTTTAAATTTTTTGAAATTTTTTGCTATTTTTTTCGAGTTGTCTATTACGCGTTGGGTGGGAACGAAACGGAACGACAATTTTTATTTTCTCTATTTATCGGCCTTTTCCAACCTATTTTTGCTTGAAATGAAGCCACAATGGTATTTTTAGATTTGTTGATTTTTGTTCTCTTTTTTTGGAATTTTCTATTACCCGTCGGGTCGGAAGGGAACGGAAAGAGAATTTATATTTTTTCTCTTTCTCAGCATTTCCCTACCTATTTTGGCTTGAAATGAAGCCATAACGGTAATTTTTAATTTATCGAATTTTTTTGCTATTTTTCTTGAATTTTCTCTAACGCGTCAGGTTGGAACTAAACGAAACGATAATTTTTATTTTCTCCTTCTGAGCCTTTTCCAACCAATTTTGGCTCGAAATCACGCCATAATTATATTTTTTAATTTTCTGAATTTTTTGCTAGTTTTTTGGAATTATCTATTACGCATCGGGTTGGAACGGAACGGAACTATAATTTTTATTTTCTCTCTTTCTCGACCTTTTCCAACCTAGTTTGGCTTAAAATGAAGCCACAATGGTATTTTTTTATTTTATTTTATTTTTTCACTTTTTTTGGAATTTTATATTTCCCGTCGGGTAGGAACGGAACGGAAAGACAATTTTTATTCTCTCTCTTTCTGGTCCTTTTCCAACCTATGTTGGCCTGAAAAGAAGCCATAATGGGGTTTTTTTAGTTTTTGAATTTTTTTACTCTTTTTTTTGAATTAACTCTTATGCGTTGGGTAGGAACGAAACGAAACGATAATTTTTATTTTCTCTCTTTTTAAGCCTTTTCCAACCTGTTTTGGTTTGAAATGAAGCCATAATGGTTTTTTAAAATTTTTTAAATTGTTTTGCTATTTTTTTTGGAATTTTCTATTACACGTCGGGTAGGAACGGAACCGAAAGACAATTTTTATTTTCTCCCTTACACGGCCTTTTCCAACCTATTTTGGCTTGAAAAGAAGCCATAACTGGGTTTTTTAATTTTTTGAATTTTTTGCTATTTTTTTTTAATTATCTCTTGTTCGTCGTGTAGGAACGAAACGATGTGATAATTTTTATTTTCTCTCTTTTTCAGCCTTTTCCAACCTGTTTTGGCTTGACATGAAGCCGTAATGGTATTTTTGAATTGTTTGAATTTTTTTATTATTTTTTTGGAATTTTCTATTACCCGTCGGGTAGAAACGAAACGAAACGATAATTTTTATTTTCTATCTTTGTCAGCCTTTTCAACCCTATTTTGGCTTGAAAAGAAGCCATAACAGGGTTTTTTAATTTTTTGAAATTTTTTGCTATTTTTTTCGAGTTGTCTATTAAGCGTTGGGTGGAAACGAAACGGAACGACAGTTTTTATTTTCTCTATATATCGGCCTTTTCCAACCTATTTTGGCTTGAAATGAAGCCACAATGGTATTTTCAGATTTGTTGATTTTTGTTCTCTTTTTTTCGGAATTTTCTATTACCCGTCGGGTAGGAAGGGAACGGAAAGACAATTTATATTTTTTCTCTTTCTCAGCATTTCCCTACCTATTTTGGCTTGAAATGAAGCCATAAAGGTTTTTTTAAATTTTTTCAATTTTTTTGCTATTTTTTTGGAATTTTCTATTACACGTCGGGTAGGAACGGAACCGAAGGACAGTTTTTATTTTCTCTGTTACTCGGCCTTTTCCAACCTATTTTGGCTTGAAAAGAAGCCATAACTGGGTATTTTTATTTTTTGAATTATTTGCTTTTTTTTTTAATTATCTCTTGTGCGTCGTGTAGGAACGAAACGATACGATAATTTTTATTTTCTCTCTTTTTCAACATTTTCCAACCTGTTTTGGCTTGACATGAAGCCGTAATGGTATTTTTGAATTGTTTGAATTTGTTTGTTATTTTTTTGAAATTTTCTATTACCAATCGGGTAGAAACGAAACGAAACAATAATTTTTTTTTCTATCTTTGTCAGCCTTTTCAACCCTATTTTGGCTTGAAAAGAAGCCATAACAGGGTTTTTAAATTTTATGAAATTTTTTGCTATTTTTTTCGAGTTGTCTATTACGCGTTGGGTGGGAACGAAACGGAACGACAATTGTTATTTTCTCTATTTATCGGCCTTTTCCAACCTATTTTTGCTTGAAATGAAGCCACAATGGTATTTTTAGATTTGTTGACTTTTGTTCTTTTTTTTTGGAATTTTCTATTACCCGTCGGGTCGGAAGGGAACGGAAAGACAATTTATATTTTTTCTCTTTCTCAGCATTTCCCTACCTATTTTGGCTTGAAATGAAGCCATAACGGTAATTTTTAATTTATCGAATTTTTTTGCTATTTTTCTTGAATTTTCTCTAACGCGTCATGTTGGAACTAAACGAAACGATAATTTTTATTTTCTCCTTCTGAGCCTTTTCCAACCAATTTTGGCTCGAAATCACGCCATAATTATATTTTTTAATTTTCTGAATTTTTTGCTAGTTTTTTGGAATTATCTATTACGCATCGGGTTGGAACGGAACGGAACTATAATTTTTATTTTCTCTCTTTTTGGTCCTTTTCCAACCTATGTTGGCTTGAAAAGAAGCCATAATGGGGTTTTTCTATTTTTTGAATTTTTTTCCCATTTTTTTGGAATTTTCTATTACGCATCGGGTAGGAACGAAACGAAAAGGAAATTTTTATTTCCTCTCTTTCCCGTCCTTTTCCAACCTATTTTGGCTTGAAAAGAAGCCATAATGGTGGTTTTTTTTTATTTTTTGAATTTTTTTCTATTTTTTTTGAATTATCTCTTATGCGTTGGGTAGGAACGAAACGAAACGATAATTTTTATTTTCTCTCTTTTTTAGCCTTTTTCAACCTGTTTTGGCTTGACATGAAGCCGTAATGATATTTTTGAATTGTTTGAATTTGGTTGTTATTTTTTTTTAATTTTTTATTGCCCGTCGGATAGAAACGAAACGAAAAGATAATTTTTATTTTCTCTCTTTGTCAGCCTTTTCGAACCTATTTTGGCTTGAAAAGAAGCCATAATAGGGTTTTTTAATTTTTTGAAATTTTTTGCTATTTTTTTGGAATTTTCTATTACGCGTTGGGTGGGAACGAAACGGAATGACAATTTTTATTTTCTCTATTTATCGGCCTTTTCCGACCTATCTTGGCTTGAAATGAAGCCGCAATTGTAGTTTTTGATTTGTTGATTTTTCTTCTATTTTTTTGGAATTTTCTATTACCCGTCGGGTAGGAAGGAAACGGAAAGGCAATTTATATTTTTTCTCTTTCTCAGCATTTCCCTACCTATTTTGGCTTGAAATGAAGCCATAACGGTATTTTTTAATTTATCGAATTTTTTTGCTATTTTTCTTGAATTTTCTCCAACGCGTCAGGTTGGAACGAAACGAAACGATAATTTTTATTTTCTATTTATGAGCCTTTTCCAACCAATTTTGGCCTGAAATCACACCATAATGGTATTTTTTAATTTTCTGAATTTTTTTGCTATTTTTTTGGAATTTTCTATTACGCATCGGGTTGGAACGGAACGGAACGATAATTTTTATTGTCTCTCTTTCTCAACCTTTTCCAACCTATTTTGGCTTGAAATGAGGCCACAATGGTATTTTTTTTATTTATATTTTTTTTCCCTTTTTTTTAAATTTTATATTTCCCTTCGGGTAGGAACGGAACGGAAAGACAATTTTTATTCTCTCTCTTTCTGGTCCTTTTCCAACCTATGTTGGCTTGAAATGAAGCCATAATGGGGTTTTTTTATTTTTTGAATTTTTTTACTATTTTTTTTGAATTATCTCTTATGCGTCAGGTAGGAACGAAAGGAAACAATAATTTTTATTTTCTCTTTCTGAGCCTTTTCCAACCAATTTTGGCCTGAAAACACGCCATAATGGTATTTTTTAATTTTCTGAATTTTTTTGCTATTTTTTTGGAATTTTCTATTACGCATAGGGTTGGAACGGAACGAAACGAGAATTTTTATTTTCTCTCTTTCTGGTCCTTTTCCAACCGATGTTGGCTTGAAAAGAAGCCATAATGGGGTTTTTTTATTTTTTGAATTTTTTTACCATTTTTTTGGAATTTTCTATTACGCATCGGGTAGGAACGGAACGAAAAGAAAATTTTTATTTCCTCTCTTTCCTGTCCTTTTCCAACCTATTTTGGCTTGAAAAGAAGCCATAATGGTGGTTTTTTTTTATTTTTTGAATTTTTTTCTATTTTTTTTGAATTATCTCTTATGCGTTGGGTAGAACGAAACGAAATGATAATTTTTATTTTCTCTCTTTTTTAGCCTTTTCCAACCTGTTTTGGCTTGACATGAAGCCGTAATGATATTTTTGAATTGTTTGAATTTGTTTGTTATTTTTTTTTAATTTTCTATTACCCGTCGGATAGAAATGAAACGAAAAGATAATTTTTATTTTCTCTCTTTGTCAGCCTTTTCAAACCTATTTTGGCTTGAAAAGAAGCCATAATAGGGTTTTTTAATTTTTTGAAATTTTTTGCTATTTTTTTGAAATTTTCTATTACGCGTTGGGTGGGAACGAAACAGAAAGGCAATTTTTATTTTCTCTCTTTTTTGGCCTTTTCCATCCTGTTTTGGCTTGAAATGAAGCCACAATGGTATTTTTTTAATTTTTTCACTTTTTTTTAATTTTATATTTCCCGTCGGGTAGGAACGGAACGGAAAGACAATTTTTATTCTCTCTCTTTCTGGTCCTTTTCCAACCTATGTTGGCTTGAAAAGAAGCCATAACGGGGTTTTTTTATTTTTATTTTTTTCACTTTTTTCTGAATTTTATATTTCCCGTCGGGTTGGAACGGAACGGAAAGACAATTTTTATTTTCTCTCTTTCTGGTTCTTTTCCAACCTATGTCGGCTTGAAAAGAAGCCATAATGGGGTTTTTTTATTTTTTGAATTTTTTTACTATTTTTTTTGAATTATCTCTTATGCGTCAGGTAGGAACGAAATGAAACAATAATTTTTATTTTCTCTTTCTGAGCCTTTTCCAACCAATTTTGGCCTGAAATCACCCCATAATGGTATTTTTTAATTTTCTGAATTTTTTTGCTATTTTTTTGGAATTTTCTATTACGCATAAGTTTGGAACGGAACGATAATTTTTATTGTCTCTCTTTCTCGACCTCTTCCAACCTATTTTGGCTTGAAATGAAGCCACAATGGTATTTTTTTATTTTTTTTATTTTTTTCCCTTTTTTTTGAATTTTATATTTCCCGTCAGGTAGGAATGGAACGGAAAGACAATTTTTATTCTCTCTCTCTCTGGTCTTTTTCCAACCTATGTTGGCTTGAAAAGAAGCTATAATGGGGTTTTTTTATTTTTTGAATTTTTTTACTATTTTTTTTGAATTATCTCTTATGCGTCGGGTAGGAACGAAACGAAACGAAACAATAATTTTTATTTTCTCTCTTTGTCAGCCATTTCCAACCTATTATGGCTTGAAAAGAAGCCATAATAGGGTTTTTTAATTTTTTGAAATTTTTTGCTATTTTTTTGGAATTTTCTATTACGCGTTGGGTGGGAACGAAACAGAAAGGCAATTTTTATTTTCTCTCTTTTTTGGCCTTTTCCATCCTGTTTTGGCTTGAAATGAAGCCACAATGGTATTTTTTTATTTCTTTTCACTTTTTTTTTAATTTTATATTTCCCGTCGGGTAGGAACGGAACGGAAAGACAATTTTTATTCTCTCTCTTTCTGGTCCTTTTCCAACCTATGTTGGCTTGAAAAGAAGCCATAACGGGGTTTTTTTATTTTTAATTTTTTCACTTTTTTCTGAATTTTATATTTCCCGTCGGGTTGGAACGGAACGGAAAGACAATTTTTATTTTCTCTCTTTCTGGTTCTTTTCCAACCTATGTCGGCTTGAAAAGAAGCAATAATGGGGTTTTTTTATTTTTTGAATTTTTTTACAATTTTTTTTTAATTATCTCTTATGCGTCGGGTAGGAACGAAACGAAACGACAATTTTTATTTTCTCTCTTTGTCAGCCTTTTTCAACCTACTTTGGCTGGAAAAGAAGCCATAATAGGGTTTTTTAATTTTTTGAAATTTTTCGCTATTTTTTTGGAATTTTCTATTACGCGTTGGGTGGAAACGAAACGGAAAGAAAATTTTTATTTTCTATCTTTTTCTGGCTTTTCCGACCTGTTTTGGCTTGAAATGAAGCCATAATGGTTTTTATTAAATTTTTTCAATTTTTTTGCTATTGTTTTTGGAATATTCTATTACGCGTCGGGTAGGAACCGAAAGGAAATACAATTTTTATTTTCTCTCTTTCTCGGCCTTTTCCAACCTATTTTGGCTTCAAATGAAGCCACAACGGTATTTTTTTATTTTTTTTCACTTTTTTTGGAATTTTATATTTCCCGTCAGGTAGGAACGGAACTGAAAGACAATTTTTATTTTCTCTCTTTCTGGTCCTTTTCCAACCGATGTTGGCTTGAAAAGAAGCCATAATGGGGTTTTTTTATTTTTTGAATTTTTTTACCATTTTTTTGGAATTTTCTATTACGCATCGGGTAGGAACGGAACGAAAAGAAAATTTTTATTTCCTCTCTTTCCTGTCCTTTTCCAACCTATTTTGGCTTGAAAAGAAGCCATAATGGTGGTTTTTTTTTTTTTTTTTTTGAATTTTTTTCTATTTTTTTTTGAATTATCTCTTATGCGTTGGGTAGAACGAAACGAAACGATAATTTTTATTTTCTCTCTTTTTTAGCCTTTTCCAACCTGTTTTGGCTTGACATGAAGCCGTAATGATATTTTTGAATTGTTTGAATTTGTTTGTTATTTTTTTTTAATTTTCTATTACCCGTCGGATAGAAATGAAACGAAAAGATAATTTTTATTTTCTCTCTTTGTCAGCCTTTTCAAACCTATTTTGGCTTGAAAAGAAGCCATAATAGGGTTTTTTAATTTTTTGAAATTTTTTGCTATTTTTTTCGAGTTGTCTATTAAGCGTTGGGTGGGAAAGAAACGGAACGACAATTTTTATTTTCTCAATCTATCGGCCTTTTCCAACCTATTTTGGCTTGAAATGAAGCCACAATGGTATTTTTAGATTTGTTGATTTTTGTTCTCTTTTTTTGGAATTTTCTATTACCCGTCGGGTAGGAAGGGAACGGAAAGAAAATTTATATTTTTTCTCTTTCTCAGCATTTCCCTACCTATTTTGGCTTGAAATGAAGCCATAACGGTATTTTTTAATTTATCGAATTTTTTTGCTATTTTTCTTGAATTTTCTCCAACATGTCAGGTTGGAACGAAACGAAACGATAATTTTTATTTTCTATTTATGAGCCTTTTCTAACCAATTTTGGCCTGAAATCACGCCATAATGGTATTTTTTAATTATCTGAATTTTTTTGCTATTTTTTTGGAATTTTCTATTACGCATCGTGTTAGAACAGAACGAAACGATAATTTTTATTTTCTCTCTTTCTGGTCCTTTTCCAACCTATGTTGGCTTGAAAAGAAGCCATAATGGGGTTTTTTTATTTTTTGTATTTTTTTCCCATTTTTTTGGAATTTTCTATTACGCATCGGGTAGGAACGGAACGAAAAGGAAATTTTTATTTCCTCTCTTTCCCGTCCTTTTCCAACCTATTTTGGCTTGAAAAGAAGCCATAATGGTGGTTTTTTTTTTATTTTTTGAATTTTTTTTCAATTTTTTTTGAATTATCTCTTATGCGTTGGGTAGGAACGAAACGAAACGATAATTTTTATTTTCTCTCTTTTTTAGCCTTTTCCAACCTGTTTTGGCTTGACATGAAGCCGTAATGATATTTTTGAATTGTTTGAATTTGGTTGTTATTTTTTTTTAATTTTTTATTACCCGTCGGATAGAAACGAAACGAAAAGATAAATTTTATTTTCTCTCTTTGTCAGCCTTTTCGAACCTATTTTGGCTTGAAAAGAAGCCATAATAGGGTTTTTTAATTTTTTGAAATTTTTTGCTATTTTTTTGGAATTTTCTATTACGCGTTGGGTGGGAACGAAACGGAATGACAATTTTTATTTTCTCTATTTATCGGCCTTTTCCGACCTATCTTGGCTTGAAATGAAGCCGCAATTGTAGTTTTTGATTTGTTGATTTTTCTTCTCTTTTTTTGGAATTTTCTATTACCCGTCGGGTAGGAAGGGAACGGAAAGGCAATTTATATTTTTTCTCTTTCTCAGCATTTCCCTACCTATTTTGGCTTGAAATGAAGCCATAACGGTATTTTTTAATTTATCGAATTTTTTTGCTATTTTTCTTGAATTTTCTCCAACGCGTCAGGCTGGAACGAAACGAAACGATAATTTTTATTTTCTATTTATGAGCCTTTTCCAACCAATTTTGGCCTGAAATCACACCATAATGGAATTTTTTAATTTTCTGAATTTTTTTGCTATTTTTTTGGAATTTTCTATTACTCATCGGGTTGGAACGGAACCGAACGATAATTTTTATTGTCTCTCTTTCTCAACCTTTTCCAACCTATTTTGGCTTGAAATGAAGCCACACTGGTATTTTTTTTATTTATATTTTTTTTCCCTTTTTTTTTAAATTTTATATTTCCCTTCGGGTAGGAACGGAACGGAAAGACAATTTTTATTCTCTCTCTTCCTGGTCCTTTTCCAACCTATGTTGGCTTGAAATGAAGCCATAATGGGGTTTTTTTATTTTTTGAATTTTTTTACTATTTTTTTTGAATTATCTCTTATGCGTCAGGTAGGAACGAAATGAAACAATAATTTTTATTTTCTCTTTCTGAGCCTTTTCCAACCAATTTTGGCCTGAAATCACGCCATAATGGTATTTTTTAATTTTCTGAATTTTTTTGCTATTTTTTTGGAATTTTCTATTACGCATAAGTTTGGAACGGAACGATAATTTTTATTGTCTCTCTTTCTCGACCTCTTCCAACCTATTTTGGCTTGAAATGAAGCCACAATGGTATTTTTTTATTTTTTTTTATTTTTTTCCCTTTTTTTTGAATTTTATATTTCCCGTCAGGTAGGAATGGAACGGAAAGACAATTTTTATTCTCTCTCTTTCTGGTCTTTTTCCAACCTATGTTGGCTTGAAAAGAAGCTATAATGGGGTTTTTTTATTTTTTGAATTTTTTTACTATTTTTTTTGAATTATCTCTTATGCGTCGGGTAGGAACGAAACGAAACGAAACAATAATTTTTATTTTCTCTCTTTGTCAGCCATTTCCAACCTATTATGGCTTGAAAAGAAGCCATAATAGGGTTTTTTAATTTTTTGAAATTTTTTGCTATTTTTTTGGAATTTTCTATTACGCGTTGGGTGGGAACGAAACAGAAAGGCAATTTTTATTTTCTCTTTTTTTTGGCCTTTTCCATCCTGTTTTGGCTTGAAATGAAGCCACAATGGTATTTTTTTATTTCTTTTCACTTTTTTTTTAATTTTATATTTCCCGTCGGGTAGGAACGGAACGGAAAGACAATTTTTATTCTCTCTCTTTCTGGTCCTTTTCCAACCTATGTTGGCTTGAAAAGAAGCCATAACGGGGTTTTTTTATTTTTATTTTTTTCACTTTTTTCTGAATTTTATATTTCCCGTCGGGTTGGAACGGAACGGAAAGACAATTTTTATTTTCTCTCTTTCTGGTTCTTTTCCAACCTATGTCGGCTTGAAAAGAAGCCATAATGGGGTTTTTTTATTTTTTGAATTTTTTTACAATTTTTTTTTAATTATCTCTTATGCGTCGGGTAGGAACGAAACGAAACGACAATTTTTATTTTCTCTCTTTGTCAGCCTTTTTCAACCTACTTTGGCTTGAAAAGAAGCCATAATAGGGTTTTTTAATTTTTTGAAATTTTTTGCTATTTTTTTGGAATTTTCTATTACGCGTTGGGTGGAAACGAAACGGAAAGAAAATTTTTATTTTCTATCTTTTTCTGGCTTTTCCGACCTGTTTTGGCTTGAAATGAAGCCATAATGGTTTTTATTAAATTTTTTCAATTTTTTTGCTATTGTTTTTGGAATATTCTATTACGCGTCGGGTAGGAACCGAAAGGAAATACAATTTTTATTTTCTCTCTTTCTCGGCCTTTTCCAACCTATTTTGGCTTCAAATGAAGCCACAACGGTATTTTTTTTTATTTTTTTTCACTTTTTTTGGAATTTTACATTTCCCGTCAGGTAGGAACGGAACGGAAAGACAATTTTTATTTTCTCTCTTTCTGGTCCTTTTCCAACCGATGTTGGCTTGAAAAGAAGCCATAATGGGGTTTTTTTATTTTTTGAATTTTTTTACCATTTTTTTGGAATTTTCTATTACGCATCGGGTAGGAACGGAACGAAAAGAAAATTTTTATTTCCTCTCTTTCC
Source organism: Quercus wislizeni (assembly GCA_023055345.1). Classification (NCBI taxonomy): domain Eukaryota; kingdom Viridiplantae; phylum Streptophyta; class Magnoliopsida; order Fagales; family Fagaceae; genus Quercus; species Quercus wislizeni. The sequence continues at coordinate 31,002,159 of JALGQJ010000003.1, forward strand.
TGTCCTTCTCCAACCTATTTTGGCTTGAAAAGAAGCCATAATGGTGGTTTTTTTTTATTTTTTGAATTTTTTTCTTTTTTTTTTTGAATTATCTCTTATGCGTTGGGTAGAACGAAACGAAACGATAATTTTTATTTTCTCTCTTTTTTAGCCTTTTCCAACCTGTTTTGGCTTGACATGAAGCCATAATGATATTTTTGAATTGTTTGAATTTGTTTGTTATTTTTTTTTAATTTTCTATTACCCGTCGGATAGAAATGAAACGAAAAGATAATTTTTATTTTCTCTCTTTGTCAGCCTTTTCAAACCTATTTTGGCTTGAAAAGAAGCCATAATAGGGTTTTTTAATTTTTTGAAATTTTTTGCTATTTTTTTCGAGTTGTCTATTAAGCGTTGGGTGGGAAAGAAACGGAACGACAATTTTTATTTTCTCTATCTATCGGCCTTTTCCAACCTATTTTGGCTTGAAATGAAGCAAGCCACAATGGTATTTTTAGATTTGTTGATTTTTGTTCTCTTTTTTTGGAATTTTCTATTACCCGTCGGGTAGGAAGGGAACGGAAAGAAAATTTATATTTTTTCTCTTTCTCAGCATTTCCCTACCTATTTTGGCTTGAAATGAAGCCATAACGGTATTTTTTAATTTATCGAATTTTTTTGCTATTTTTCTTGAATTTTCTCCAACACGTCAGGTTGGAACGAAACGAAACGATAATTTTTATTTTCTATTTATGAGCCTTTTCTAACCAATTTTGGCCTGAAATCACGCCATAATGGTATTTTTTAATTTTCTGAATTTTTTTTCTATTTTTTTGGAATTTTCTATTACGCATCGGGTTGGAACAGAACGAAACGATAATTTTTATTTTCTCTCTTTCTGGTCCTTTTCCAACCTATGTTGGCTTGAAAAGAAGCCATAATGGGGATTTTTTATTTTTTGAATTTTTTTCCCATTTTTTTGGAATTTTCTATTACGCATCGGGTAGGAACGGAACGAAAAGGAAATTTTTATTTCCTCTCTTTCCCGTCCTTTTCCAACCTATTTTGGCTTGAAAAGAAGCCATAATGGTGGTTTTTTTTTTATTTTTTGAATTTTTTTTCAATTTTTTTTGAATTATCTCTTATGCGTTGGGTAGGAACGAAACGAAACGATAATTTTTATTTTCTCTCTTTTTTAGCCTTTTCCAACCTGTTTTGGCTTGACATGAAGCCGTAATGATATTTTTGAATTGTTTGAATTTGGTTGTTATTTTTTTTTAATTTTTTATTACCCGTCGGATTGAAACGAAACGAAAAGATAAATTTTATTTTCTCTCTTTGTCAGCCTTTTCGAACCTATTTTGGCTTGAAAAGAAGCCATAATAGGGTTTTTTAATTTTTTGAAATTTTTTGCTATTTTTTTGGAATTTTCTATTACGCGTTGGGTGGGAACGAAACGGAATGACAATTTTTATTTTCTCTATTTATCGGCCTTTTCCGACCTATCTTGGCTTGAAATGAAGCCGCAATTGTAGTTTTTGATTTGTTGATTTTTCTTCTCTTTTTTTGGAATTTTCTATTACCCGTCGGGTAGGAAGGGAACGGAAAGACAATTTATATTTTTTCTCTTTCTCAGCATTTCCCTACCTATTTTGGCTTGAAATGAAGCCATAACGGTATTTTTTAATTTATCGAATTTTTTTGCTATTTTTCTTGAATTTTCTCCAACGCGTCAGGTTGGAACGAAACGAAACGATAATTTTTATTTTCTATTTTATGAGCCTTTTCCAACCAATTTTGGCCTGAAATCACACCATAATGGTATTTTTTAATTTTCTGAATTTTTTTGCTATTTTTTTGGAATTTTCTATTACGCATCGGGTTGGAACGGAACGGAACGATAATTTTTATTGTCTCTCTTTCTCAACCTTTTCCAACCTATTTTGGCTTGAAATGAAGCCACAATGGTATTTTTTTTATTTATATTTTTTTTCCCTTTTTTTTAAATTTTATATTTCCCTTCGAGTAGGAACGGAACGGAAAGACAATTTTTATTCTCTCTCTTTCTGGTCCTTTTCCAACCTATGTTGGCTTGAAATGAAGCCATAATGGGGTTTTTTTTATTTTTTGAATTTTTTTACTATTTTTTTTGAATTATCTCTTATGCGTCAGGTCGGAACGAAAGGAAACAATAATTTTTATTTTCTCTTTCTGAGCCTTTTCCAACCAATTTTGGCCTGAAATCACGCCATAATGGTATTTTTTAATTTTCTGAATTTTTTTGCTATTTTTTTGGAATTTTCTATTACGCATCGGGTTGGAACGGAACGAAACGATAATTTTTATTTTCTCTCTTTCTGGTCCTTTTCCAACCGATGTTGGCTTGAAAAGAAGCCATAATGGGGTTTTTTTATTTTTTGAATTTTTTTACCATTTTTTTGGAATTTTCTATTACGCATCGGGTAGGAACGGAACGAAAAGAAAATTTTTATTTCCTCTCTTTCCTGTCCTTTTCCAACCTATTTTGGCTTGAAAAGAAGCCATAATGGTGGTTTTTTTTTTATTTTTTGAATTTTTTTCTATTTTTTTTTGAATTATCTCTTATGCGTTGGGTAGAACGAAACGAAACGATAATTTTTATTTTCTCTCTTTTTTAGCCTTTTCCAACCTGTTTTGGCTTGACATGAAGCCGTAATGATATTTTTGAATTGTTTGAATTTGGTTGTTATTTTTTTTTAATTTTTTATTACCCGTCGGATAGAAACGAAACGAAAAGATAATTTTTATTTTCTCTCTTTGTCAGCCTTTTCGAACCTATTTTGGCTTGAAAAGAAGCCATAATAGGGTTTTTTAATTTTTTGAAAATTTTTGCTATTTTTTTGGAATTTTCTATTACGCGTTGGGTGGGAACGAAACGGAATGACAATTTTTATTTTCTCTATTTATCGGCCTTTTCCGACCTATCTTGGCTAGAAATGAAGCCGCAATTGTAGTTTTTGATTTGTTGATTTTTCTTCTCTTTTTTTGGAATTTTCTATTACCCGTCGGGTAGGAAGGGAACGGAAAGGCAATTTATATTTTTTCTCTTTCTCAGCATTTCCCTACCTATTTTGGCTTGAAATGAAGCCATAACGGTATTTTTTAATTTATCGAATTTTTTTGCTATTTTTCTTGAATTTTCTCCAACGCGTCAGGCTGGAACGAAACGAAACGATAATTTTTATTTTCTATTTATGAGCCTTTTCCAACCAATTTTGGCCTGAAATCACACCATAATGGTATTTTTTAATTTTCTGAATTTTTTTGCTATTTTTTTGGAATTTTCTATTACTCATCGGGTTGGAACGGAACGGAACGATAATTTTTATTGTCTCTCTTTCTCAACCTTTTCCAACCTATTTTGGCTTGAAATGAAGCCACACTGGTATTTTTTTTATTTATATTTTTTTTCCCTTTTTTTTAAATTTTATATTTCCCTTCGGGTAGGAACGGAACGGAAAGACAATTTTTATTCTCTCTCTTTCTGGTCCTTTTCCAACCTATTTTGGCTTGAAATGAAGCCATAATGGGGTTTTTTTATTTTTTGAATTTTTTTACTATTTTTTTTGAATTATCTCTTATGCGTCAGGTAGGAACGAAATGAAACAATAATTTTTATTTTCTCTTTCTGAGCCTTTTCCAACCAATTTTGGCCTGAAATCACGCCATAATGGTATTTTTTAATTTTCTGAATTTTTTTGCTATTTTTTTGGAATTTTCTATTACGCATAAGTTTGGAACGGAACGATAATTTTTATTGTCTCTCTTTCTCGACCTCTTCCAACCTATTTTGGCTTGAAATGAAGCCACAATGGTATTTTTTTATTTTTTTTATTTTTTTCCCTTTTTTTTGAATTTTATATTTCCCGTCAGGTAGGAATGGAACGGAAAGACAATTTTTATTCTCTCTCTTTCTGGTCTTTTTCCAACCTATGTTGGCTTGAAAAGAAGCTATAATGGGGTTTTTTTATTTTTTGAATTTTTTTACTATTTTTTTTGAATTATCTCTTATGCGTCGGGTAGGAACGAAACGAAACGAAACAATAATTTTTATTTTCTCTATTTGTCAGCCATTTCCAACCTATTATGGCTTGAAAAGAAGCCATAATAGGGTTTTTTAATTTTTTGAAATTTTTTGCTATTTTTTTGGAATTTTCTATTACGCGTTGGGTGGGAACGAAACAGAAAGGCAATTTTTATTTTCTCTCTTTTTTGGCCTTTTCCATCCTGTTTTGGCTTGAAATGAAGCCATAATGGTATTTTTTTATTTTTTTTCACTTTTTTTTAATTTTATATTTCCCGTCGGGTAGGAACGGAACGGAAAGACAATTTTTATTCTCTCTCTTTCTGGTCCTTTTCCAACCTATGTTGGCTTGAAAAGAAGCCATAACGGGGTTTTTTTATTTTTATTTTTTTCACTTTTTTCTGAATTTTATATTTCCCGTCGGGTTGGAACGGAACGGAAAGACAATTTTTATTTTCTCTCTTTCTGGTTCTTTTCCAACCTATGTCGGCTTGAAAAGAAGCCATAATGGGGTTTTTTTATTTTTTGAATTTTTTTACTATTTTTTTTTAATTATCTCTTATGCGTCGGGTAGGAACGAAACGAAACGACAATTTTTATTTTCTCTCTTTGTCAGCCTTTTTCAACCTACTTTGGCTGGAAAAGAAGCCATAATAGGGTTTTTTAATTTTTTGAAATTTTTCGCTATTTTTTTGGAATTTTCTATTACGCGTTGGGTGGAAACGAAACGAAAAGAAAATTTTTATTTTCTATCTTTTTCTGGCTTTTCCGACCTGTTTTGGCTTGAAATGAAGCCATAATGGTTTTTATTAAATTTTTTCAATTTTTTTGCTATTGTTTTTGGAATATTCTATTACGCGTCGGGTAGGAACCGAAAGGAAATACAATTTTTATTTTCTCTCTTTCTCGGCCTTTTCCAACCTATTTTGGCTTCAAATGAAGCCACAACGGTATTTTTTTATTTTTTTTCACTTTTTTTGGAATTTTATATTTCCCGTCAGGTAGGAACGGAACTGAAAGACAATTTTTATTTTCTCTCTTTCTGGTCCTTTTCCAACCGATGTTGGCTTGAAAAGAAGCCATAATGGGGTTTTTTTATTTTTTGAATTTTTTTACCATTTTTTTGGAATTTTCTATTACGCATCGGGTAGGAACGGAACGAAAAGAAAATTTTTATTTCCTCTCTTTCCTGTCCTTTTCCAACCTATTTTGGCTTGAAAAGAAGCCATAATGGTGGTTTTTTTTTTATTTTTTGAATTTTTTTCTATTTTTTTTTGAATTATCTCTTATGCGTTGGGTAGAACGAAACGAAACGATAATTTTTATTTTCTCTCTTTTTTAGCCTTTTCCAACCTGTTTTGGCTTGACATGAAGCCGTAATGATATTTTTGAATTGTTTGAATTTGTTTGTTATTTTTTTTTAATTTTCTATTACCCGTCGGATAGAAATGAAACGAAAAGATAATTTTTATTTTCTCTCTTTGTCAGCCTTTTCAAACCTATTTTGGCTTGAAAAGAAGCCATAATAGGGTTTTTTAATTTTTTGAAATTTTTTGCTATTTTTTTCGAGTTGTCTATTAAGCGTTGGGTGGGAAAGAAACGGAACGACAATTTTTATTTTCTCAATCTATCGGCCTTTTCCAACCTATTTTGGCTTGAAATGAAGCCACAATGGTATTTTTAGATTTGTTGATTTTTGTTCTCTTTTTTTGGAATTTTCTATTACCCGTCGGGTAGGAAGGGAACGGAAAGAAAATTTATATTTTTTCTCTTTCTCAGCATTTCCCTACCTATTTTGGCTTGAAATGAAGCCATAACGGTATTTTTTAATTTATCGAATTTTTTTGCTATTTTTCTTGAATTTTCTCCAACACGTCAGGTTGGAACGAAACGAAACGATAATTTTTATTTTCTATTTATGAGCCTTTTCTAACCAATTTTGGCCTGAAATCACGCCATAATGGTATTTTTTAATTATCTGAATTTTTTTGCTATTTTTTTGGAATTTTCTATTACGCATCGTGTTAGAACAGAACGAAACGATAATTTTTATTTTCTCTCTTTCTGGTCCTTTTCCAACCTATGTTGGCTTGAAAAGAAGCCATAATGGGGTTTTTTTATTTTTTGTATTTTTTTCCCATTTTTTTGGAATTTTCTATTACGCATCGGGTAGGAACGGAACGAAAAGGAAATTTTTATTTCCTCTCTTTCCCGTCCTTTTCCAACCTATTTTGGCTTGAAAAGAAGCCATAATGGTGGTTTTTTTTTTATTTTTTGAATTTTTTTTCAATTTTTTTTGAATTATCTCTTATGCGTTGGGTAGGAACGAAACGAAACGATAATTTTTATTTTCTCTCTTTTTTAGCCTTTTCCAACCTGTTTTGGCTTGACATGAAGCCGTAATGATATTTTTGAATTGTTTGAATTTGGTTGTTATTTTTTTTTAATTTTTTATTACCCGTCGGATAGAAACGAAACGAAAAGATAAATTTTATTTTCTCTCTTTGTCAGCCTTTTCGAACCTATTTTGGCTTGAAAAGAAGCCATAATAGGGTTTTTTAATTTTTTGAAATTTTTTGCTATTTTTTTGGAATTTTCTATTACGCGTTGGGTGGGAACGAAACGGAATGACAATTTTTATTTTCTCTATTTATCGGCCTTTTCCGACCTATCTTGGCTTGAAATGAAGCCGCAATTGTAGTTTTTGATTTGTTGATTTTTCTTCTCTTTTTTTGGAATTTTCTATTACCCGTCGGGTAGGAAGGGAACGGAAAGGCAATTTATATTTTTTCTCTTTCTCAGCATTTCCCTACCTATTTTGGCTTGAAATGAAGCCATAACGGTATTTTTTAATTTATCGAATTTTTTTGCTATTTTTCTTGAATTTTCTCCAACGCGTCAGGCTGGAACGAAACGAAACGATAATTTTTATTTTCTATTTATGAGCCTTTTCCAACCAATTTTGGCCTGAAATCACACCATAATGGAATTTTTTAATTTTCTGAATTTTTTTGCTATTTTTTTGGAATTTTCTATTACTCATCGGGTTGGAACGGAACCGAACGATAATTTTTATTGTCTCTCTTTCTCAACCTTTTCCAACCTATTTTGGCTTGAAATGAAGCCACACTGGTATTTTTTTTATTTATATTTTTTTTCCCTTTTTTTTTAAATTTTATATTTCCCTTCGGGTAGGAACGGAACGGAAAGACAATTTTTATTCTCTCTCTTCCTGGTCCTTTTCCAACCTATGTTGGCTTGAAATGAAGCCATAATGGGGTTTTTTTATTTTTTGAATTTTTTTACTATTTTTTTTGAATTATCTCTTATGCGTCAGGTAGGAACGAAATGAAACAATAATTTTTATTTTCTCTTTCTGAGCCTTTTCCAACCAATTTTGGCCTGAAATCACGCCATAATGGTATTTTTTAATTTTCTGAATTTTTTTGCTATTTTTTTGGAATTTTCTATTACGCATAAGTTTGGAACGGAACGATAATTTTTATTGTCTCTCTTTCTCGACCTCTTCCAACCTATTTTGGCTTGAAATGAAGCCACAATGGTATTTTTTTATTTTTTTTTATTTTTTTCCCTTTTTTTTGAATTTTATATTTCCCGTCAGGTAGGAATGGAACGGAAAGACAATTTTTATTCTCTCTCTTTCTGGTCTTTTTCCAACCTATGTTGGCTTGAAAAGAAGCTATAATGGGGTTTTTTTATTTTTTGAATTTTTTTACTATTTTTTTTGAATTATCTCTTATGCGTCGGGTAGGAACGAAACGAAACGAAACAATAATTTTTATTTTCTCTCTTTGTCAGCCATTTCCAACCTATTATGGCTTGAAAAGAAGCCATAATAGGGTTTTTTAATTTTTTGAAATTTTTTGCTATTTTTTTGGAATTTTCTATTACGCGTTGGGTGGGAACGAAACAGAAAGGCAATTTTTATTTTCTCTTTTTTTTGGCCTTTTCCATCCTGTTTTGGCTTGAAATGAAGCCACAATGGTATTTTTTTATTTCTTTTCACTTTTTTTTTAATTTTATATTTCCCGTCGGGTAGGAACGGAACGGAAAGACAATTTTTATTCTCTCTCTTTCTGGTCCTTTTCCAACCTATGTTGGCTTGAAAAGAAGCCATAACGGGGTTTTTTTATTTTTATTTTTTTCACTTTTTTCTGAATTTTATATTTCCCGTCGGGTTGGAACGGAACGGAAAGACAATTTTTATTTTCTCTCTTTCTGGTTCTTTTCCAACCTATGTCGGCTTGAAAAGAAGCCATAATGGGGTTTTTTTATTTTTTGAATTTTTTTACAATTTTTTTTTAATTATCTCTTATGCGTCGGGTAGGAACGAAACGAAACGACAATTTTTATTTTCTCTCTTTGTCAGCCTTTTTCAACCTACTTTGGCTTGAAAAGAAGCCATAATAGGGTTTTTTAATTTTTTGAAATTTTTTGCTATTTTTTTGGAATTTTCTATTACGCGTTGGGTGGAAACGAAACGGAAAGAAAATTTTTATTTTCTATCTTTTTCTGGCTTTTCCGACCTGTTTTGGCTTGAAATGAAGCCATAATGGTTTTTATTAAATTTTTTCAATTTTTTTGCTATTGTTTTTGGAATATTCTATTACGCGTCGGGTAGGAACCGAAAGGAAATACAATTTTTATTTTCTCTCTTTCTCGGCCTTTTCCAACCTATTTTGGCTTCAAATGAAGCCACAACGGTATTTTTTTTTATTTTTTTTCACTTTTTTTGGAATTTTACATTTCCCGTCAGGTAGGAACGGAACGGAAAGACAATTTTTATTTTCTCTCTTTCTGGTCCTTTTCCAACCGATGTTGGCTTGAAAAGAAGCCATAATGGGGTTTTTTTATTTTTTGAATTTTTTTACCATTTTTTTGGAATTTTCTATTACGCATCGGGTAGGAACGGAACGAAAAGAAAATTTTTATTTCCTCTCTTTCCTGTCCTTCTCCAACCTATTTTGGCTTGAAAAGAAGCCATAATGGTGGTTTTTTTTTATTTTTTGAATTTTTTTCTTTTTTTTTTTGAATTATCTCTTATGCGTTGGGTAGAACGAAACGAAACGATAATTTTTATTTTCTCTCTTTTTTAGCCTTTTCCAACCTGTTTTGGCTTGACATGAAGCCATAATGATATTTTTGAATTGTTTGAATTTGTTTGTTATTTTTTTTTAATTTTCTATTACCCGTCGGATAGAAATGAAACGAAAAGATAATTTTTATTTTCTCTCTTTGTCAGCCTTTTCAAACCTATTTTGGCTTGAAAAGAAGCCATAATAGGGTTTTTTAATTTTTTGAAATTTTTTGCTATTTTTTTCGAGTTGTCTATTAAGCGTTGGGTGGGAAAGAAACGGAACGACAATTTTTATTTTCTCTATCTATCGGCCTTTTCCAACCTATTTTGGCTTGAAATGAAGCAAGCCACAATGGTATTTTTAGATTTGTTGATTTTTGTTCTCTTTTTTTGGAATTTTCTATTACCCGTCGGGTAGGAAGGGAACGGAAAGAAAATTTATATTTTTTCTCTTTCTCAGCATTTCCCTACCTATTTTGGCTTGAAATGAAGCCATAACGGTATTTTTTAATTTATCGAATTTTTTTGCTATTTTTCTTGAATTTTCTCCAACACGTCAGGTTGGAACGAAACGAAACGATAATTTTTATTTTCTATTTATGAGCCTTTTCTAACCAATTTTGGCCTGAAATCACGCCATAATGGTATTTTTTAATTTTCTGAATTTTTTTTCTATTTTTTTGGAATTTTCTATTACGCATCGGGTTGGAACAGAACGAAACGATAATTTTTATTTTCTCTCTTTCTGGTCCTTTTCCAACCTATGTTGGCTTGAAAAGAAGCCATAATGGGGATTTTTTATTTTTTGAATTTTTTTCCCATTTTTTTGGAATTTTCTATTACGCATCGGGTAGGAACGGAACGAAAAGGAAATTTTTATTTCCTCTCTTTCCCGTCCTTTTCCAACCTATTTTGGCTTGAAAAGAAGCCATAATGGTGGTTTTTTTTTTATTTTTTGAATTTTTTTTCAATTTTTTTTGAATTATCTCTTATGCGTTGGGTAGGAACGAAACGAAACGATAATTTTTATTTTCTCTCTTTTTTAGCCTTTTCCAACCTGTTTTGGCTTGACATGAAGCCGTAATGATATTTTTGAATTGTTTGAATTTGGTTGTTATTTTTTTTTAATTTTTTATTACCCGTCGGATTGAAACGAAACGAAAAGATAAATTTTATTTTCTCTCTTTGTCAGCCTTTTCGAACCTATTTTGGCTTGAAAAGAAGCCATAATAGGGTTTTTTAATTTTTTGAAATTTTTTGCTATTTTTTTGGAATTTTCTATTACGCGTTGGGTGGGAACGAAACGGAATGACAATTTTTATTTTCTCTATTTATCGGCCTTTTCCGACCTATCTTGGCTTGAAATGAAGCCGCAATTGTAGTTTTTGATTTGTTGATTTTTCTTCTCTTTTTTTGGAATTTTCTATTACCCGTCGGGTAGGAAGGGAACGGAAAGACAATTTATATTTTTTCTCTTTCTCAGCATTTCCCTACCTATTTTGGCTTGAAATGAAGCCATAACGGTATTTTTTAATTTATCGAATTTTTTTGCTATTTTTCTTGAATTTTCTCCAACGCGTCAGGTTGGAACGAAACGAAACGATAATTTTTATTTTCTATTTTATGAGCCTTTTCCAACCAATTTTGGCCTGAAATCACACCATAATGGTATTTTTTAATTTTCTGAATTTTTTTGCTATTTTTTTGGAATTTTCTATTACGCATCGGGTTGGAACGGAACGGAACGATAATTTTTATTGTCTCTCTTTCTCAACCTTTTCCAACCTATTTTGGCTTGAAATGAAGCCATAATGGTATTTTTTTTATTTATATTTTTTTTCCCTTTTTTTTAAATTTTATATTTCCCTTCGAGTAGGAACGGAACGGAAAGACAATTTTTATTCTCTCTCTTTCTGGTCCTTTTCCAACCTATGTTGGCTTGAAATGAAGCCATAATGGGGTTTTTTTTATTTTTTGAATTTTTTTACTATTTTTTTTGAATTATCTCTTATGCGTCAGGTCGGAACGAAAGGAAACAATAATTTTTATTTTCTCTTTCTGAGCCTTTTCCAACCAATTTTGGCCTGAAATCACGCCATAATGGTATTTTTTAATTTTCTGAATTTTTTTGCTATTTTTTTGGAATTTTCTATTACGCATCGGGTTGGAACGGAACGAAACGATAATTTTTATTTTCTCTCTTTCTGGTCCTTTTCCAACCGATGTTGGCTTGAAAAGAAGCCATAATGGGGTTTTTTTATTTTTTGAATTTTTTTACCATTTTTTTGGAATTTTCTATTACGCATCGGGTAGGAACGGAACGAAAAGAAAATTTTTATTTCCTCTCTTTCCTGTCCTTTTCCAACCTATTTTGGCTTGAAAAGAAGCCATAATGGTGGTTTTTTTTTTATTTTTTGAATTTTTTTCTATTTTTTTTTGAATTATCTCTTATGCGTTGGGTAGAACGAAACGAAACGATAATTTTTATTTTCTCTCTTTTTTAGCCTTTTCCAACCTGTTTTGGCTTGACATGAAGCCGTAATGATATTTTTGAATTGTTTGAATTTGGTTGTTATTTTTTTTTAATTTTTTATTACCCGTCGGATAGAAACGAAACGAAAAGATAATTTTTATTTTCTCTCTTTGTCAGCCTTTTCGAACCTATTTTGGCTTGAAAAGAAGCCATAATAGGGTTTTTTAATTTTTTGAAAATTTTTGCTATTTTTTTGGAATTTTCTATTACGCGTTGGGTGGGAACGAAACGGAATGACAATTTTTATTTTCTCTATTTATCGGCCTTTTCCGACCTATCTTGGCTAGAAATGAAGCCGCAATTGTAGTTTTTGATTTGTTGATTTTTCTTCTCTTTTTTTGGAATTTTCTATTACCCGTCGGGTAGGAAGGGAACGGAAAGGCAATTTATATTTTTTCTCTTTCTCAGCATTTCCCTACCTATTTTGGCTTGAAATGAAGCCATAACGGTATTTTTTAATTTATCGAATTTTTTTGCTATTTTTCTTGAATTTTCTCCAACGCGTCAGGCTGGAACGAAACGAAACGATAATTTTTATTTTCTATTTATGAGCCTTTTCCAACCAATTTTGGCCTGAAATCACACCATAATGGTATTTTTTAATTTTCTGAATTTTTTTGCTATTTTTTTGGAATTTTCTATTACTCATCGGGTTGGAACGGAACGGAACGATAATTTTTATTGTCTCTCTTTCTCAACCTTTTCCAACCTATTTTGGCTTGAAATGAAGCCACACTGGTATTTTTTTTATTTATATTTTTTTTCCCTTTTTTTTAAATTTTATATTTCCCTTCGGGTAGGAACGGAACGGAAAGACAATTTTTATTCTCTCTCTTTCTGGTCCTTTTCCAACCTATTTTGGCTTGAAATGAAGCCATAATGGGGTTTTTTTATTTTTTGAATTTTTTTACTATTTTTTTTGAATTATCTCTTATGCGTCAGGTAGGAACGAAATGAAACAATAATTTTTATTTTCTCTTTCTGAGCCTTTTCCAACCAATTTTGGCCTGAAATCACGCCATAATAGTATTTTTTAATTTTCTGAATTTTTTTGCTATTTTTTTGGAATTTTCTATTACGCATAAGTTTGGAACGGAACGATAATTTTTATTGTCTCTCTTTCTCGACCTCTTCCAACCTATTTTGGCTTGAAATGAAGCCACAATGGTATTTTTTTATTTTTTTTATTTTTTTCCCTTTTTTTTGAATTTTATATTTCCCGTCAGGTAGGAATGGAACGGAAAGACAATTTTTATTCTCTCTCTTTCTGGTCTTTTTCCAACCTATGTTGGCTTGAAAAGAAGCTATAATGGGGTTTTTTTATTTTTTGAATTTTTTTACTATTTTTTTTGAATTATCTCTTATGCGTCGGGTAGGAACGAAACGAAACGAAACAATAATTTTTATTTTCTCTATTTGTCAGCCATTTCCAACCTATTATGGCTTGAAAAGAAGCCATAATAGGGTTTTTTAATTTTTTGAAATTTTTTGCTATTTTTTTGGAATTTTCTATTACGCGTTGGGTGGGAACGAAACAGAAAGGCAATTTTTATTTTCTCTCTTTTTTGGCCTTTTCCATCCTGTTTTGGCTTGAAATGAAGCCATAATGGTATTTTTTTATTTTTTTTCACTTTTTTTTAATTTTATATTTCCCGTCGGGTAGGAACGGAACGGAAAGACAATTTTTATTCTCTCTCTTTCTGGTCCTTTTCCAACCTATGTTGGCTTGAAAAGAAGCCATAACGGGGTTTTTTTATTTTTATTTTTTTCACTTTTTTCTGAATTTTATATTTCCCGTCGGGTTGGAACGGAACGGAAAGACAATTTTTATTTTCTCTCTTTCTGGTTCTTTTCCAACCTATGTCGGCTTGAAAAGAAGCCATAATGGGGTTTTTTTATTTTTTGAATTTTTTTACTATTTTTTTTTAATTATCTCTTATGCGTCGGGTAGGAACGAAACGAAACGACAATTTTTATTTTCTCTCTTTGTCAGCCTTTTTCAACCTACTTTGGCTGGAAAAGAAGCCATAATAGGGTTTTTTAATTTTTTGAAATTTTTCGCTATTTTTTTGGAATTTTCTATTACGCGTTGGGTGGAAACGAAACGAAAAGAAAATTTTTATTTTCTATCTTTTTCTGGCTTTTCCGACCTGTTTTGGCTTGAAATGAAGCCATAATGGTTTTTATTAAATTTTTTCAATTTTTTTGCTATTGTTTTTGGAATATTCTATTACGCGTCGGGTAGGAACCGAAAGGAAATACAATTTTTATTTTCTCTCTTTCTCGGCCTTTTCCAACCTATTTTGGCTTCAAATGAAGCCACAACGGTATTTTTTTATTTTTTTTCACTTTTTTTGGAATTTTATATTTCCCGTCAGGTAGGAACGGAACTGAAAGACAATTTTTATTTTCTCTCTTTCTGGTCCTTTTCCAACCGATGTTGGCTTGAAAAGAAGCCATAATGGGGTTTTTTTATTTTTTGAATTTTTTTACCATTTTTTTGGAATTTTCTATTACGCATCGGGTAGGAACGGAACGAAAAGAAAATTTTTATTTCCTCTCTTTCCTGTCCTTTTCCAACCTATTTTGGCTTGAAAAGAAGCCATAATGGTGGTTTTTTTTTTATTTTTTGAATTTTTTTCTATTTTTTTTTGAATTATCTCTTATGCGTTGGGTAGAACGAAACGAAACGATAATTTTTATTTTCTCTCTTTTTTAGCCTTTTCCAACCTGTTTTGGCTTGACATGAAGCCGTAATGATATTTTTGAATTGTTTGAATTTGTTTGTTATTTTTTTTTAATTTTCTATTACCCGTCGGATAGAAATGAAACGAAAAGATAATTTTTATTTTCTCTCTTTGTCAGCCTTTTCAAACCTATTTTGGCTTGAAAAGAAGCCATAATAGGGTTTTTTAATTTTTTGAAATTTTTTGCTATTTTTTTCGAGTTGTCTATTAAGCGTTGGGTGGGAAAGAAACGGAACGACAATTTTTATTTTCTCAATCTATCGGCCTTTTCCAACCTATTTTGGCTTGAAATGAAGCCACAATGGTATTTTTAGATTTGTTGATTTTTGTTCTCTTTTTTTGGAATTTTCTATTACCCGTCGGGTAGGAAGGGAACGGAAAGAAAATTTATATTTTTTCTCTTTCTCAGCATTTCCCTACCTATTTTGGCTTGAAATGAAGCCATAACGGTATTTTTTAATTTATCGAATTTTTTTGCTATTTTTCTTGAATTTTCTCCAACACGTCAGGTTGGAACGAAACGAAACGATAATTTTTATTTTCTATTTATGAGCCTTTTCTAACCAATTTTGGCCTGAAATCACGCCATAATGGTATTTTTTAATTATCTGAATTTTTTTGCTATTTTTTTGGAATTTTCTATTACGCATCGTGTTAGAACAGAACGAAACGATAATTTTTATTTTCTCTCTTTCTGGTCCTTTTCCAACCTATGTTGGCTTGAAAAGAAGCCATAATGGGGTTTTTTTATTTTTTGTATTTTTTTCCCATTTTTTTGGAATTTTCTATTACGCATCGGGTAGGAACGGAACGAAAAGGAAATTTTTATTTCCTCTCTTTCCCGTCCTTTTCCAACCTATTTTGGCTTGAAAAGAAGCCATAATGGTGGTTTTTTTTTTATTTTTTGAATTTTTTTTCAATTTTTTTTGAATTATCTCTTATGCGTTGGGTAGGAACGAAACGAAACGATAATTTTTATTTTCTCTCTTTTTTAGCCTTTTCCAACCTGTTTTGGCTTGACATGAAGCCGTAATGATATTTTTGAATTGTTTGAATTTGGTTGTTATTTTTTTTTAATTTTTTATTACCCGTCGGATAGAAACGAAACGAAAAGATAATTTTTATTTTCTCTCTTTGTCAGCCTTTTCGAACCTATTTTGGCTTGAAAAGAAGCCATAATAGGGTTTTTTAATTTTTTGAAATTTTTTGCTATTTTTTTGGAATTTTCTATTACGCGTTGGGTGGGAACGAAACGGAATGACAATTTTTATTTTCTCTATTTATCGGCCTTTTCCAACCTATCTTGGCTTGAAATGAAGCCGCAATTGTAGTTTTTGATTTGTTGATTTTTCTTCTCTTTTTTTGGAATTTTCTATTACCCGTCGGGTAGGAAGGGAACGGAAAGGCAATTTATATTTTTTCTCTTTCTCAGCATTTCCCTACCTATTTTGGCTTGAAATGAAGCCATAACGGTATTTTTTAATTTATCGAATTTTTTTGCTATTTTTCTTGAATTTTCTCCAACGCGTCAGGCTGGAACGAAACGAAACGATAATTTTTATTTTCTATTTATGAGCCTTTTCCAACCAATTTTGGCCTGAAATCACACCATAATGGAATTTTTTAATTTTCTGAATTTTTTTGCTATTTTTTTGGAATTTTCTATTACTCATCGGGTTGGAACGGAACCGAACGATAATTTTTATTGTCTCTCTTTCTCAACCTTTTCCAACCTATTTTGGCTTGAAATGAAGCCACACTGGTATTTTTTTTATTTATATTTTTTTTCCCTTTTTTTTAAATTTTATATTTCCCTTCGGGTAGGAACGGAACGGAAAGACAATTTTTATTCTCTCTCTTCCTGGTCCTTTTCCAACCTATGTTGGCTTGAAATGAAGCCATAATGGGGTTTTTTTTATTTTTTGAATTTTTTTACTATTTTTTTTGAATTATCTCTTATGCGTCAGGTAGGAACGAAATGAAACAATAATTTTTATTTTCTCTTTCTGAGCCTTTTCCAACCAATTTTGGCCTGAAATCACGCCATAATGGTATTTTTTAATTTTCTGAATTTTTTTGCTATTTTTTTGGAATTTTCTATTACGCATAAGTTTGGAACGGAACGATAATTTTTATTGTCTCTCTTTCTCGACCTCTTCCAACCTATTTTGGCTTGAAATGAAGCCACAATGGTATTTTTTTATTATTTTTTTTTTTTCCCTTTTTTTTGAATTTTATATTTCCCGTCAGGTAGGAATGGAACGGAAAGACAATTTTTATTCTCTCTCTTTCTGGTCTTTTTCCAACCTATGTTGGCTTGAAAAGAAGCTATAATGGGGTTTTTTTTATTTTTTGAATTTTTTTACTATTTTTTTTGAATTATCTCTTATGCGTCGGGTAGGAACGAAACGAAACGAAACGAAACAATAATTTTTATTTTCTCTCTTTGTCAGCCATTTCCAACCTATTATGGCTTGAAAAGAAGCCATAATAGGGTTTTTCAATTTTTTGAAATTTTTTGCTATTTTTTTGGAATTTTCTATTACGCGTTGGGTGGGAACGAAACAGAAAGGCAATTTTTATTTTCTCTCTTTTTTGGCCTTTTCCATCCTGTTTTGGCTTGAAATGAAGCCACAATGGTATTTTTTTTATTTTTTTTCACTTTTTTTTAATTTTATATTTCCCGTCGGGTAGGAACGGAACGGAAAGACAATTTTTATTCTCTCTCTTTCTGGTCCTTTTCCAACCTATGTTGGCTTGAAAAGAAGCCATAATGGTGGTTTTTTTTATTTTTTGAATTTTTTTCTTTTTTTTTTTTGAATTATCTCTTATGCGTTGGGTAGAACGAAACGAAACGATAATTTTTATTTTCTCTCCTTTTTAGCCTTTTCCAACCTGTTTTGGCTTGACATGAAGCCGTAATGATATTTTTGAATTGTTTGAATTTGTTTGTTATTTTTTTTTAATTTTCTATTACCCGTCGGATAGAAATGAAACGAAAAGATAATTTTTATTTTCTCTCTTTGTCAGCCTTTTCGAACCTATTTTGGCTTGAAAAGAAGCCATAATAGGGTTTTTTAATTTTTTGAAATTTTTTGCTATTTTTTTCGAGTTGTCTATTAAGCGTTGGGTGGGAAAGAAACGGAACGACAATTTTTATCTTCTCTATCTATCGGCCTTTTCCAACCTATTTTGGCTTGAAATGAAGCCACAATGGTATTTTTAGATTTGTTGATTTTTGTTCTCTTTTTTTGGAATTTTCTATTACCCGTCGGGTAGGAAGGGAACGGAAAGAAAATTTATATTTTTTCTCTTTCTCAGCATTTCCCTACCTATTTTGGCTTGAAATGAAGCCATAACGGTATTTTTTAATTTATCGAATTTTTTTGCTATTTTTCTTGAATTTTCTCCAACACGTCAGGTTGGAACGAAACGAAACGATAATTTTTATTTTCTATTTATGAGCCTTTTCTAACCAATTTTGGCCTGAAATCACGCCATAATGGTATTTTTTAATTTTCTGAATTTTTTTGCTATTTTTTTGGAATTTTCTATTACGCATCGGGTAGGAACGAAACGAAAAGGAAATTTTTATTTCCTCTCTTTCCCGTCCTTTTCCAACCTATTTTGGCTTGAAAAGAAGCCATAATGGTGGTTTTTTTTTATTTTTTGAATTTTTTTTCAATTTTTTTTGAATTATCTCTTATGCGTTGGGTAGGAACGAAACGAAACGATAATTTTTATTTTCTCTCTTTTTTAGCCTTTTCCAACCTGTTTTGGCTTGACATGAAGCCGTAATGATATTTTTGAATTGTTTGAATTTGGTTGTTATTTTTTTTTAATTTTTTATTACCCGTCGGATAGAAACGAAACGAAAAGATAATTTTTATTTTCTCTCTTTGTCAGCCTTTTCGAACCTATTTTGGCTTGAAAAGAAGCCATATTAGGGTTTTTTAATTTTTTGAAATTTTTTGCTATTTTTTTGGAATTTTCTATTACGCGTTGGGTGGGAACGAAACGGAATGACAATTTTTATTTTCTCTATTTATCGGCCTTTTCCGACCTATCTTGGCTTGAAATGAAGCCGCAATTGTAGTTTTTGATTTGTTGATTTTTCTTCTCTTTTTTTGGAATTTTCTATTACCCGTCGGGTAGGAAGGGAACGGAAAGGCAATTTATATTTTTTCTCTTTCTCAGCATTTCCCTACCTATTTTGGCTTGAAATGAAGCCATAACGGTATTTTTTAATTTATCGAATTTTTTTGCTATTTTTCTTGAATTTTCTCCAACGCGTCAGGCTGGAACGAAACGAAACGATAATTTTTATTTTCTATTTATGAGCCTTTTCCAACCAATTTTGGCCTGAAATCACACCATAATGGTATTTTTTAATTTTCTGAATTTTTTTGCTATTCTTTTGGAATTTTCTATTACGCATCGGGTTGGAACGGAACGGAACGATAATTTTTATTGTCTCTCTTTCTCAACCTTTTCCAACCTAT
This sequence comes from Quercus wislizeni, assembly GCA_023055345.1. NCBI lineage: Eukaryota > Viridiplantae > Streptophyta > Magnoliopsida > Fagales > Fagaceae > Quercus > Quercus wislizeni. The sequence continues at coordinate 31,021,081 of JALGQJ010000003.1, forward strand.
TTTGGCTTGAAATGAAGCCACACTGGTATTTTTTTTATTTATATTTTTTTTCCCTTTTTTTTAAATTTTATATTTCCCTTCGGGTAGGAACGGAACGGAAAGACAATTTTTATTCTCTCTCTTTCTGGTCCTTTTCCAACCTATGTTGGCTTGAAATGAAGCCATAATGGGGTTTTTTTATTTTTTGAATTTTTTTACTTTTTTTTTTGAATTATCTCTTATGCGTCAGGTAGGAACGAAATGAAACAATAATTTTTATTTTCTCTTTCTGAGCCTTTTCCAACCAATTTTGGCCTGAAATCACGCCATAATGGTATTTTTTAATTTTCTGAATTTTTTTGCTATTTTTTTGGAATTTTCTATTACGCATAAGTTTGGAACGGAACGATAATTTTTATTGTCTCTCTTTCTCGACCTCTTCCAACCTATTTTGGCTTGAAATGAAGCCACAATGGTATTTTTTTATTTTTTTTATTTTTTTCCCTTTTTTTTGAATTTTATATTTCCCGTCAGGTAGGAATGGAACGGAAAGACAATTTTTATTCTCTCTCTTTCTGGTCTTTTTCCAACCTATGTTGGCTTGAAAAGAAGCTATAATGGGGATTTTTTATTTTTTGAATTTTTTTACTATTTTTTTTGAATTATCTCTTATGCGTCGGGTAGGAACGAAACGAAACGAAACAATAATTTTTATTTTCTCTCTTTGTCAGCCATTTCCAACCTATTATGGCTTGAAAAGAAGCCATAATAGGGTTTTTTAATTTTTTGAAATTTTTTGCTATTTTTTTGGAATTTTCTATTACGCGTTGGGTGGGAACGAAACAGAAAGGCAATTTTTATTTTCTCTCTTTTTTGGCCTTTTCCATCCTGTTTTGGCTTGAAATGAAGCCACAATGGTATTTTTTTATTTTTTTTCACTTTTTTTTAATTTTATATTTCCCGTCGGGTAGGAACGGAACAGAAAGACAATTTTTATTCTCTCTCTTTCTGGTCCTTTTCCAACCTATGTTAGCTTGAAAAGAAGCCATAACGGGGTTTTTTTATTTTTATTTTTTTCACTTTTTTCTGAATTTTATATTTCCCGTCGGGTTGGAACGGAACGGAAAGACAATTTTTATTTTCTCTCTTTCTGGTTCTTTTCCAACCTATGTCGGCTTGAAAAGAAGCCATAATGGGGTTTTTTTATTTTTTGAATTTTTTTACTATTTTTTTTTAATTATCTCTTATGCGTCGGGTAGGAACGAAACGAAACGACAATTTTTATTTTCTCTCTTTGTCAGCCTTTTTCAACCTACTTTGGCGGGAAAAGAAGCCATAATAGGGTTTTTTAATTTTTTGAAATTTTTCGCTATTTTTTTGGAATTTTCTATTACGCGTTGGGTGGAAACGAAACGGAAAGAAAATTTTTATTTTCTATCTTTTTCTGGCTTTTCCAACCTGTTTTGGCTTGAAATGAAGCCATAATGGTTTTTATTAAATTTTTTCAATCTTTTTGCTATTGTTTTTGGAATATTCTATTACGCGTCGGGTAGGAACCGAAAGGAAATACAATTTTTATTTTCTCTCTTTCTCGGCCTTTTCCAACCTATTTTGGCTTCAAATGAAGCCACAACGGTATTTTTTTATTTTTTTTCACTTTTTTTGGAATTTTATATTTCCCGTCAGGTAGGAACGGAACGGAAAGACAATTTTTATTTTCTCTCTTTCTGGTCCTTTTCCAACCGATGTTGGCTTGAAAAGAAGCCATAATTGGGTTTTTTTATTTTTTGAATTTTTTTACCATTTTTTTGGAATTTTCTATTACGCATCGGGTAGGAACGGAACGAAAAGAAAATTTTTATTTCCTCTCTTTCCTGTCCTTTTCCAACCTATTTTGGCTTGAAAAGAAGCCATAATGGTGGTTTTTTTTTATTTTTTGAATTTTTTTCTATTTTTTTTGAATTATCTCTTATGCGTTGGGTAGAACGAAACGAAACGATAATTTTTATTTTCTCTCCTTTTTAGCCTTTTCCAACCTGTTTTGGCTTGACATGAAGCCGTGATGATATTTTTGAATTGTTTGAATTTGTTTGTTATTTTTTTTTAATTTTCTATTACCCGTCGGATAGAAATGAAACGAAAAGATAATTTTTATTTTTTCTCTTTGTCAGCCTTTTCGAACCTATTTTGGCTTGAAAAGAAGCCATAATAGGGTTTTTTAATTTTTTGAAATTTTTTGCTATTTTTTTCGAGTTGTCTATTAAGCGTTAGGTGGGAAAGAAACGGAACGACAATTTTTATCTTCTCTATCTATCGGCCTTTTCCAACCTATTTTGGCTTGAAATGAAGCCACAATGGTATTTTTAGATTTGTTGATTTTTGTTCTCTTTTTTTGGAATTTTCTATTACCCGTCGGGGAGGAAGGGAACGGAAAGAAAATTTATATTTTTTCTCTTTCTCAGCATTTCCCTACCTATTTTGGCTTGAAATGAAGCCATAACGGTATTTTTTAATTTATCGAATTTTTTTGCTATTTTTCTTGAATTTTCTCCAACACGTCAGGTTGGAACGAAACGAAACGATAATTTTTATTTTCTATTTATGAGCCTTTTCTAACCAATTTTGGCCTGAAATCACGCCATAATGGTATTTTTTAATTTTCTGAATTTTTTTGCTATTTTTTTGGAATTTTCTATTACGCATCGGGTTGGAACAGAACGAAACGATAATTTTTATTTTCTCTCTTTCTGGTCCTTTTCCAACCTATGTTGGCTTGAAAAGAAGCCATAATGGGGTTTTTTTATTTTTTGAATTTTTTTCCCATTTTTTTGGAATTTTCTATTACGCATCGGGTAGGAACGAAACGAAAAGGAAATTTTTATTTCCTCTCTTTCCCGTCCTTTTCCAACCTATTTTGGCTTGAAAAGAAGCCATAATGGTGGTTTTTTTTTATTTTTTGAATTTTTTTTCAATTTTTTTTGAAATATCTCTTATGCGTTGGGTAGGAACGAAACGAAACGATAATTTTTATTTTCTCTCTTTTTTAGCCTTTTCCAACCTGTTTTGGCTTGACATGAAGCCGTAATGATATTTTTGAATTGTTTGAATTTGGTTGTTATTTTTTTTTAATTTTTTATTACCCGTCGGATAGAAACGAAACGAAAAGATAATTTTTATTTTCTCTCTTTGTCAGCCTTTTCGAACCTATTTTGGCTTGAAAAGAAGCCATAATAGGGTTTTTTAATTTTTTGAAATTTTTTGCTATTTTTTTGGAATTTTCTATTACGCGTTGGGTGGGAACGAAACGGAATGACAATTTTTATTTTCTCTATTTATCGGCCTTTTCCGACCTATCTTGGCTTGAAATGAAGCCGCAATTGTAGTTTTTGATTTGTTGATTTTTCTTCTCTTTTTTTGGAATTTTCTATTACCCGTCGGGTAGGAAGGGAACGGAAAGGCAATTTATATTTTTTCTCTTTCTCAGCATTTCCCTACCTATTTTGGCTTGAAATGAAGCCATAACGGTATTTTTTAATTTATCGAATTTTTTTGCTATTTTTCTTGAATTTTCTCCAACGCGTCAGGCTGGAACGAAACGAAACGATAATTTTTATTTTCTATTTATGAGCCTTTTCCAACCAATTTTGGCCTGAAATCACACCATAATGGTATTTTTTAATTTTCTGAATTTTTTTGCTATTTTTTTGGAATTTTCTATTACGCATCGGGTTGGAACGGAACGGAACGATAATTTTTATTGTCTCTCTTTCTCAACCTTTTCCAACCTATTTTGGCTTGAAATGAAGCCACACTGGTATTTTTTTTATTTATATTTTTTTTCCCTTTTTTTTAAATTTTATATTTCCCTTCGGGTAGGAACGGAACGGAAAGACAATTTTTATTCTCTCTCTTTCTGGTCCTTTTCCAACCTATGTTGGCTTGAAATGAAGCCATAATGGGGTTTTTTTTATTTTTTGAATTTTTTTACTATTTTTTTTGAATTATCTCTTATGCGTCAGGTAGGAACGAAATGAAACAATAATTTTTATTTTCTATTTCTGAGCCTTTTCCAACCAATTTTGGCCTGAAATCACGCCATAATGGTATTTTTTAATTTTCTGAATTTTTTTGCTATTTTTTTGGAATTTTCTATTACGCATAAGTTTGGAACGGAACGATAATTTTTATTGTCTCTCTTTCTCGACCTCTTCCAACCTATTTTGGCTTGAAATGAAGCCACAATGGTATTTTTTTATTATTTTTTTTTTTCCCTTTTTTTTGAATTTTATATTTCCCGTCAGGTAGGAATGGAACGGAAAGACAATTTTTATTCTCTCTCTTTCTGGTCTTTTTCCAACCTATGTTGGCTTGAAAAGAAGCTATAATGGGGTTTTTTTTATTTTTTGAATTTTTTTACTATTTTTTTTTAATTATCTCTTATGCGTCGGGTAGGAACGAAACGAAACGAAACAATAATTTTTATTTTCTCTCTTTGTCAGCCATTTCCAACCTATTATGGCTTGAAAAGAAGCCATAATAGGGTTTTTCAATTTTTTGAAATTTTTTGCTATTTTTTTGGAATTTTCTATTACGCGTTGGGTGGGAACGAAACAGAAAGGCAATTTTTATTTTCTCTCTTTTTTGCCTTTTCCATCCTGTTTTGGCTTGAAATGAAGCCACAATGGTATTTTTTTTATTTTTTTTCACTTTTTTTTAAATTTATATTTCCCGTCGGGTAGGAACGGAACGGAAAGACAATTTTTATTCTCTCTCTTTCTGGTCCTTTTCCAACCTATGTTGGCTTGAAAAGAAGCCATAATGGTGGTTTTTTTTATTTTTTGAATTTTTTTCTATTTCTTTTTTGAATTATCTCTTATGCGTTGGGTAGAACGAAACGAAACGATAATTTTTATTTTCTCTCCTTTTTAGCCTTTTCCAACCTGTTTTGGCTTGACATGAAGCCGTGATGATATTTTTGAATTGTTTGAATTTGTTTGTTATTTTTTTTTAATTTTCTATTACCCGTCGGATAGAAATGAAACGAAAAGATAATTTTTATTTTTTCTCTTTGTCAGCCTTTTCGAACCTATTTTGGCTTGAAAAGAAGCCATAATAGGGTTTTTTAATTTTTTGAAATTTTTTGCTATTTTTTTCGAGTTGTCTATTAAGCGTTGGGTGGGAAAGAAACGGAACGACAATTTTTATCTTCTCTATCTATCGGCCTTTTCCAACCTATTTTGGCTTGAAATGAAGCCACAATGGTATTTTTAGATTTGTTGATTTTTGTTCTCTTTTTTTGGAATTTTCTATTACCCGTCGGGGAGGAAGGGAACGGAAAGAAAATTTATATTTTTTCTCTTTCTCAGCATTTCCCTACCTATTTTGGCTTGAAATGAAGCCATAACGGTATTTTTTAATTTATCGAATTTTTTTGCTATTTTTCTTGAATTTTCTCCAACACGTCAGGTTGGAACGAAACGAAACGATAATTTTTATTTTCTATTTATGAGCCTTTTCTAACCAATTTTGGCCTGAAATCACGCCATAATGGTATTTTTTAATTTTCTGAATTTTTTTGCTATTTTTTTGGAATTTTCTATTACGCATCGGGTTGGAACAGAACGAAACGATAATTTTTATTTTCTCTCTTTCTGGTCCTTTTCCAACCTATGTTGGCTTGAAAAGAAGCCATAATGGGGTTTTTTTATTTTTTGAATTTTTTTCCCATTTTTTTGGAATTTTCTATTACGCATCGGGTAGGAACGAAACGAAAAGGAAATTTTTATTTCCTCTCTTTCCCGTCCTTTTCCAACCTATTTTGGCTTGAAAAGAAGCCATAATGGTGGTTTTTTTTTATTTTTTGAATTTTTTTTCAATTTTTTTTGAAATATCTCTTATGCGTTGGGTAGGAACGAAACGAAACGATAATTTTTATTTTCTCTCTTTTTTAGCCTTTTCCAACCTGTTTTGGCTTGACATGAAGCCGTAATGATATTTTTGAATTGTTTGAATTTGGTTGTTATTTTTTTTTAATTTTTTATTACCCGTCGGATAGAAACGAAACGAAAAGATAATTTTTATTTTCTCTCTTTGTCAGCCTTTTCGAACCTATTTTGGCTTGAAAAGAAGCCATAATAGGGTTTTTTAATTTTTTGAAATTTTTTGCTATTTTTTTGGAATTTTCTATTACGCGTTGGGTGGGAACGAAACGGAATGACAATTTTTATTTTCTCTATTTATCGGCCTTTTCCGACCTATCTTGGCTTGAAATGAAGCCGCAATTGTAGTTTTTGATTTGTTGATTTTTCTTCTCTTTTTTTGGAATTTTCTATTACCCGTCGGGTAGGAAGGGAACGGAAAGGCAATTTATATTTTTTCTCTTTCTCAGCATTTCCCTACCTATTTTGGCTTGAAATGAAGCCATAACGGTATTTTTTAATTTATCGAATTTTTTTGCTATTTTTCTTGAATTTTCTCCAACGCGTCAGGCTGGAACGAAACGAAACGATAATTTTTATTTTCTATTTATGAGCCTTTTCCAACCAATTTTGGCCTGAAATCACACCATAATGGTATTTTTTAATTTTCTGAATTTTTTTGCTATTTTTTTGGAATTTTCTATTACGCATCGGGTTGGAACGGAACGGAACGATAATTTTTATTGTCTCTCTTTCTCAACCTTTTCCAACCTATTTTGGCTTGAAATGAAGCCACACTGGTATTTTTTTTATTTATATTTTTTTTCCCTTTTTTTTAAATTTTATATTTCCCTTCGGGTAGGAACGGAACGGAAAGACAATTTTTATTCTCTCTCTTTCTGGTCCTTTTCCAACCTATGTTGGCTTGAAATGAAGCCATAATGGGGTTTTTTTTATTTTTTGAATTTTTTTACTATTTTTTTTGAATTATCTCTTATGCGTCAGGTAGGAACGAAATGAAACAATAATTTTTATTTTCTATTTCTGAGCCTTTTCCAACCAATTTTGGCCTGAAATCACGCCATAATGGTATTTTTTAATTTTCTGAATTTTTTTGCTATTTTTTTGGAATTTTCTATTACGCATAAGTTTGGAACGGAACGATAATTTTTATTGTCTCTCTTTCTCGACCTCTTCCAACCTATTTTGGCTTGAAATGAAGCCACAATGGTATTTTTTTATTATTTTTTTTTTTCCCTTTTTTTTGAATTTTATATTTCCCGTCAGGTAGGAATGGAACGGAAAGACAATTTTTATTCTCTCTCTTTCTGGTCTTTTTCCAACCTATGTTGGCTTGAAAAGAAGCTATAATGGGGTTTTTTTTATTTTTTGAATTTTTTTACTATTTTTTTTTAATTATCTCTTATGCGTCGGGTAGGAACGAAACGAAACGAAACAATAATTTTTATTTTCTCTCTTTGTCAGCCATTTCCAACCTATTATGGCTTGAAAAGAAGCCATAATAGGGTTTTTCAATTTTTTGAAATTTTTTGCTATTTTTTTGGAATTTTCTATTACGCGTTGGGTGGGAACGAAACAGAAAGGCAATTTTTATTTTCTCTCTTTTTTGCCTTTTCCATCCTGTTTTGGCTTGAAATGAAGCCACAATGGTATTTTTTTTATTTTTTTTCACTTTTTTTTAAATTTATATTTCCCGTCGGGTAGGAACGGAACGGAAAGACAATTTTTATTCTCTCTCTTTCTGGTCCTTTTCCAACCTATGTTGGCTTGAAAAGAAGCCATAATGGTGGTTTTTTTTATTTTTTGAATTTTTTTCTATTTCTTTTTTGAATTATCTCTTATGCGTTGGGTAGAACGAAACGAAACGATAATTTTTATTTTCTCTCCTTTTTAGCCTTTTCCAACCTGTTTTGGCTTGACATGAAGCCGTGATGATATTTTTGAATTGTTTGAATTTGTTTGTTATTTTTTTTTAATTTTCTATTACCCGTCGGATAGAAATGAAACGAAAAGATAATTTTTATTTTTTCTCTTTGTCAGCCTTTTCGAACCTATTTTGGCTTGAAAAGAAGCCATAATAGGGTTTTTTAATTTTTTGAAATTTTTTGCTATTTTTTTCGAGTTGTCTATTAAGCGTTGGGTGGGAAAGAAACGGAACGACAATTTTTATCTTCTCTATCTATCGGCCTTTTCCAACCTATTTTGGCTTGAAATGAAGCCACAATGGTATTTTTAGATTTGTTGATTTTTGTTCTCTTTTTTTGGAATTTTCTATTACCCGTCGGGGAGGAAGGGAACGGAAAGAAAATTTATATTTTTTCTCTTTCTCAGCATTTCCCTACCTATTTTGGCTTGAAATGAAGCCATAACGGTATTTTTTAATTTATCGAATTTTTTTGCTATTTTTCTTGAATTTTCTCCAACACGTCAGGTTGGAACGAAACGAAACGATAATTTTTATTTTCTATTTATGAGCCTTTTCTAACCAATTTTGGCCTGAAATCACGCCATAATGGTATTTTTTAATTTTCTGAATTTTTTTGCTATTTTTTTGGAATTTTCTATTACGCATCGGGTTGGAACAGAACGAAACGATAATTTTTATTTTCTCTCTTTCTGGTCCTTTTCCAACCTATGTTGGCTTGAAAAGAAGCCATAATGGGGTTTTTTTATTTTTTGAATTTTTTTCCCATTTTTTTGGAATTTTCTATTACGCATCGGGTAGGAACGAAACGAAAAGGAAATTTTTATTTCCTCTCTTTCCCGTCCTTTTCCAACCTATTTTGGCTTGAAAAGAAGCCATAATGGTGGTTTTTTTTTATTTTTTGAATTTTTTTTCAATTTTTTTTGAAATATCTCTTATGCGTTGGGTAGGAACGAAACGAAACGATAATTTTTATTTTCTCTCTTTTTTAGCCTTTTCCAACCTGTTTTGGCTTGACATGAAGCCGTAATGATATTTTTGAATTGTTTGAATTTGGTTGTTATTTTTTTTTAATTTTTTATTACCCGTCGGATAGAAACGAAACGAAAAGATAATTTTTATTTTCTCTCTTTGTCAGCCTTTTCGAACCTATTTTGGCTTGAAAAGAAGCCATAATAGGGTTTTTTAATTTTTTGAAATTTTTTGCTATTTTTTTGGAATTTTCTATTACGCGTTGGGTGGGAACGAAACGGAATGACAATTTTTATTTTCTCTATTTATCGGCCTTTTCCGACCTATCTTGGCTTGAAATGAAGCCGCAATTGTAGTTTTTGATTTGTTGATTTTTCTTCTCTTTTTTTGGAATTTTCTATTACCCGTCGGGTAGGAAGGGAACGGAAAGGCAATTTATATTTTTTCTCTTTCTCAGCATTTCCCTACCTATTTTGGCTTGAAATGAAGCCATAACGGTATTTTTTAATTTATCGAATTTTTTTGCTATTTTTCTTGAATTTTCTCCAACGCGTCAGGCTGGAACGAAACGAAACGATAATTTTTATTTTCTATTTATGAGCCTTTTCCAACCAATTTTGGCCTGAAATCACACCATAATGGTATTTTTTAATTTTCTGAATTTTTTTGCTATTTTTTTGGAATTTTCTATTACGCATCGGGTTGGAACGGAACGGAACGATAATTTTTATTGTCTCTCTTTCTCAACCTTTTCCAACCTATTTTGGCTTGAAATGAAGCCACACTGGTATTTTTTTTATTTATATTTTTTTTCCCTTTTTTTTAAATTTTATATTTCCCTTCGGGTAGGAACGGAACGGAAAGACAATTTTTATTCTCTCTCTTTCTGGTCCTTTTCCAACCTATGTTGGCTTGAAATGAAGCCATAATGGGGTTTTTTTTATTTTTTGAATTTTTTTACTATTTTTTTTGAATTATCTCTTATGCGTCAGGTAGGAACGAAATGAAACAATAATTTTTATTTTCTATTTCTGAGCCTTTTCCAACCAATTTTGGCCTGAAATCACGCCATAATGGTATTTTTTAATTTTCTGAATTTTTTTGCTATTTTTTTGGAATTTTCTATTACGCATAAGTTTGGAACGGAACGATAATTTTTATTGTCTCTCTTTCTCGACCTCTTCCAACCTATTTTGGCTTGAAATGAAGCCACAATGGTATTTTTTTATTATTTTTTTTTTTCCCTTTTTTTTGAATTTTATATTTCCCGTCAGGTAGGAATGGAACGGAAAGACAATTTTTATTCTCTCTCTTTCTGGTCTTTTTCCAACCTATGTTGGCTTGAAAAGAAGCTATAATGGGGTTTTTTTTATTTTTTGAATTTTTTTACTATTTTTTTTTAATTATCTCTTATGCGTCGGGTAGGAACGAAACGAAACGAAACAATAATTTTTATTTTCTCTCTTTGTCAGCCATTTCCAACCTATTATGGCTTGAAAAGAAGCCATAATAGGGTTTTTCAATTTTTTGAAATTTTTTGCTATTTTTTTGGAATTTTCTATTACGCGTTGGGTGGGAACGAAACAGAAAGGCAATTTTTATTTTCTCTCTTTTTTGCCTTTTCCATCCTGTTTTGGCTTGAAATGAAGCCACAATGGTATTTTTTTTATTTTTTTTCACTTTTTTTTAAATTTATATTTCCCGTCGGGTAGGAACGGAACGGAAAGACAATTTTTATTCTCTCTCTTTCTGGTCCTTTTCCAACCTATGTTGGCTTGAAAAGAAGCCATAATGGTGGTTTTTTTTATTTTTTGAATTTTTTTCTATTTCTTTTTTGAATTATCTCTTATGCGTTGGGTAGAACGAAACGAAACGATAATTTTTATTTTCTCTCCTTTTTAGCCTTTTCCAACCTGTTTTGGCTTGACATGAAGCCGTAATGATATTTTTGAATTGTTTGAATTTGTTTGTTATTTTTTTTTAATTTTCTATTACCCGTCGGATAGAAATGAAACGAAAAGATAATTTTTATTTTCTCTCTTTGTCAGCCTTTTCGAACCTATTTTGGCTTGAAAAGAAGCCATAATAGGGTTTTTTAATTTTTTGAAATTTTTTGCTATTTTTTTCGAGTTGTCTATTAAGCGTTGGGTGGGAAAGAAACGGAACGACAATTTTTATCTTCTCTATCTATCGGCCTTTTCCAACCTATTTTGGCTTGAAATGAAGCCACAATGGTATTTTTAGATTTGTTGATTTTTGTTCTCTTTTTTTGGAATTTTCTATTACCCGTCGGGTAGGAAGGGAACGGAAAGAAAATTTATATTTTTTCTCTTTCTCAGCATTTCCCTACCTATTTTGGCTTGAAATGAAGCCATAACGGTATTTTTTAATTTATCGAATTTTTTTGCTATTTTTCTTGAATTTTCTCCAACACGTCAGGTTGGAACGAAACGAAACGATAATTTTTATTTTCTATTTATGAGCCTTTTCTAACCAATTTTGGCCTGAAATCACGCCATAATGGTATTTTTTAATTTTCTGAATTTTTTTGCTATTTTTTTGGAATTTTCTATTACGCATCGGGTTGGAACAGAACGAAACGATAATTTTTATTTTCTCTCTTTCTGGTCCTTTTCCAACCTATGTTGGCTTGAAAAGAAGCCATAATGGGGTTTTTTTATTTTTTGAATTTTTTTCCCATTTTTTTGGAATTTTCTATTACGCATCGGGTAGGAACGAAACGAAAAGGAAATTTTTATTTCCTCTCTTTCCCGTCCTTTTCCAACCTATTTTGGCTTGAAAAGAAGCCATAATGGTGGTTTTTTTTTATTTTTTGAATTTTTTTTCAATTTTTTTTGAATTATCTCTTATGCGTTGGGTAGGAACGAAACGAAACGATAATTTTTATTTTCTCTCTTTTTTAGCCTTTTCCAACCTGTTTTGGCTTGACATGAAGCCGTAATGATATTTTTGAATTGTTTGAATTTGGTTGTTATTTTTTTTTAATTTTTTATTACCCGTCGGATAGAAACGAAACGAAAAGATAATTTTTATTTTCTCTCTTTGTCAGCCTTTTCGAACCTATTTTGGCTTGAAAAGAAGCCATAATAGGGTTTTTTAATTTTTTGAAATTTTTTGCTATTTTTTTGGAATTTTCTATTACGCGTTGGGTGGGAACGAAACGGAATGACAATTTTTATTTTCTCTATTTATCGGCCTTTTCCGACCTATCTTGGCTTGAAATGAAGCCGCAATTGTAGTTTTTGATTTGTTGATTTTTCTTCTCTTTTTTTGGAATCTCCTATTACCCGTCGGGTAGGAAGGGAACGGAAAGGCAATTTATATTTTTTCTCTTTCTCAGCATTTCCCTACCTATTTTGGCTTGAAATGAAGCCATAACGGTATTTTTTAATTTATCGAATTTTTTTGCTATTTTTCTTGAATTTTCTCCAACGCGTCAGGCTGGAACGAAACGAAACGATAATTTTTATTTTCTATTTATGAGCCTTTTCCAACCAATTTTGGCCTGAAATCACACCATAATGGTATTTTTTAATTTTCTGAATTTTTTTGCTATTTTTTTGGAATTTTCTATTACGCATCGGGTTGGAACGGAACGGAACGATAATTTTTATTGTCTCTCTTTCTCAACCTTTTCCAACCTATTTTGGCTTGAAATGAAGCCACAATGGTATTTTTTTTATTTATATTTTTTTTCCCTTTTTTTTAAATTTTATATTTCCCTTCGGGTAGGAACGGAACGGAAAGACAATTTTTATTCTCTCTCTTTCTGGTCCTTTTCCAACCTATGTTGGCTTGAAATGAAGCCATAATGGGGTTTTTTTTATTTTTTGAATTTTTTTACTATTTTTTTTGAATTATCTCTTATGCGTCAGGTAGGAACGAAAGGAAACAATAATTTTTATTTTCTGTTTCTGAGCCTTTTCCAACCAATTTTGGCCTGAAATCACGCCATAATGGTATTTTTTAATTTTCTGAATTTTTTTGCTATTTTTTTGGAATTTTCTATTACGCATCGGGTTGGAACGGAACGAAACGATAATTTTTATTTTCTCTCTTTCTGGTCCTTTTCCAACCGATGTTGGCTTGAAAAGAAGCCATAATGGGGTTTTTTTATTTTTTGAATTTTTTTACCATTTTTTTGGAATTTTCTATTACGCATCGGGTAGGAAAGGAACGAAAAGAAAATTTTTATTTCCTCTCTTTCCTGTCCTTTTCCAACCTATTTTGGCTTGAAAAGAAGCCATAATGGTGGTTTTTTTTTATTTTTTGAATTTTTTTCTATTTTTTTTTGAATTATCTCTTATGCGTTGGGTAGAACGAAACGAAACGATAATTTTTATTTTCTCTCTTTTTTAGCCTTTTCCAACCTGTTTTGGCTTGACATGAAGCCGTAATGATATTTTTGAATTGTTTGAATTTGTTTGTTATTTTTTTTTAATTTTCTATTACCCGTCGGATAGAAATGAAACGAAAAGATAATTTTTATTTTCTCTCTTTGTCAGCCTTTCCGACCCTATTTTGGCTTGAAAAGAAGCCATAATAGGGTTTTTTAATTTTTTGAAATTTTTTGCCTTTTTTTTGGAGTTGTCTATTAAGCGTTGGGTGGGAAAGAAACGGAACGACAATTTTTATTTTCTCTATCTATCGGCCTTTTCCAACCTATTTTGGCTTGAAATGAAGCCACAATGGTATTTTTAGATTTGTTGATTTTTGTTCTCTTTTTTTGGAATTTTCTATTACCCGTCGGGTAGGAAGGGAACGGAAAGAAAATTTATATTTTTTCTCTTTCTCAGCATTTCCCTACCTATTTTGGCTTGAAATGAAGCCATAACGGTATTTTTTAATTTATCGAATTTTTTTGCTATTTTTCTTGAATTTTCTCCAACACGTCAGGTTGGAACGAAACGAAACGATAATTTTTATTTTCTATTTATGAGCCTTTTCTAACCAATTTTGGCCTGAAATCACGCCATAATGGTATTTTTTAATTTTCTGAATTTTTTTGCTATTTTTTTGGAATTTTCTATTACGCATCGGGTTGGAACAGAACGAAACGATAATTTTTATTTTCTCTCTTTCTGGTCCTTTTCCATCCTATGTTGGCTTGAAAAGAAGCCATAATGGGGTTTTTTTATTTTTTGAATTTTTTTCCCATTTTTTTGGAATTTTCTATTACGCATCGGGTAGGAACGGAACGAAAAGGAAATTTTTATTTCCTCTCTTTCCCGTCCTTTTCCAACCTATTTTGGCTTGAAAAGAAGCCATAATGGTGGTTTTTTTTTTATTTTTTGAATTTTTTTTCAATTATCTCTTATGCGTTGGGTAGGAACGAAACGAAACGATAATTTTTATTTTCTCTCTTTTTTAGCCTTTTCCAACCTGTTTTGGCTTGACATGAAGCCGTAATGATATTTTTGAATTGTTTGAATTTGGTTGTTATTTTTTTTTAATTTTTTATTACCCGTCGGATAGAAACGAAACGAAAAGATAATTTTTATTTTCTCTCTTTGTCAGCCTTTTCGAACCTATTTTGGCTTGAAAAGAAGCCATAATAGGGTTTTTTAATTTTTTGAAATTTTTTGCTATTTTTTTGGAATTTTCTATTACGCGTTGGGTTGGAACGAAACGGAATGACAATTTTTATTTTCTCTATTTATCGGCCTTTTCCGACCTATCTTGGGTTGAAATGAAGCCGCAATTGTAGTTTTTGATTTGTTGATTTTTCTTCTCTTTTTTTGGAATTTTCTATTACCCGTCGGGTAGGAAGGGAACGGAAAGGCAATTTATATTTTTTCTCTTTCTCAGCATTTCCCTACCTATTTTGGCTTGAAATGAAGCCATAACGGTATTTTTTAATTTATCGAATTTTTTTGCTATTTTTCTTGAATTTTCTCCAACGCGTCAGGCTGGAACGAAACGAAACGATAATTTTTATTTTCTATTTATGAGCCTTTTCCAACCAATTTTGGCCTGAAATCACACCATAATGGTATTTTTTAATTTTCTGAATTTTTTTGCTATTTTTTTGGAATTTTCTATTACGCATCGGGTTGGAACGGAACGGAACGATAATTTTTATTGTCTCTCTTTCTCAACCTTTTCCAACCTATTTTGGCTTGAAATGAAGCCACACTGGTATTTTTTTTATTTATATTTTTTTTCCCTTTTTTTTAAATTTTATATTTCCCTTCGGGTAGGAACGGAACGGAAAGACAATTTTTATTCTCTCTCTTTCTGGTCCTTTTCCAACCTATGTTGGCTTGAAATGAAGCCATA
Organism: Quercus wislizeni; assembly: GCA_023055345.1. Lineage (NCBI taxonomy): Eukaryota > Viridiplantae > Streptophyta > Magnoliopsida > Fagales > Fagaceae > Quercus > Quercus wislizeni. The sequence continues at coordinate 31,036,195 of JALGQJ010000003.1, forward strand.
ATGGGGTTTTTTTATTTTTTGAATTTTTTTACTATTTTTTTTGAATTATCTCTTATGCGTCAGGTAGGAACGAAATGAAACAATAATTTTTATTTTCTCTTTCTGAGCCTTTTCCAACCAATTTTGGCCTGAAATCACGCCATAATGGTATTTTTTAATTTTCTGAATTTTTTTGCTATTTTTTTGGAATTTTCTATTACGCATAAGTTTGGAACGGAACGATAATTTTTATTGTCTCTCTTTCTCGACCTCTTCCAACCTATTTTGGCTTGAAATGAAGCCACAATGGTATTTTTTTATTTTTTTTATTTTTTTCCCTTTTTTTTGAATTTTATATTTCCCGTCAGGTAGGAATGGAACGGAAAGACAATTTTTATTCTCTCTCTTTCTGGTCTTTTTCCAACCTATGTTGGCTTGAAAAGAAGCTATAATGGGGTTTTTTTATTTTTTGAATTTTTTTACTATTTTTTTTGAATTATCTCTTATGCGTCGGGTAGGAACGAAACGAAACGAAACAATAATTTTTATTTTCTCTCTTTGTCAGCCATTTCCAACCTATTATGGCTTGAAAAGAAGCCATAATAGGGTTTTTTAATTTTTTGAAATTTTTTGCTATTTTTTTGGAATTTTCTATTACGCGTTGGGTGGGAACGAAACAGAAAGGCAATTTTTATTTTCTCTCTTTTTTGGCCTTTTCCATCCTGTTTTGGCTTGAAATGAAGCCACAATGGTATTTTTTTATTTTTTTCACTTTTTTTTAATTTTATATTTCCCGTCGGGTAGGAACGGAACGGAAAGACAATTTTTATTCTCTCTCTTTCTGGTCCTTTTCCAACCTATGTTGGCTTGAAAAGAAGCCATAACGGGGTTTTTTTATTTTTATTTTTTTCACTTTTTTATGAATTTTATATTTCCCGTCGGGTTGGAACGGAACGGAAAGACAATTTTTATTTTCTCTCTTTCTGGTTCTTTTCCAACCTATGTCGGCTTGAAAAGAAGCCATAATGGGGTTTTTTTATTTTATGAATTTTTTTACTATTTTTTTTTAATTATCTCTTATGCGTCGGGTAGGAACGAAACGAAACGACAATTTTTATTTTCTCTCTTTGTCAGCCTTTTTCAACCTACTTTGGCTGGAAAAGAAGCCATAATAGGGTTTTTTAATTTTTTGAAATTTTTCGCTATTTTTTTGGAATTTTCTATTACGCGTTGGGTGGAAACGAAACGGAAAGAAAATTTTTATTTTCTATCTTTTTCTGGCTTTTCCAACCTGTTTTGGCTTGAAATGAAGCCATAATGGTTTTTATTAAATTTTTTCAATTTTTTTGCTATTGTTTTTGGAATATTCTATTACGCGTCGGGTAGGAATCGAAAGGAAATACAATTTTTATTTTCTCTCTTTCTCGGCCTTTTCCAACCTATTTTGGCTTCAAATGAAGCCACAACGGTATTTTTTTATTTTTTTTCACTTTTTTTGGAATTTTATATTTCCCGTCAGGTAGGAACGGAACGGAAAGACAATTTTTATTTTCTCTCTTTCTGGTCCTTTTCCACCGATGTTGGCTTGAAAAGAAGCCATAATGGGGTTTTTTTATTTTTTGAATTTTTTTACCATTTTTTTGGAATTTTCTATTACGCATCGGGTAGGAACGGAACGAAAAGAAAATTTTTATTTCCTCTCTTTCCTGTCCTTTTCCAACCTATTTTGGCTTGAAAAGAAGCCATAATGGTGGTTTTTTTTTTTTTTTTTAAATTTTTTTCTATTTTTTTTTGAATTATCTCTTATGCGTTGGGTAGAACGAAACGAAACGATAATTTTTATTTTCTCTCTTTTTTAGCCTTTTCCAACCTGTTTTGGCTTGACATGAAGCCGTAATGATATTTTTGAATTGTTTGAATTTGTTTGTTATTTTTTTTTTAATTTTCTATTACCCGTCGGATAGAAATGAAACGAAAAGATAATTTTTATTTTCTCTCTTTGTCAGCCTTTTCGAACCTATTTTGGCTTGAAAAGAAGCCATAATAGGGTTTTTTAATTTTTTGAAATTTTTTGCTATTTTTTTCGAGTTGTCTATTAAGCGTTGGGTGGGAAAGAAACGGAACGACAATTTTTATTTTCTCTATCTATCGGCCTTTTCCAACCTATTTTGGCTTGAAATGAAGCCACAATGGTATGTTTAGATTTGTTGATTTTTGTTCTCTTTTTTTGGAATTTTCTATTACCCGTCGGGTAGGAAGGGAACGGAAAGAAAATTTATATTTTTTCTCTTTCTCAGCATTTCCCTACCTATTTTGGCTTGAAATGAAGCCATAACGGTATTTTTTAATTTATCGAATTTTTTTGCTATTTTTCTTGAATTTTCTCCAACACGTCAGGTTGGAACGAAACGAAACGATAATTTTTATTTTCTATTTATGAGCCTTTTCTAACCAATTTTGGCCTGAAATCACGCCATAATGGTATTTTTTAATTTTCTGAATTTTTTTGCTATTTTTTTGGAATTTTCTATTACGCATCGGGTTGGAACAGAACGAAACGATAATTTTTATTTTCTCTCTTTCTGGTCCTTTTCCAACCTATGTTGGCTTGAAAAGAAGCCATAATGGGGTTTTTTTATTTTTTGAATTTTTTTCCCATTTTTTTGGAATTTTCTATTACGCATCGGGTAGGAACGGAACGAAAAGGAAATTTTTATTTCCTCTCTTTCCCGTCCTTTTCCAACCTATTTTGGCTTGAAAAGAAGCCATAATGGTGGTTTTTTTTTTATTTTTTGAATTTTTTTTCAATTTTTTTTGAATTATCTCTTATGCGTTGGGTAGGAACGAAACGAAACGATAATTTTTATTTTCTCTCTTTTTTAGCCTTTTCCAACCTGTTTTGGCTTGACATGAAGCCGTAATGATATTTTTGAATTGTTTGAATTTGGTTGTTATTTTTTTTTAATTTTTTATTACCCGTCGGATAGAAACGAAACGAAAAGATAATTTTTATTTTCTCTCTTTGACAGCCTTTTCGAACCTATTTTGGCTTGAAAAGAAGCCATAATAGGGTTTTTTAATTTTTTGAAATTTTTTACTATTTTTTTGGAATTTTCTATTACGCGTTGGGTGGGAACGAAACGGAATGACAATTTTTATTTTCTCTATTTATCGGCCTTTTCCGACCTATCTTGGCTTGAAATGAAGCCGCAATTGTAGTTTTTGATTTGTTGATTTTTCTTCTCTTTTTTTGGAATTTTCTATTACCCGTCGGGTAGGAAGGGAACGGAAAGGCAATTTATATTTTTTCTCTTTCTCAGCATTTCCCTACCTATTTTGGCTTGAAATGAATCCATAACGGTATTTTTTAATTTATCGAATTTTTTTGCTATTTTTCTTGAATTTTCTCCAACGCGTCAGGTTGGAACGAAACGAAACGATAATTTTTATTTTCTATTTATGAGCCTTTTCCAACCAATTTTGGCATGAAATCACACCATAATGGTATTTTTTAATTTTCTGAATTTTTTTGCTATTTTTTTGGAATTTTCTATTACGCATCGGGTTGGAACGGAACGGAACGATAATTTTTATTGTCTCTCTTTCTCAACCTTTTCCAACCTATTTTGGCTTGAAATGAAGCCACAATGGTATTTTTTTTATTTATATTTTTTTCCCTTTTTTTTAAATTTTAAATTTCCCTTCGGGTAGGAACGGAACGGACAGACAATTTTTATTCTCTCTCTTTCTGGTCCTTTTCCAACCTATGTTGGCTTGAAATGAAGCCATAATGGGGTTTTTTTATTTTTTTGAATTTTTTTACTATTCTTTTTGAATTATCTCTTATGCGTCAGGTAGGAACGAAATGAAACAATAATTTTTATTTTCTCTTTCTGAGCCTTTTCCAACCAATTTTGGCCTGAAATCACGCCATAATGGTATTTTTTAATTTTCTGAATTTTTTTGCTATTTTTTTGGAATTTTCTATTACGCATAAGTTTGGAACGGAACGATAATTTTTATTGTCTCTCTTTCTCGACCTCTTCCAACCTATTTTGGCTTGAAATGAAGCCACAATGGTATTTTTTTATTTTTTTTATTTTTTTTCCCTTTTTTTTGAATTTTATATTTCCCGTCAGGTAGGAGCGGAACGGAAAGACAATTTTTATTCTCTCTCTTTCTGGTCTTTTTCCAACCTATGTTGGCTTGGAAAGAAGCTATAATGGGGTTTTTTTATTTTTTGAATTTTTTTACTATTTTTTTTGAATTATCTCTTATGCGTCGGGTAGGAACGAAACGAAACGAAACAATAATTTTTATTTTCTCTTTTTGTCAGCCATTTCCAACCTATTATGGCTTGAAAAGAAGCCATAATAGGGTTTTTTAATTTTTTGAAATTTTTTGCTATTTTTTTGAAATTTTCTATTACGCGTTGGGTGGGAACGAAACAGAAAGGCAATTTTTATTTTCTCTCTTTTTTGGCCTTTTCCATCTTGTTTTGGCTTGAAATGAAGCCACAATGGTATTTTTTTATTTTTTTTATTTTTTTTCACTTTTTTTTTAATTTTATATTTCCCGTCGGGTAGGAACGGAACGGAAAGACAATTTTTATTCTCTCTCTTTCTGGTCCTTTTCCAACCTATGTTGGCTTGAAAAGAAGCCATAACGGGGTTTTTTTATTTTTTTTTTCACTTTTTTCTGAATTTTATATTTCCCGTCGGGTTGGAACGGAACGGAAAGACAATTTTTATTTTCTCTCTTTCTGGTTCTTTTCCAACCTATGTCGGCTTGAAAAGAAGCCATAATGGGGTTTTTTTTATTTTTTGAATTTTTTTACTATTTTTTTTTACTTATCTCTTATGCGTCGGGTAGGAACGAAACGAAACGACAATTTTTATTTTCTCTCTTTGTCAGCCTTTTTCAACCTACTTTGGCTTGAAAAGAAGCCATAATAGGGTTTTTTAATTTTTTGAAATTTTTCGCTATTTTTTTGGAATTTTCTATTACGCGTTGGGTGGGAACGAAACGGAAAGAAAATTTTTATTTTCTATCTTTTTCAGCCTTTTCCAACCTGTTTCTGCTTGAAATGAAGCCATAATGGTTTTTATTAAATTTTTTCAATTTTTTTGCTATTGTTTTTGGAATATTCTATTACGCGTCGGGTAGGAACCGAAAGGAAATACAATTTTTATTTTATCTCTTTCTCGGCCTTTTCCAACCTATTTTGGCTTGAAATGAAGCCACAATGGTATTTTTTTATTTTTTTTCACTTTTTTTGGAATTTTATATTTCCCGTCAGGTAGGAACGGAACGAAAAGACAATTCTTATTTTCTCTCTTTCTGGTCCTTTTCCAACCGATGTTGGCTTGAAAAGAGGCCATAATGGGGTTTTTTTCTTTTTTGAATTTTTTTACCATTTTTTTGGAATTTTCTATTACGCACCGGGTAGGAAGGGAACGGAAAGAAAATTTATATTTTTTCTCTTTCTCAGCATTTCCCTACCTATTTTGGCTTGAAATGAAGCCATAACGGTATTTTTTAATTTATCGAATTTTTTTGCTATTTTTCTTGAATTTTCTCCAACACGTCAGGTTGGAACGAAACGAAACGATAATTTTTATTTTCTATTTATGAGCCTTTTCTAACCAATTTTGGCCTGAAATCACGCCATAATGGTATTTTTTAATTTTCTGAATTTTTTTGCTATTTTTTTGGAATTTTCTATTACGCATCGGGTTGGAACGGAACGGAACGATAATTTTTATTTTCTCTCTTTCTGGTCTTTTTCCAACCTATGTTGGCTTGAAAAGAAGCCATAATGGGGTTTTTTTATTTTTTGAATTTTTTTCCCATTTTTTAGGAATTTTCTATTATGCATCGGGTAGGAACGGAACGAAAAGAAAATTTTTATTCTCTCTCTTTCTGGTCCTTTTCCAACCTATGTTGGCTTGAAAAGAAGCCATAATGGGGTTTTTTTATTTCTTGAATTTTTTTACTATTTTTTTTGAATTATCTCCTATGCGTCGGGTAAGAACGAAACGAAACGATAATTTTTATTTTCTCTCTTTGTCAGCCTTTTCGAACCTATTTTGGCTTGAAAAGAAACCATAATAGGGTTTTTTAATTTTTTGAAATTTTTTGCTATTTTTTTGGAATTTTCTATTACTCGTTGCGTGGGAACGAAACGGAATGACAATTTTTATTTTCTCTATTTATCGGTCTTTTCCGACCTATCTTGGCTTGAAATGATGCCGCAATTGTAGTTTTTGATTTGTTGATTTTTCTTCTCTTTTTTGGAATTTTCTATTACCCGTCGGGTAGGAAGGGAACGGAAAGGCAATTTATATTTTTTCTCTTTCTCAGCATTTCCCTACCTATTTTGGCTTGAAATGAAGCGATAACGGTATTTTTTAATTTATCGAATTTTTTTGCTATTTTTCTTGAATTTTCTCCAACGCGTCAGGTTGGAACGAAACGAAACGATAATTTTTATTTTCTATTTATGAGCCTTTTCCAACCAATTTTGGCCTGAAATCACGCCATAATGGTATTTTTTAATTTTCTGAATTTTTTTGCTATTTTTTTGGAATTTTCTATTACGCATCGGGTTGGAACGGAACGGAACGATAATTTTTATTTTCTCTCATTCTCGACCTTTTCCAACCTATTTTGGCTTCAAATGAAGGCATAATGGTATTTTTCTTATTTATATTTTTTTCCCTTTTTTTTGAATTTTATATTTCCCGTCGGGTAGGAACGGAACGGAAAGACAATTTTTATTCTCTCTCTTTCTGGTCCTTTTCCAACCTATGTTGGCTTGAAATGAAGCCATAATGGGGTTTTTTTATTTTTTGAATTTTTTTACTATTTTTTTTGAATTATCTCTTATGCGTCGGGTAGGAACGAAACGAAACAATAATTTTTATTTTCTCTTTCTGAGCCTTTTCCAACCAATTTTGGCCTGAAATCGCGCCATAATGGTATTTTTTTAATTTTCTGAATTTTTTTGCTATTTTTTTGGAATTTTCTATTACGCATAGGGTTGGAACGGAACGGAATGATGATTTTTATTGTCTCCCTTTCTCGACCTCCTCCAACCTATTTTGGCTTGAAATGAAGCCACAATGGTATTTTTTTTTTCCCTTTTTTTTGAATTTTATATTTCTCGTCAGGTAGGAACGGAACGGAAAGACAATTTTTATTCTCTCTCTTTCTGGTCATTTTCCAACCTATGTTTGCTTGAAAAGAAGCCATAAAGGCGTTTTTTTATTTCTTGAATTTTTTTACTATTTTTTTTGAATTATCTCTTATGCGTCGGGTAGAAACGAAACGAAACGAAACGAAACAATAATTTTTATTTTCTCTCTTTGTCAGCATTTTCCAACCTATTTTGGCTTGAAAAGAAGCCATAATAGGGTTATTTAATTTTTTGAAATTTTTTGATATTATTTTGGAATTTTCTATTACGCGTTGGGTGGGAACGAAACGGAAAGGCAATTTTTATTTTCTCTCTTTTTTGGCCTTTTCCATCCTGTTTTGGCTTGAAATGAAGCCACAATGGTATTTTTTTATTTTTTTTATTTTTTTTCCCTTTTTTTTGAATTTTATATTTCCCATCGGGTAGGAACGGAACGGAAAGACAATTTTTATTCTCTCTCTTTCTGGTCCTTTTCCAACCTATGTTGGCTTGAAAAGAAGCCATAACTGGGTTTTTTTATTTCTTGAATTTTTTTACAATTTTTTTTGAATTATCTCTTATGCGTCGGGTAGGAACGAAACGAAACGATAATTTTTATTTTCTCTCTTTGTCAGCCTTTTCCAACCTATTTTGGCTTGAAAAGAAGCCATAATAGGGTTTTTTAATTTTTTGAAATTTTTTACTAACTTTTTGAAATTTTCTATTACGCGTTGGGTGGGAACGAAACGGAAAGGGTATTTTTATTTTCTCTCTTTTTTGGCCTTTTCCATCCTGTTTTGGCTTGAAATGAAGCCATAACGGTTTTTTTAAAATTTTTTCAATTTTTTCGCTATTGTTTTTGGAATATTCTATTACGCGTCATGTAGGAACGGAACGGAAATACAATTTTTATTTTCTCCCTTTCTCGGCCTTTTCCAACCTATTTTGGCTTGAAATGAATCCACAACGGTTTTTTTTTTTTTTTTTTTCACTTTTTTCTGAATTTTATATTTCCCGTCGGGTAGGAACGGAACGGAAAGACAATTTTTATTTTCTCTCTTTCTGGTCCTTTTCCAACCTATGTCGGCTTGAAAAGAAGCCATAATGGGGTTTTTTTATTTTTTGAATTTTTTTACTATTTTTTTTTAATTATCTCTTATGCGTCGGGTAGGAACGAAACGAAACGACAATTTTTATTTTCTCTCTTTGTCAGCCTTTTTCAACTTACTTTGGCTGGAAAAGAAGCCATAATAGGGTTTTTTAATTTTTTGAAATTTTTCGCTATGTTTTTGGAATTTTCTATTACGCGTTGGGTGCGAACGAAACGGAAAGACAATTTTTATTTTCTATCTTTTTCAGCCTTTTCCAACCTGTTTTGGCTTGAAATGAAGCCATAATGGTTTTTATTAAATTTTTTCAATTTTTTTGCTATTGTTTTTGGAATATTCTATTACGCGTCGGGTAGGAACCGAAAGGAAATACAATTTTTATTTTCTCTCTTTCTCGGCCTTTTCCAACCTAGTTTGGATTGAAATGAAGCCACAATGGTATTTTTTTTATTTTTTTTCACGTTTTTTGGAATGTTATATTTCCCGTCGGGTAGGAACGGAACGGAAAGACAATTTTTATTTTCTCTCTTTCTGGTCCTTTTCCAACCTGTTTTGGGTTGAAAAGAAGCCATAATGGGGTTTTTTTATTTTTTGAATTTTTTTACCGTTTTTTTGGAATTTTCTATTACGCATCGGGTAGGAACGGAACGAAAAGAAAATTTTTATTTCCTCTCTTTCCCGTCCTTTTCCAACCTATTTTGGCTTGAAAAGAAGCCATAATGGTGGTTTTTTTTTTTTTTTTTTGAATTTTTTTCTATTTTTTTTGAATTATCTCTTATGCGTAGGGTAGAACGAAACGAAACGATAATTTTTATTTTCTCTCTTTTTTAGCCTTTTCCAACCTGTTTTGGCTTGACATAAAGCCGTAATGATATTTTTGAATTGTCTGAATTTGTTTGTTATTTTTTTTTAATTTTCTATTACCCGTCGGATATAAAAGAAACGAAAAGATAATTTTTATTTTCTCTCTTTGTCAGCCTTTTCGAACCTATTTTGGCTTGAAAAGAAGCCATAATAGGGTTTTTTAATTTTTTGAAATTTTTTGCTATTTTTTTGGAATTTTCTATTACGCGTTGGGTGGGAACGAAACGGAAAGGCAATTTTTATTTTCTCTCTTTTTTGGCCTTTTCCATCCTGTTTTGGCTTGAAATGAAGCCACAATGGTTTTTTTTATTTTTTTTTATTTTTTTTCCCTTTTTTTTGAATTTTATATTTCCCGTCGGGTAGGAACGGAACGGAAAGACAATTTTTATTCTCTCTCTTTCTGGTCCTTTTACAACCTATGTTGGCTTGAAAAGAAGCCATAACGGGGTTTTTTTATTTCTTGAATTTTTTTACTATTTTTTTTGAATTATCTCTTATGCGTCGGGAAAGAACGAAACGAAACGATAATTTTTATTTTCTCTCTTTGTCAGCCTTTTCCAACCTATTTTGGCTTGAAAAGAAGCCATAATAGGGTTTTTTAATTTTTTGAAATTTTTTGCTAACTTTTTGGAATTTTCTATTACGCGTTGGGTAGGAACGAAACGGAAAGGCAATTTTTATTTTCTCTCTTTTTTGGCCTTTTCCATCCTGTTTTGGCTTGAAATGAAGCCATAATGGTTTTTTTTAAAATTTTTTCAATTTTTTCGCTATTGTTTTTGGAATATTCTATTACGCGTCGGGTAAGAACGGAACGGAAATACAATTTTTATTTTCTCCCTTTCTCGGCCTTTTCCAACCTATTTTGGCTTGAAATGAATCCGCAACGGTATTTTTTTTTTTTTTTTCACTTTTTTCTGAATTTTATATTTCCCGTCGGGTAGGAACGGAACGGAAAGACAATTTTTATTTTCTCTCTTTCTGGTCCTTTTCCAACCTATGTCGGCTTGAAAAGAAGCCATAATGGGGTTTTTTTATTTTTTGAATTTTTTTACTTTTTTTTTTTAATTATCTCGTATGCGTCGGGTAGGAACGAAACGAAACGACAATTTTTATTTTCTCTCTTTGTCAGCCTTTTTCAACCTACTTTGGCTGGAAAAGAAGCCATAATAGGGTTTTTTAATTTTTTGAAATTTTTCGCTATTTTTTTGGAATTTTCTATTACGCGTTGGGTGCGAACGAAACGGAAAGACAATTTTTATTTTCTATCTTTTTCAGCCTTTTCCAACCTGTTTTGGCTTGAAATGAAGCCATAATGGTTTTTATTAAATTTTTTCAATTTTTTTGCTATTGTTTTTGGAATATTCTATTACGCGTCGGGTAGGAACCGAAAGGAAATACAATGTTTATTTTCTCTCTTTCTCGGCCTTTTCCAACCTATTTTGGATTGAAATGAAGCCACAATGGTATTTTTTTTATTTTTTTTCACTTTTTTTGGAATGTTATATTTCCCGTCAGGTAGGAACGGAACGGAAAGGAAAGACAATTTTTATTTTCTCTCTTTCTGGTCCTTTTCCAACCTGTGTTGGCTTGAAAAGAAGCCATAATGGGGTTTTTTTATTTTTTGAATTTTTTTACCATTTTTTTGGAATTTTCTATTACGGATCGGGTAGGAACGGAACGAAAAGAAAATTTTTATTTCCTCTCTTTCCCGTCCTTTTCCAACCTATTTTGGCTTGAAAAGAAGCCATAATGGTGGTTTTTTTTTTTTTTTTTTTGAATTTTTTTCTATTTTTTTTGAATTATCTCTTATGCGTTGGGTAGAACGAAACGAAACGATAATTTTTATTTTCTCTCTTTTTTAGCCTTTTCCAACCTGTTTTGGCTTGACATGAAGCCGTAATGATATTTTTGAATTGTTTGAATTTGTTTGTTATTTTTTTTTAATTTTCTATTACCCGTCGGATATAAACGAAACGAAAAGATAATTTTTATTTTCTCTCTTTGTCAGCCTTTTCGAACCTATTTTGGCTTGAAAAGAAGCCATAATAGGGTTTTTTAATTTTTTGAAATTTTTTGCTATTTTTTTCGAGTTGTCTATTAAGCGTTGGGTGGGAAAGAAACGGAACGACAATTTTTATTTTCTCTATCTATCGGCCTTTTCCAACCTATTTTGGCTTGAAATGAAGCCACAATGGTATTTTTAGATTTGTTGATTTTTGTTCTCTTTTTTTGGAATTTTCTATTACCCGTCGGGTAGGAAGGGAACGGAAAGACAATTTATATTTTTTCTCTTTCTCAGCATTTCCCTACCTATTTTGGCTTGAAATGAAGCCATTACGGTATTTTTTAATTTATCGAATTTTTTTGCTATTTTTCTTGAATTTTCTCCAACGCGTCAGGTTGGAACGAAACGAAACGATAATTTTTATTTTCTATTTATGAGCCTTTTCCAACCAATTTTGCCCTGAAATCACGCCATAATGGTATTTTTTAATTTTCTGAATTTTTTTGCTATTTTTTTGGAATTTTATATTACACATCGGGTTGGAACGGAACGGAACGATAATTTTTATTTTCTCTCTTTCTCGAGCTTTTCCAACCTATTTTGGCTTGAAATGAAGCCACAATGGTATTTTTTTATTTTTTTTCCCTTTTTTTTGAATTTTATATTTCCCGTCGGGTAGGAACGGAACGGAAAGACAATTTTTATTTTCTCTCTTTCTGGTCCTTTTCCAACCTATGTCAGCTTGAAAAGAAGCCATAATGGGGTTTTTTTATTTTTTGAATTTTTTTACTATTTTTTTTGAATTATCTCTTATGCGTCGGGTAGGAACGAAACGAAACGACAATTTTTATTTTCTCTCTTTGTCAGCCTTTTTCAACCTACTTTGGCTTGAAAAGAAGCCATAATAGGGTTTTTTAATTTTTTGAAATTTTTTGTTATTTTTTTGGAATTTTCTATTACGCGTTGGGTGGGAACGAAAGGGAAGGACAAATTTTATTTTCTATCTTTTTCAGCCTTTTCCAACCTGTTTTGGCTTGAAATGAAGCCATAATGGTTTTTTTTTTTAATTTTTTCAATTTTTTTGCTATTGTTTTTGGAATATTCTATTACGCGTCGGGTAGGAACGGAACGGAAATACAATTTTTATTTTCTCCCTTTCTCGGTCTTTTCCAACCTATTTTGGCTTGAAATGAAGCCGCAACGGTAATTTTTTATTTTTTTTCACTTTTTTTGGAATTTTATATTTCCCGTCGGGTAGGAACGGAACGGAAAGACAATTTTTAATTTCCCTCTTTCTGGTCCTTTTCCAACCTATGTTGGCTTGAAATGAAGCCATAATGGGGTTTTTTTATTTTTTGAATTTTTTTACTATTTTTTTGGAATTTTCTATTACGCATCGGGTAGGAATGGAACGAAAAGAAAATTTTTGTTTCCTCTCTTTCCGGTCCTTTTCCAACCTATTTTGGCTTGAAAGGAAGCCATAATGGGGTTTTTTTTTTTTTTTTTTTTTTTTTTTTCTATTTTTTTCAAATTATCTCTTTTGCATTGGGTAGGAACGAAACGAAACGATAATTTTTATTTTCTCTCTTTGTCAGCCTTTTCGAACCTATTTTGGCTTGAAAAGAAGCCATAATAGGGTTTTTTAATTTTTTGAAATTTTATGCTATTTTTTTCGAGTTGTCTATTAAGCATTGGGTGGGAAAGAAACGGAACGACAATTTTTATTTTCTCTATCTATCGGCCTTTTCCAACCTATTTTGGCTTGAAATGAAGCCACAATGGTATTTTTAGATTTGTTGATTTTTGTTCTCTTTTTTTGGAATTTTCTATTACCCGTCGGGTAGGAAGGGAACGGAAAGACAATTTATTTTTTTTCTCTTTCTCAGCATTTCCCTACCTATTTTGGCTTGAAATGAAGCCATAATGGTATTTTTTAATTTATCGAATTTTTTTCCTATTTTTCTTGAATTTTCTCCAACGCGTCAGGTTGGAACGAAACGAAATGATAATTTTTATTTTCTCTTTCTGAGCCTTTTCCAACCAATTTTGGCCTGAAATCACGCCATAATGGTATTTTTTAATTTTCTGAATTTTTTTGCTATTTTTTTGGAATTTTCTATTACGCATCGGGTTGGAACGGAACGGAATGATAATTTTTATTTTCTCCCTTTCTCGGTCTTTTCCAACCTATTTTGGCTTGAAATGAAGCCGCAACGGTAATTTTTTATTTTTTTTCACTTTTTTTGGAATTTTATATTTCCCGTCGGGTAGGAGCGGAACGGAAAGACAATTTTTATTTTCTCTCTTTCTGGTCCTTTTCCAACCTATGTTGGCTTGAAAAGAAGCCATAACAGGGCTTTTAAATTTTTTGAAAATTTTTGCTATTTTTTTGGAGTTGTGTATTACGCGTTCGGTGGGAACGAAACGGAATGACAATTTTTATTTTCTCTATTTATCGGCCTTTTCCGACCTATCTTGGCTTGAAATGAAGCCGCAATTGTAGTTTTTGATTTGTTGATTTTTCTTCTCTTTTTTTGGAATTTTCTATTACCCGTCGGGTAGGAAGGGAACGGAAAGGCAATTTACATTTTTTCTCTTTCTCAGCATTTCCCTACCTATTTTGGCTTGAAATGAAGCCATAACGGTATTTTTTAGTTTATCGAATTTTTTTGCTATTTTTCTTGAATTTTCTCCAACGCGTCAGGTTGGAACGAAACGAAATGAAACCATAATTTTTATTTTCTCTCTTTGTCAGCCTTTTCCAACCTATTTTGGCTTTAAAAGAAGCCATAATTGGGTTTTTTAATTTTTTGAAATTTTTTGCTCTTTTTTTGGAATTTTCTATTACGCGTTGGGTAGGAACGAAACGGAAAGGCAATTTTTATTTTCTCTCTTTTTTGGCCTTTTCCATCCTGTTTTGGCTTGAAATGAAGCCATAATGGTTTTTTTAAATTTTTTCGCTATTGTTTTTGGAATATTCTATTACGCGTCGGGTAGGAACGGAATGGAAATACAATTTTTATTTTCTCCCTGTCTCGGCCTTTTCCAACCTTTTTTGGCTTGAAATGAATCCACAGCGGTATTTTTTTTTTTTTTTTTCACTTTTTTCTGAATTTTATATTTCCCGTCGGGTAGGAACGGTACAGAAAGACAATTTTTATTTTCTCTCTTTCTGGTCCTTTTCCAACCTATGTCGGCTTGAAAAGATGCCATAATGGGGTTTTTTTATTTTTTGAATATTTTTACTATTTTTTTTTATTTATCTCTTATGCGTCGGGTAGGAACGAAACGAAACGACAATTTTTATTTTCTCTCTTTGTCAGCCTTTTTCAACCTACTTTGGCTTGAAAAGAAGCCAAATAGGGTTTTTTAATTTTTTGAAATTTTTCATTTTTTTTTGTGGAATTTTCTATTACGCGTTGGGTGGGAACGAAAGGGAAAGACAATTTTTATTTTCTATCTTTTTCAGCCTTTTCCAACCTGTTTTGGCTTGAAATGAAGACATAATGGTTTTTTTTTAATTTTTTCAATTTTTTTGCTATTGTTTTTGGAATATTCTATTACGCGTCGGGTAGGAACGGAACGGAAATACAATTTTTATTTTCTCCCTTTCTCGGTCTTTTCCAACCTATTTTGGACTGAAATGAAGCCGCAACGGTAATTTTTAATTTTTTTTCACTTTTTTTGGAATTTTATATTTCCCGTCGGGTAGGAACAGAACGGAAAGACAATTTTTATTTTCTCTCTTTCTGGTCCTTTTCCAACCTATGTTGGCTTGAAAAGATGCCATAACAGGGCTTTTAAATTTTTTGAAAATTTTTGCTATTTTTTTGGAGTTGTGTATTACGCGTTCGGTGGGAACGAAACGGAATGACAATTTTTATTTTCTCTATTTATCGGCCTTTTCCGACCTATCTTGGCTTGAAATGAAGCTGCAATGGTAGTTTTTGATTTGTTGATTTTTCTTCTCTTTTTTTGGAATTTTCTATTACCCGTCGGGTAGGAAGGGAACTGAAAGGCAATTTATATTTTTTATCTTTTTCAGCATTTCCCTACCTATTTTGGCTTGAAATGAAGCCATAACGGTATTTTTTAATTTATCGAATTTTTTTGCTATTTTTCTTGAATTTTCCCCAACGCGTCTGGTTGGAACGAAACGAAATGATAATTTTTATTTTCTATTTATGAGCCTTTTCCAACCAATTTTGGCCTGAAATCACGCCATAATGGTATTTTTTAATTTTCTGAATTTTTTTGCTATTTTTTTGGAATTTTCTATTACGCATCGGGTCGGAACGGAACGGAACGATAATTTTTATTGTCTCTCTTTCTCGACCATTTCCAACCTATTTTGGCTTGAAATGAAGCCACAACGGTATTTTTTTTATTATTTTTTTTCCCTTTTTTTTGAATTTTATATTTCCCGTCGGGTAGGAACGGAATGGAGAGACAATTTTTATTTTCTCACTTTCTGGTCCTTTTCCAACCTACGTCGGCTTGAAAAGAAGCCATAATGGGGTTTTTTTATTTTTTGAATTTTTTTACTATTTTTTTTGAATTATCTCTTATGCGTCGGGTAGGAACGAAAGGAAACGACAATTTTTATTTTCCCTCTTTGTCAGCCTTTTTCAACCTACTTTGGCTGGAAAAGAAGCCATAATAGGATTTTTAAATTTTTCCCCCTTCTTTTGGAATTTTCTATTACGCGTTGGGTGGGAACGAAAGAGAAAGAAAATTTTTATTTTCTATCTTTTTCAGCCTTTTCCAACCTGTTTTGGCTTGAAATGAAGCCATAATGGTTTTGTTTTTAATTTTTTCAATTTTTTTGCTATTATTTTTGGAATATTCTATTACGCATCGGGTAGGAACGGAACGGAAATACAATTTTTATTTTCTCCCTTTCTCGGTCTTTTCCAACCTATTTTGGCTTGAAATGAAGCCGCAACGGTAATTTTTTATTTTTTTTCACTTTTTTTGGAATTTTATATTTCCCGTCGGGTAGGAACGGAACGGAAAGGCAATTTTTATTTTCTCTCTTTCTGGTCCTTTTCCAACCTATGTTGGCTTGAAAAGAGGCCATAATGGGTTTTTTTTATTTTTTGAATTTTTTTACTATTTTTTTGGAATTTTCCATTACGTATCGGGTAGGAACGGAACGAAAAGAAAATTTTTCTTTCCTCTCTTTCCCGTCCTTTTCCAACCTATTTTGGCTTGAAAAGAAGCCATAATGGGAGTTTTTTTTTATTTTTTGAATTTTTTTTCTATTTTTTTTTGAATTATCTCTTATGCGTTGGGTAGGAACGAAACGAAACGATAATTTTTATTTTCTCTCTATGAGCCTTTTCCAACCAATTTTGTCCTGAAATAACGCCATAATGGTATTTTTTAATTTTCTGAATTTTTTTGCTATTTTTTTGGAATTTTCTATTACGCATCGGGTTGGAACGGAACGGAACGATAATTTTTATTTTCTCTCTTTCCCAACCTTTTCAAACCTATTTTGGCTTGAAATGTAGCCACAATGGCATTTTTTTATTTTTTTATTTTTTCAGTTTTTTTGGAATTTTATATTTCCCGTCGGGTAGGAACGGAACGAAAAGAAATTTTTTATTTTCTCTCTTTCCCGTCATTTTCCAACCTATTTTGGCTTGAAATGAAGCCACAATAGTATTTTTTTATTTTTTTTTCCCTTTTTTTTGAATTTTATATTTCCCGTCGGGTAGGAACGGAACGTAAAGACAATTTTTATTCTCTCTCTTTCTGGTCATTTTCCAACCTATGTTGGCTTGAAAAGAAGCCATAATGGGGTTTTTTTATTTCTTGAATTTTTTTACAATTTTTTTTGAATTATCTCTTATGCGTCGGGTAGGAACAAAGCGAAACGATAATTTTTATTTTCTCTCTTTGTCAGCCTTTTCCAACCTATTTCGGAATGAAAAGAAGCCATAATAGGGTTGTTTAGTTTTTTGAAATTTTTTGCTATTTTTTTGGAATTTTCTATTACGCCAACGGTGGGAACGAAACGAAAAGGCAAGTTTTATTTTCTCTCTTTTTTGGCCTTTTCCATCCTGTTTTGGCTTGAAATGAAGCCATAATAGTTTTTTTAAATTTTTTCAATTTTTTTGCTATTGTTTTTGGAATATTCTATTACGCGTCGGGTAGGAACGGAACGGAAATACAATTTTTATTTTCTCCCTTTCTCGGTCTTTTCCAACCTCTTTTGTCTTGAAAAGAAGCCATAATGGGGTTTTTTTATTTCTTGAATTTTTTTACTATTTGTTTTGAATTATCTCTTATGCGTCGGGTAGGAACAAAACGAAACGATAATTTTTATTTTCTCTCTTTGTCAACCTTTTCCAACCTATTTTGGCATGAAAAGAAGCCATAATTGGGTTTTTTAATTTTTTGAAAATTTTTGCTATTTTTTTTGAATTTTCTATTACGCGTTGGGTGGGAACGAAAGGGAAAGACAATTTTTATTTTCTATCTTTTTCAGCCTTTTCCAACCTGTTTTGGCTTGAAATGAAGCCATAATGGTTTTTTTTTAATTTTTTCAATTTTTTTGCTATTGTTTTTGGAATATTCTATTAAGCGTCGGGTAGGAACGGAACGGAAATACAATTTCTATTTTCTCACTTTATCGGTCTTTTCCAACCTATTTTGGCTTGAAATGAAGCCGCAACGGTAATTTTTTATTTTTTTTCACTTTTTTTGGAATTTTATATTTCCCGTCGGGTAGAAACGGAACGGAAAGACAATTTTTATTTTCTCTCATTCTGGTCCTTTTCAACCTATGTTGGCTTGAAAAGAAGCCATAATGGGGTTTTTTTATTTCTTGAAGTTTTTTACTATTTTTTTTGAATTATCTCTTATACGTCGGGTAGGAACAAAGCGAAACGATAATTTTTATTTTCTCTCTTTGTCAGCCTTTTCCAACCTATTTCGGCATGAAAAGAAGCCATAATAGGGTTTTTTAATTTTTTGAAAATTTTTGCTATTTTTTTGGAATTTTCTATTACGCGTTTGGTGGGAACGAAACGGAAAGGCAATTTTTATTTTCTCTCTTTTTTGGCATTTTCCATCCTGTTTTGGCTTGAAATGAAGCCATAATGGTTTTTTTTTTAATTTTTTCAATTGTTTTCTATTGTTTTTGGAATATTCTATTAAGCGTCGGGTAGGAACGGAACGGAAATACAATTTTTATTTTCTCACTTTCTCGGTCTTTTCCAACCTATTTTGGCTTGAAATGAAGCCGCAACGGTAATTTTTTATTTATTTTTTTTTTTCACTTTTTTCTGAATTTCATATTTCCCTTCGGGTAGGAACGGAACGGAAAGACGATTTTTATTTTCTCTCTTTCTGGTCCATTTCCAACCTATGTTGGCTTGAAAAGAAGCCATAATGGGGTTTTTTTATTTTTTGAATTTTTTTACTATTTTTTTTGAATGTTCTCTTATGCGTCGGGTAGGAACGAAACGAAACGACAATTTTTATTTTCTCTCTTTGTCAGCCTTTTTCAACCTACTTTGGCTTGAAAAGAAGCCATAATAGGGTTTTTTAATTTTTTGAAATTTTTTGCTATTTTTTTTGAATTTTCTATTACGCGTTGGGTGGGAACGAAAGGGAAAGACTATTTTTATTTTCTATCTTTTTCAGCCTTTTCCAACCTGTTTTGGCTTGAAATGAAGCCATAATGGTTTTTTTTTAATTTTTTCAATTTTTTTATATTGTTTTTGGAATATTCTATTAAGCGTCGGGTAGGAACGGAACGGAAATACAATTTTTATTTTCTCACTTTCTCGGTCTTTTCCAACCTATTTTGGCTTGAAATGAAGCCGCAACGGTAATTTTTTATTTTTTTTCACTTTTTTTGGAATTTTATATTTCCCGTCGGGTAGGAACGGAACGGAAAGACAATTTTTATTTTCTCTCTTTCTGGTCCTTTTCCAACCTATGTTGGCTTGAAAAGAAGCCATAATGGGGTTTTTTTAGTTTTTGAATTTTTTTACTATTTTTTTGGAATTTTGTATTACGCATCGGGTAGGAACGGAACGTAACGAAAAGAAAATTTTTGTTTCCTCTCTTTCCCGTCCTTTTCCAACCTATTTTGGCTTTAAAAGAAGCCATAATGGGGGTTTTTTTCAATTTTTTGAATTTTTTTTCTATTTTTTTTGAATTATCTCTTATGCGTTGGGTAGGAACGAAACGAAACGATAATTTTTATTTTCTCTCTTTTTCATCCTTTTCCAACCTGTTTTGGCTTGAAATGAAGCAGTAATGATATTTTTGAATTGTTTGAATTTGTTTGTTATTTTTTTTTAATTTTCTGTTACCCGTCGGGTAGAAACGAAACGAAACGATAATTTTTATTTTCTCTCTTTGTCAGCCTTTTCGAACCTATTTTGGCTTGAAAAGAAGCCATAATAGGGTTTTTCAATTTTTTGAAATTTTTTGCTATTTTTTTCGAGTTGTCTATCAAGCGTTGGGTGGGAAAGAAACGGAACGACAATTTTTATTTTCTCTATCTATCGGCCTTTTCCAACCTATTTTGGCTTGAAATGAAGCCACAATGGTATTTTTAGATTTGTTGATTTTTGTTCTCTTTTTTTGGAATTTTCTATTACCCGTCGGGTAGGAAGGGAACGGAAAGACAATTTATATTTTTTCTCTTTCTCAGCATTTGCCTACCTATTTTGGCTTGAAATGAAGCCATAACGGTATTTTTTAATTTATCGAATTTTTTTGCTATTTTTCTTGAATTTTCTCCAACGCGTCAGGTTGGAATGAAACGAAACGAAACGATAATTTTTATATTCTCTTTCTGAGCCTTTTCCAACCAATTTTGGCCTGAAATCACGCCAAAATGGTATTTTTTAATTTTCTGAATTTTTTTGCTATTTTTTTCGAATTTTCAATTACGCATCGGGTTGGAACGGAACGGAACGATAATTTTTATTTTCTCTCTTTCCCAACCTTTTCAAACCTATTTTGGCTTGAAATGTAGCCACAATGGCATTTTTTTATTTTTTTATTTTTTCAGTTTTTTTGGAATTATATTTCCCGTCGGGTAGGAACGGAACGAAAAGAAAATTTTTATTTTCTCTCTTTCCCGTCCTTTTCCAACCTATTTTGGCTTGAAATGAAGCCACAATAGTATTTTTTTATTTTTTTTTTCCCTTTTTTTTGAATTTTATATTTCCCGTCGGGTAGGAACGGAACGGAAAGACAATTTTTATTCTCTCTCTTTCTGGTCCTTTTCCAACCTATGTTGGCTTGAAAAGAAGCCATAATGGGGTTTTTTTATTTCTTGAATTTTTTTACAATTTTTTTTGAATTATCTCTTATGCGTCGGGTAGGAACAAAACGAAACGATAATTTTTATTTTCTCTCTTTGTCAGCCTTTTCCAACCTATTTCGGCATGAAAAGAAGCGATAATAAGGTTGTTTAATTTTTTGAAATTTTTTGCTATTTTTTTGGAATTTTCTATTACGCCAACGGTGGGAACGAAACGAAAAGGCAAGTTTTATTTTCTCTCTTTTTTGGCCTTTTCCATCCTGTTTTGGCTTGAAATGAAGCCATAATAGTTTTTTTAAATTTTTTCAATTTTTTTGCTATTGTTTTTGGAATATTCTATTACGCGTCGGGTAGGAACGGAACGGAAATACAATTTTTATTTTCTCCCTTTCTCGGTCTTTTCCAACCTCTTTTGGCTTGAAAAGAAGACATAATGGGGTTTTTTTATTTCTTGAATTTTTTTACTATTTGTTTTGAATTATCTCTTATGCGTCAGGTAGGAACAAATCGAAACGATAATTTTTATTTTCTCTCTTTGTCAACCTTTTCCAACCTATTTTGGCATGAAAAGAAGCCATAATTGGGTTTTTTAATTTTTTGAAAATTTTTGCTATTTTTTTTTAATTTTCTATTACGCGTTGGGTGGGAACGAAAGGGAAAGACAATTTTTATTTTCTATCTTTTTCAGCCTTTTCCAACCTGTTTTGGCTTGAAATGAAGCCATAATGGTTTTTTTTTTAATTTTTTCAATTTTTTTGCTATTGTTTTTGGAATATTCTATTAAGCGTCGGGTAGGAACGGAACGGAAATACAATTTTTATTTTCTCACTTTTTCGGTCTTTTCCAACCTATTTTGGCTTGAAAAGAAGCCATAATGGGGTTTTTTTATTTTTTGAATTTTTTTACTATTTTTTTTGAATGTTCTCTTATGCGTCGGGTAGGAACGAAACGAAACGACAATTTTTATTTTCTCTCTTTGTCAGCCTTTTTCAACCTACTTTGGCTTGAAAAGAAGCCATAATAGGGTTTTTTAATTTTTTGAAATTTTTCGCTATTTTTGTGGAATTTTCTATTACGCGTTGGGTGGGAACGAAAGGGAAAGACAATTTTTATTTTCTATCTTTTTCAGCCTTTTCCAACCTGTTTTGGCTTGAAATGAAGCCATAATGGTTTTTTTTTAATTTTTTCAATTTTTTTATATTGTTTTTGGAATATTCTATTAAGCGTCGGGTAGGAACGGAACGGAAATACAATTTTTATTTTCTCACTTTCTCGGTCTTTTCCAACCTATTTTGGCTTGAAATGAAGCCGCAACGGTAATTTTTTTTTTTTTTCACTTTTTTTGGAATTTTATATTTCCCGTCGGGTAGGAACGGAACGGAAAGACAATTTTTATTTTCTCTCTTTCTGGTCCTTTTCCAACCTATGTTGGCTTGAAAAGAAGCCATAATGGGGTTTTTTTATTTTTTGAATTTTTTTACTATTTTTTTGGAATTTTCTATTACGCATCGGGTAGGAACGGAACGTAACGAAAAGAAAATTTTTGTTTCCTCTCTTTCCCGTCCTTTTCCAACCTATTTTGGCTTGAAAAGAAGCCATAATGGGGGTTTTTTTCAATTTTTTGAATTTTTTTTCTATTTTTTTTGAATTATCTCTTATGCGTTGGGTAGGAACGAAACGAAACGATAATTTTTATTTTCTCTCTTTTTCATCCTTTTCCAACCTGTTTTGGCTTGACATGAAGCCGTAATGATATTTTTGAATTGTTTGAATTTGTTTGTTATTTTTTTTTAATTTTCTGTTACCCGTCTGGTAGAAACGAAACGAAACGATAATTTTTATTTTCTCTCTTTGTCAGCCTTTTCGAACCTATTTTGGCTTGAAAAGAAGCCATAATAGGGTTTTTTTAATTTTTTGAAATTTTTTGCTATTTTTTTCGAGTTGTCTATTAAGCGTTGGGTGGGAAAGAAACGGAACGACAATTTTTATTTTCTCTATCTATCGGCCTTTTCCAACCTATTTTGGCTTGAAATGAGGCCACAATGGTATTTTTAGATTTGTTGATTTTTGTTCTCTTTTTTTGGAATTTTCTATTACCCGTCGGGTAGGAAGGGAACGGAAAGACAATTTATATTTTTTCTCTTTCTCAGCATTTGCCTACCTATTTTGGCTTGAAATGAAGCCATAACGGTATTTTTTAATTTATCGAATTTTTTTGCTATTTTTCTTGAATTTTCTCCAACGCGTCAGGTTGGAATGAAACGAAACGAAACGATAATTTTTATATTCTCTTTCTGAGCCTTTTCCAACCAATTTTGGCCTGAAATCTCGCCAAAATGGTATTTTTTAATTTTCTGAATTTTTTTGCTATTTTTTTCGAATTTTCAATTACGCATCGGGTTGGAACGGAACGGAACGATAATTTTTATTTTCTCTCTTTCCCAACCTTTTCAAACCTATTTTGGCTTGAAATGTAGCCACAATGGCATTTTTTTATTTTTTTATTTTTTCAGTTTTTTTGGAATTATATTTCCCGTCGGGTAGGAACGGAACGAAAAGAAAATTTTTATTTTCTCTCTTTCCCGTCCTTTTCCAACCTATTTTGGCTTGAAATGAAGCCACAATAGTATTTTTTTATTTTTTTTTCCCTTTTTTTTGAATTTTATATTTCCCGTCGGGTAGGAACGGAACGGAAAGACAATTTTTATTCTCTCTCTTTCTGGTCCTTTTCCAACCTATGTTGGCTTGAAAAGAAGCCATAATGGGGTTTTTTTATTTCTTGAATTTTTTTACTATTTTTTTTGAATTATCTCTTATGCGTCGGGTAGGAACAAAACGAAACGATAATTTTTATTTTCTCTCTTTGTCAGCCTTTTCCAACCTATTTCGGCATGAAAAGAAGCGATAATAGGGTTGTTTAATTTTTTGAAATTTTTTGCTATTTTTTTGGAATTTTCTATTACGCCAACGGTGGGAACGAAACGAAAAGGCAAGTTTTATTTTCTCTCTTTTTTGGCCTTTTCCATCCTGTTTTGGCTTGAAATGAAGCCATAATAGTTTTTTTAAATTTTTTCAATTTTTTTGCTATTGTTTTTGGAATATTCTATTACGCGTCGGGTAGGAACGGAACGGAAATACAATTTTTATTTTCTCCCTTTCTCGGTCTTTTCCAACCTCTTTTGGCTTGAAAAGAAGACATAATGGGGTTTTTTTATTTCTTGAATTTTTTTACTATTTGTTTTGAATTATCTCTTATGCGTCAGGTAGGAACAAAACGAAACGATAATTTTTATTTTCCCTCTTTGTCAACCTTTTCCAACCTATTTTGGCATGAAAAGAAGCCATAATTGGGTTTTTTAATTTTTTGAAAATTTTTGCTATTTTTTTTTAATTTTCTATTACGCGTTGGGTGGGAACGAAAGGGAAAGACAATTTTTATTTTCTATCTTTTTTAGCCTTTTCCAACCTGTTTTGGCTTGAAATGAAGCCATAATGGTTTTTTTTTTTTAATTTTTTCAATTTTTTTGCTATTGTTTTTGGAATATTCTATTAAGCGTCGGGTAGGAACGGAACGGAAATACAATTTTTATTTTCTCACTTTTTCGGTCTTTTCCAACCTATTTTGGCTTGAAAAGAAGCCATAATGGGGTTTTTTTATTTTTTGAATTTTTTTACTATTTTTTTTGAATGTTCTCTTATGCGTCGGGTAGGAACGAAACGAAACGACAATTTTTATTTTCTCTCTTTGTCAGCCTTTTTCAACCTACTTTGGCTTGAAAAGAAGCCATAATATGGTTTTTTAATTTTTTGAAATTTTTTGCTATTTTTTTTGAATTTTCTATTACGCGTTGGGTGGGAACGAAAGGGAAAGACAATTTTTATTTTCTATCTTTTTCAGCCTTTTCCAACCTGTTTTGGCTTGAAATGAAGCCATAATGGTTTTTTTTTAATTTTTTCAATTTTTTTATATTGTTTTTGGAATATTCTATTAAGCGTCGGGTAGGAACGGAACGGAAATACAATTTTTATTTTCTCACTTTCTCGGTCTTTTCCTACCTATTTTGGCTTGAAATGAAGCCGCAACGGTAATTTTTTATTTTTTTTCACTTTTTTTGGAATTTTATATTTCCCGTCGGGTAGGAACGGAACGGAAAGACAATTTTTATTTTCTCTCTTTCTGGTCCTTTTCCAACCTATGTTGGCTTGAAAAGAAGCCATAATGGGGTTTTTTTATGTTTTGAATTTTTTTACTATTTTTTTGGAATTTTCTATTACGCATCGGGTAGGAACGGAACGTAACGAAAAGAAAATTTTTGTTTCCTCTCTTTCCCGTCCTTTTCCAACCTATTTTGGCTTGAAAAGAAGCCATAATGGGGGTTTTTTTGAATTTTTTGAATTTTTTTTCTATTTTTTTTGAATTATCTCTTATGCGTTGGGTAGGAACGAAACGAAACGATAATTTTTATTTTCTCTATTTTTCATCCTTTTCCAACCTGTTTTGGCTTGACATGAAGCCGTAATGATATTTTTGAATTGTTTGAATTTGTTTGTTATTTTTTTTTAATTTTCTGTTACCCGTCGGGTAGAAACGAAACGAAACGATAATTTTTATTTTCTCTCTTTGTCAGCCTTTTCGAACCTATTTTGGCTTGAAAAGAAGCCATAATAGGGTTTTTTAATTTTTTGAAATTTTTTGCTATTTTTTTCGAGTTGTCTATTAAGCGTTGGGTGGGAAAGAAACGGAACGACAATTTTTATTTTCTCTATCTATCGGCCTTTTCCAACCTATTTTGGCTTGAAATGAAGCCACAATGGTATTTTTAGATTTGTTGATTTTTGTTCTCTTTTTTTGGAATTTTCTATTACCCGTCGGGTAGGAAGGGAACGGAAAGACAATTTATATTTTTTCTCTTTCTCAGCATTTGCCTACCTATTTTGGCTTGAAATGAAGCCATAACGGTATTTTTTAATTTATCGAATTTTTTTGCTATTTTTCTTGAATTTTCTCCAACGCGTCAGGTTGGAATGAAACGAAACGAAACGATAATTTTTATATTCTCTTTCTGAGCCTTTTCCAACCAATTTTGGCCTGAAATCACGCCAAAATGGTATTTTTTAATTTTCTGAATTTTTTTGCTTTTTTTTTCGAATTTTCAATTACGCATCGGGTTGGAACGGAACGGAACGATAATTTTTATTTTCTCTCTTTCCCAACCTTTTCAAACCTATTTTGGCTTGAAATGTAGCCACAATGGCATTTTTTTATTTTTTTATTTTTTCAGTTTTTTTGGAATTTTATATTTCCCGTCGGGTTAGGAACGGAACGAAAAGAAAATTTTTATTTTCTCTCTTTCCCGTCCTTTTCCAACCTATTTTGGCTTGAAATGAAGCCACAATAGTATTTTTTTATTTTTTTTTCCCTTTTTTTTGAATTTTATATTTCCCGTCGGGTAGGAACGGAACGGAAAGACAATTTTTATTCTCTCTCTTTCTGGTCCTTTTCCAACCTATGTTGGCTTGAAAAGAAGCCATAATGGGGTTTTTTTATTTCTTGAATTTTTTTACTATTTTTTTTGAATTATCTCTTATGCGTCGGGTAGGAACAAAACGAAATGATAATTTTTATTTTCTCTCTTTGTCAGCCTTTTCCAACCTATTTCGGAATGAAAAGAAGCCATAATAGGGTTGTTTAATTTTTTGAAATTTTTTGCTATTTTTTTGGAATTTTCTATTACGCCAACGGTGGGAACGAAACGAAAAGGCAAGTTTTATTTTCTCTCTTTTTTGGCCTTTTCCATCCTGTTTTGCCTTGAAATGAAGCCATAATAGTTTTTTTAAATTTTTTCAATTTTTTTGCTATTGTTTTTGGAATATTCTATTACGCGTCGGGTAGGAACGGAACGGAAATACAATTTTTATTTTCTCCCTTTCTCGGTCTTTTCCAGCCTCTTTTGGCTTGAAAAGAAGCCATAATGGGGTTTTTTTATTTCTTGAATTTTTTTACTATTTGTTTTGAATTATCTCTTATGCGTCGGGTAGGAACAAAACGAAACGATAATTTTTATTTTCTCTTTTTGTCAACCTTTTCCAACCTATTTTGGCATGAAAAGAAGCCATAATTGGGTTTTTTAATTTTTTGAAAATTTTTGCTATTTTTTTTGAATTTTCTATTACGCGTTGGGTGGGAACGAAAGGGAAAGACAATTTTTATTTTCTATCTTTTTCAGCCTTTTCCAACCTGTTTTGGCTTGAAATGAAGCCATAATGGTTTTTTTTTAATTTTTTCAATTTTTTTGCTATTGTTTTTGGAATATTCTATTAAGCGTCGGGTAGGAACGGAACGGAAATACAATTTTTATTTTCTCACTTTATCGGTCTTTTCCAACCTATTTTGGCTTGAAATGAAGCCGCAACGGTAATTTTTTATTTTTTTTCACTTTTTTTGGAATTTTATATTTCCCGTCGGGTAGAAACGGAACGGAAAGACAATTTTTATTTTCTCTCATTCTGGTCCTTTTCAACCTATGTTGGCTTGAAAAGAAGCCATAATGGGGTTTTTTTATTTCTTGAAGTTTTTTACTATTTTTTTTGAATTATCTCTTATACGTCGGGTAGGAACAAAGCGAAACGATAATTTTTATTTTCTCTCTTTGTCAGCCTTTTCCAACCTATTTCGGCATGAAAAGAAGCCATAATAGGGTTTTTTAATTTTTTGAAAATTTTTGCTATTTTTTTGGAATTTTCTATTACGCGTTTGGTGGGAACGAAACGGAAAGGCAATTTTTATTTTCCCTCTTTTTTGGCATTTTCCATCCTGTTTTGGCTTGAAATGAAGCCATAATGGTTTTTTTTTTAATTTTTTCAATTGTTTTCTATTGTTTTTGGAATATTCTATTAAGCGTCGGGTAGGAACGGAACGGAAATACAGTTTTTATTTTCTCACTTTCTCGGTCTTTTCCAACCTATTTTGGCTTGAAATGAAGCCGCAACGGTAATTTTTTATTTATTTTTTTTTTTCACTTTTTTCTAAATTTCATATTTCCCGTCGGGTAGGAACGGAACGGAAAGACAATTTTTATTTTCTCTCTTTCTGGTCCATTTCCAACCAATGTTGGCTTGAAAAGAAGCCATAATGGGGTTTTTTTATTTTTTGAATTTTTTTACTATTTTTTTTGAATGTTCTCTTATGCGTCGGGTAGGAACGAAACGAAACGACAATTTTTATTTTCTCTCTTTGTCAGCCTTTTTCAACCTACTTTGGCTTGAAAAGAAGCCATAATAGGGTTTTTTAATTTTTTGAAATTTTTTGCTATTTTTTTTGTATTTTCTATTACGCGTTGGGTGGGAACGAAAGGGAAAGACAATTTTTATTTTCTATCTTTTTCAGCCTTTTCCAACCTGTTTTGGCTTGAAATGAAGCCATAATGGTTTTTTTTTAATTTTTTCAATTTTTTTATATTGTTTTTGGAATATTCTATTAAGCGTCGGGTAGGAACGGAACGGAAATACAATTTTTATTTTCTCACTTTCTCGGTCTTTTCCAACCTATTTTGGCTTGAAATGAAGCCGCAACGGTAATTTTTTATTTTTTTTCACTTTTTTTGGAATTTTATATTTCCCGTCGGGTAGGAACGGAACGGAAAGACAATTTTTATTTTCTCTCTTTCTGGTCCTTTTCCAACCTATGTTGGCTTGAAAAGAAGCCATAATGGGGTTTTTTTAGTTTTTGAATTTTTTTACTATTTTTTTGGAATTTTGTATTACGCATCGGGTAGGAACGGAACGTAACGAAAAGAAAATTTTTGTTTCCTCTCTTTCCCGTCCTTTTCCAACCTATTTTGGCTTTAAAAGAAGCCATAATGGGGGTTTTTTTCAATTTTTTGAATTTTTTTTCTATTTTTTTTGAATTATCTCTTATGCGTTGGGTAGGAACGAAACGAAAGGATAATTTTTATTTTCTCTCTTTTTCATCCTTTTCCAACCTGTTTTGGCTTGAAATGAAGCAGTAATGATATTTTTGAATTGTTTGAATTTGTTTGTTATTTTTTTTTAATTTTCTGTTACCCGTCGGGTAGAAACGAAACGAAACGATGATTTTTATTTTCTCTCTTTGTCAGCCTTTTCGAACCTATTTTGGCTTGAAAAGAAGCCATAATAGGGTTTTTCAATTTTTTGAAATTTTTTGCTATTTTTTTCGAGTTGTCTATCAAGCGTTGGGTGGGAAAGAAACGGAACGACAATTTTTATTTTCTCTATCTATCGGCCTTTTCCAACCTATTTTGGCTTGAAATGAAGCCACAATGGTATTTTTAGATTTGTTGATTTTTGTTCTCTTTTTTTGGAATTTTCGATTACCCGTCGGGTAGGAAGGGAACGGAAAGACAATTTATATTTTTTCTCTTTCTCAGCATTTGCCTACCTATTTTGGCTTGAAATGAAGCCATAACGGTATTTTTTAATTTATCGAATTTTTTTGCTATTTTTCTTGAATTTTCTCCAACGCGTCAGGTTGGAATGAAACGAAACGAAACGATAATTTTTATATTCTCTTTCTGAGCCTTTTCCAACCAATTTTGGCCTGAAATCACGCCAAAATGGTATTTTTTAATTTTCTGAATTTTTTTGCTATTTTTTTCGAATTTTCAATTACGCATCGGGTTGGAACGGAACGGAACGATAATTTTTATTTTCTCTCTTTCCCAATCTTTTCAAACCTATTTTGGCTTGAAATGTAGCCACAATGGCATTTTTTTATTTTTTTATTTTTTCAGTTTTTTTGGAATTATATTTCCCGTCGGGTAGGAACGGAACGAAAAGAAAATTTTTATTTTCTCTCTTTCCCGTCCTTTTCCAACCTATTTTGGCTTGAAATGAAGCCACAATAGTATTTTTTTATTTTTTTTTCCCTTTTTTTTGAATTTTATATTTCCCGTCGGGTAGGAACGGAACGGAAAGACAATTTTTATTCTCTCTCTTTCTGGTCCTTTTCCAACCTATGTTGGCTTGAAAAGAAGCCATAATGGGGTTTTTTTATTTCTTGAATTTTTTTACTATTTTTTTTGAATTATCTCTTATGCGTCGGGTAGGAACAAAACGAAACGATAATTTTTATTTTCTCTCTTTGTCAGCCTTTTCCAACCTATTTCGGCATGAAAAGAAGTGATAATAAGGTTGTTTAATTTTTTGAAATTTTTTGCTATTTTTTTGGAATTTTCTATTACGCCAACGGTGGGAACGAAACGAAAAGGCAAGTTTTATTTTCTCTCTTTTTTGGCCTTTTCCAGCCTGTTTTGGCTTGAAATGAAGCCATAATAGTTTTTTTAAATTTTTTCAATTTTTTTGCTATTGTTTTTGGAATATTCTATTACGCGTCGGGTAGGAACGGAACGGAAATACAATTTTTATTTTCTCCCTTTCTCGGTCTTTTCCAACCTCTTTTGGCTTGAAAAGAAGACATAATGGGGTTTTTTTATTTCTTGAATTTTTTTACTATTTGTTTTGAATTATCTCTTATGCGTCAGGTAGGAACAAATCGAAACGATAATTTTTATTTTCTCTCTTTGTCAACCTTTTCCAACCTATTTTGGCATGAAAAGAAGCCATAATTGGGTTTTTTAATTTTTTGAAAATTTTTGCTATTTTTTTTTAATTTTCTATTACGCGTTGGGTGGGAACGAAAGGGAAAGACAATTTTTATTTTCTATCTTTTTCAGCCTTTTCCAACCTGTTTTGGCTTGAAATGAAGCCATAATGGTTTTTTTTTTAATTTTTTCAATTTTTTTGCTATTGTTTTTGGAATATTCTATTAAGCGTCGGGTAGGAACGGAACGGAAATACAATTTTTATTTTCTCACTTTTTCGGTCTTTTCCAACCTATTTTGGCTTGAAAAGAAGCCATAATGGGGTTTTTTTATTTTTTGAATTTTTTTACTATTTTTTTTTGAATGTTCTCTTATGCGTCGGGTAGGAACGAAACGAAACGACAATTTTTATTTTCTCTCTTTGTCAGCCTTTTTCAACCTACTTTGGCTTGAAAAGAAGCCATAATATGGTTTTTTAATTTTTTGAAATTTTTTGCTATTTTTTTTGAATTTTCTATTACGCGTTGGGTGGGAACGAAAGGGAAAGACAATTTTTATTTTCTATCTTTTTCAGCCTTTTCCAACCTGTTTTGGCTTGAAATGAAGCCATAATGGTTTTTTTTTAATTTTTTCAATTTTTTTATATTGTTTTTGGAATATTCTATTAAGCGTCGGGTAGGAACGGAACGGAAATACAATTTTTATTTTCTCACTTTCTCGGTCTTTTCCAACCTATTTTGGCTTGAAATGAAGCCGCAACGGTAATTTTTTATTTTTTTTCACTTTTTTTGGAATTTTATATTTCCCGTCGGGTAGGAACGGAACGGAAAGACAATTTTTATTTTCTCTCTTTCTGGTCCTTTTCCAACCTATGTTGGCTTGAAAAGAAGCCATAATGGGGTTTTTTTATTTTTTGAATTTTTTTACTATTTTTTTGGAATTTTCTATTACGCATCGGGTAGGAACGGAACGTAACGAAAAGAAAATTTTTGTTTCCTCTCTTTCCCGTCCTTTTCCAACCTATTTTGGCTTGAAAAGAAGCCATAATGGGGGTTTTTTTCAATTTTTTGAATTTTTTTTCTATTTTTTTTGAATTATCTCTTATGCGTTGGGTAGGAACGAAACGAAACGATAATTTTTATTTTCTCTCTTTTTCATCCTTTTCCAACCTGTTTTGGCTTGACATGAAGCCGTAATGATATTTTTGAATTGTTTGAATTTGTTTGTTATTTTTTTTTAATTTTCTGTTACCCGTCTGGTAGAAACGAAACGAAACGATAATTTTTATTTTCTCTCTTTGTCAGCCTTTTCGAACCTATTTTGGCTTGAAAAGAAGCCATAATAGGGTTTTTCAATTTTTTGAAATTTTTTGCTATTTTTTTCGAGTTGTCTATTAAGCATTGGGTGGGAAAGAAACGGAACGACAATTTTTATTTTCTCTATCTATCGGCCTTTTCCAACCTATTTTGGCTTGAAATGAAGCCACAATGGTATTTTTAGATTTGTTGATTTTTGTTCTCTTTTTTTGGAATTTTCTATTACCCGTCGGGTAGGAAGGGAACGGAAAGACAATTTATATTTTTTCTCTTTCTCAGCATTTGCCTACCTATTTTGGCTTGAAATGAAGCCATAACGGTATTTTTTAATTTATCGAATTTTTTTGCTATTTTTCTTGAATTTTCTCCAACGCGTCAGGTTGGAATGAAACGAAACGAAACGATAATTTTTATATTCTCTTTTTGAGCCTTTTCCAACCAATTTTGGCCTGAAATCACGCCAAAATGGTATTTTTTAATTTTCTGAATTTTTTTGCTATTTTTTTCGAATTTTCAATTACGCATCGGGTTGGAACGGAACGGAACGATAATTTTTATTTTCTCTCTTTCCCAACCTTTTCAAACCTATTTTGGCTTGAAATGTAGCCACAATGGCATTTTT
Organism: Quercus wislizeni; assembly: GCA_023055345.1. Classification (NCBI taxonomy): domain Eukaryota; kingdom Viridiplantae; phylum Streptophyta; class Magnoliopsida; order Fagales; family Fagaceae; genus Quercus; species Quercus wislizeni. The sequence goes on from JALGQJ010000003.1 coordinate 31,068,143, forward strand.
TTATTTTTTTATTTTTTCAGTTTTTTTGGAATTATATTTCCCGTCGGGTAGGAACGGAACGAAAAGAAAATTTTTATTTTCTCTCTTTCCCGTCCTTTTCCGACCTATTTTGGCTTGAAATGAAGCCACAATAGTATTTTTTTATTTTTTTTTCCCTTTTTTTTGAATTTTATATTTCCCGTCGGGTAGGAACGGAACGGAAAGACAATTTTTATTCTCTCTCTTTCTGGTCCTTTTCCAACCTATGTTGGCTTGAAAAGAAGCCATAATGGGGTTTTTTTATTTCTTGAATTTTTTTACTATTTTTTTTGAATTATCTCTTATGCGTCGGGTAGGAACAAAACGAAACGATAATTTTTATTTTCTCTCTTTGTCAGCCTTTTCCAACCTATTTCGGCATGAAAAGAAGTGATAATAGGGTTGTTTAATTTTTTGAAATTTTTTGCTATTTTTTTGGAATTTTCTATTACGCCAACGGTGGGAACGAAACGAAAAGGCAAGTTTTATTTTCTCTCTTTTTTGGCCTTTTCCATCCTGTTTTGGCTTGAAATGAAGCCATAATAGTTTTTTTAAATTTTTTCAATTTTTTTGCTATTGTTTTTGGAATATTCTATTACGCGTCGGGTAGGAACGGAACGGAAATACAATTTTTATTTTCTCCCTTTCTCGGTCTTTTCCAACCTCTTTTGGCTTGAAAAGAAGACATAATGGGGTTTTTTTATTTCTTGAATTTTTTTACTATTTGTTTTGAATTATCTCTTATGCGTCAGGTAGGAACAAAACGAAACGATAATTTTTATTTTCCCTCTTTGTCAACCTTTTCCAACCTATTTTGGCATGAAAAGAAGCCATAATTGGGTTTTTTAATTTTTTGAAAATTTTTGCTATTTTTTTTTAATTTTCTATTACGCGTTGGGTGGGAACGAAAGGGAAAGACAATTTTTATTTTCTATCTTTTTCAGCCTTTTCCAACCTGTTTTGGCTTGAAATGAAGCCATAATGGTTTTTTTTTTAATTTTTTCAATTTTTTTGCTATTGTTTTTGGAATATTCTATTAAGCGTCGGGTAGGAACGGAACGGAAATACAATTTTTATTTTCTCACTTTTTCGGTCTTTTCCAACCTATTTTGGCTTGAAAAGAAGCCATAATGGGGTTTTTTTATTTTTTGAATTTTTTTACTTTTTTTTTTTGAATGTTCTCTTATGCGTCGGGTAGGAACGAAACGAAACGACAATTTTTATTTTCTCTCTTTGTCAGCCTTTTTCAACCTACTTTGGCTTGAAAAGAAGCCATAATATGGTTTTTTAATTTTTTGAAATTTTTTGCTATTTTTTTTGAATTTTCTATTACGCGTTGGGTGGGAACGAAAGGGAAAGACAATTTTTATTTTCTATCTTTTTCAGCCTTTTCCAACCTGTTTTGGCTTGAAATGAAGCCATAATGGTTTTTTTTTAATTTTCTCAATTTTTTTATATTGTTTTTGGAATATTCTATTAAGCGTCGGGTAGAAACGGAACGGAAATACAATTTTTATTTTCTCACTTTCTCGGTCTTTTCCAACCTATTTTGGCTTGAAATGAAGCCGCAACGGTAATTTTTTTTTTTTTTTCACTTTTTTTGGAATTTTATATTTCCCGTCGGGTAGGAACGGAACGGAAAGACAATTTTTATTTTCTCTCTTTCTGGTCCTTTTCCAACCTATGTTGGCTTGAAAAGAAGCCATAATGGGGTTTTTTTATTTTTTGAATTTTTTTACTATTTTTTTGGAATTTTCTATTACGCATCGGGTAGGAACGGAACGTAACGAAAAGAAAATTTTTGTTTCCTCTCTTTCCCGTCCTTTTCCAACCTATTTTGGCTTGAAAAGAAGCCATAATGGGGGTTTTTTTCAATTTTTTGAATTTTTTTTCTATTTTTTTTGAATTATCTCTTATGCGTTGGGTAGGAACGAAACGAAACGATAATTTTTATTTTCTCTCTTTTTCATCCTTTTCCAACCTGTTTTGGCTTGACATGAAGCCGTAATGATATTTTTGAATTGTTTGAATTTGTTTGTTATTTTTTTTTAATTTTCTGTTACCCGTCTGGTAGAAACGAAACGAAACGATAATTTTTATTTTCTCTCTTTGTCAGCCTTTTCGAACCTATTTTGGCTTGAAAAGAAGCCATAATAGGGTTTTTTAATTTTTTGAAATTTTTTGCTATTTTTTTCGAGTTGTCTATTAAGCGTTGGGTGGGAAAGAAACGGAACGACAATTTTTATTTTCTCTATCTATCGGCCTTTTCCAACCTATTTTGGCTTGAAATGAAGCCACAATGGTATTTTTAGATTTGTTGATTTTTGTTCTCTTTTTTTGGAATTTTCTATTACCCGTCGGGTAGGAAGGGAACGGAAAGACAATTTATATTTTTTCTCTTTCTCAGCATTTGCCTACCTATTTTGGCTTGAAATGAAGCCATAACGGTATTTTTTAATTTATCGAATTTTTTTGCTATTTTTCTTGAATTTTCTCCAACGCGTCAGGTTGGAATGAAACGAAACGAAACGATAATTTTTATATTCTCTTTCTGAGCCTTTTCCAACCAATTTTGGCCTGAAATCACGCCAAAATGGTATTTTTTAATTTTCTGAATTTTTTTGCTATTTTTTTCGAATTTTCAATTACGCATCGGGTTGGAACGGAACGGAACGATAATTTTTATTTCCTCTCTTTCCCAACCTTTTCAAACCTATTTTGGCTTGAAATGTAGCCACAATGGCATTTTTTTATTTTTTTATTTTTTCTGTTTTTTTGGAATTTTAAATTTCCCGTCGGGTAGGAACGGAACGAAAAGAAAATTTTTATTTTCTCTCTTTCCCGTCCTTTTCCAACCTATTTTGGCTTGAAATGAAGCCACAATAGTATTTTTTTTATTTTTTTTCCCTTTTTTTTGAATTTTATATTTCCCGTCGGGTAGGAACGGAACGGAAAGACAATTTTTATTCTCTCTCTTTCTGGTCCTTTTCCAACCTATGTTGGCTTGAAAAGAAGCCATAATGGGGTTTTTTTATTTCTTGAATTTTTTTACTATTTTTTTTGAATTATCTCTTATGCGTCGGGTAGGAACAAAACGAAACGATAATTTTTATTTTCTCTCTTTGTCAGCCTTTTCCAACCTATTTCGGCATGAAAAGAAGCGATAATTGGGTTGTTTAATTTTTTGAAATTTTTTGCTATTTTTTTGGAATTTTCTATTACGCGTTGGGTGGGAACGAAACGGAAAGGCAATTTTTATTTTCTCTCTTTTTTGGCCTTTTCCATCCTGTTTTGGCTTGAAATGAAGCCAGAATGGTTTTTTTAAATTTTTTCAATTTTTTCGCTATTGTTTTTGGAATATTCTATTACGCGTCGGGTAGGAACGGAACGGAAATACAATTTTTATTTTCTCCCTTTCTCGGCCTTTTCCAACCTTTTTTGGCTTGAAATGAATCCACAACGGTATTTCTTTTTTTTTTCACTTTTTTCTGAATTTTATATTTCCCGTCGGGTAGGAACGGAACGGAAAGACAATTTTTATTTTCTCTCTTTCTGGTCCTTTTCCAACCTATGTCGGCTTGAAAAGAAGCCATAATGGGGTTTTTTTTACTTTTTGAATTTTTTTACTATTTTTTTTATTTATCTCTTATGCGTCGGGTAGGAACGAAACGAAACGACAATTTTTATTTTCTCTCTTTGTCAGCATTTTTCAACCTACTTTGGCTTGAAAAGAAGCCATAATAGGGTTTTTTAATTTTTTGAAATTTTTCGCTATTTTTGTGGAATTTTCTATTACGCGTTGGGTGGGAACGAAAGGGAAAGACAATTTTTATTTTCTATCTTTTCAGCCTTTTCCAACCTGTTTTGGCTTGAAATGAAGACATAATGGTTTTTTTTTAATTTTTTCAATTTTTTTGCTATTGTTTTTGGAATATTCTATTACGCGTCGGGTAGGAACGGAACGGAAATGCAATTTTTATTTTCTCCCTTTCTCGGTCTTTTCCAACCTATTTTGGATTGAAATGAAGCCGCAACGGTAATTTTTAATTTTTTTTAACTTTTTTTGGAATTTTATATTTCCCGTCGGGTAGGAACAGAACGGAAAGACAATTTTTATTTTCTCTCTTTCCGGTCCTTTTCCAACCTATGTTGGCTTGAAAAGAAGCCATAATAGGGCTTTTAAATTTTTTGAAAATTTTTGCTATTTTTTTGGAGTTGTGTATTACGCGTTCGGTGGGAGAGAAACGGAATAACAATTTTTATTTTCGCTATTTATCGGCCTTTTCCGACCTATCTTGGCTTGAAACGAAGCCGCAATGGTAGTTTTTGATTTGTTGATTTTTCTTCTCTTTTTTTGGAATTTTCTATTACCCGTCGGGTAGGAAGGGAACTGAAAGGCAATTTATATTTTTTCTCTTTCTCAGCATTTCCCTACCTATTTTGGCTTGAAATGAAGCCATAACGGTATTTTTTAATTTATCGAATTTTTTTGCTATTTTTCTTGAATTTTCCCCAACGGGTCTGGTTGGAACGAAACGAAACGATAATTTTTATTTTCTATTTATGAGCCTTTTCCAACCAATTTTGGCCTGAAATCACGCCATAATGGTATTTTTTAATTTTCTGAATTTTTTTGCTATTTTTTTGGAATTTTCTATTACGCATCGGGTTGGAACGGAACGGAACGATAATTTTTATTGTCTCTCTTTCTCGACCATTTCCAACCTATTTTGGCTTGAAATGAAGCCACAATGGTATTTTTTTTATTATTTTTTTTCCCTTTTTTTTGAATTTTATATTTCCCGTCGGGTAGGAACAGAACGGAGAGACAATTTTTATTTTCTCTCTTTCTGGTCCTTTTCCAACCTACGTCGGCTTGAAAAGAAGCCATAATGGGGTTTTTTTTATTTTTTGAATTTTTTTACTATTTTTTTTCAATTATCTCTTATGCGTCGGGTAGGAACGAAACGAAACGACAATTTTTATTTTCTCTCTTTGTCAGCCTTTTTCAACCTACTTTGGCTTGAAAAGAAGCCATAATAGGATTTTTTAATTTTTTGAAATTTTTTGCCCTTCTTTTGGAATTTTCTATTACGCGTTGGGTGGGAACGAAAGGGAAAGACAATTTTTATTTTCTATCTTTTTCAGCCTTTTCCAACCTGTTTTGGCTTGAAATGAAGCCATAATGGTTTTTTTTTAATTTTTTCAATTTTTTTGCTATTATTTTTGGAATATTCTATTACGCGTCGGGTAGGAACGGAACGGAAATACAATTTTTATTTTCTCCCTTTCTCGGTCTTTTCCAACCTATTTTGGCTTGAAATGAAGCCGCAACGGTAATTTTTTATTTTTTTTCACTTTTTTTGGAATTTTATATTTCCCGTCGGGTAGGAACGGAACGGAAAGGCAATTTTTATTTTCTCTCTTTCTGGTCCTTTTCCAACCTATGTTGGCTTGAAAAGAGGCCATAATGGGTTTTTTTTATTTTTTGAATTTTTTTACTATTTTTTTGGAATTTTCCATTACGCATCGGGTAGGAACGGAACGAAAAGAAAATTTTTATTTCCTCTCTTTCCCGTCCTTTTCCAACCTATTTTGGCTTGAAAAGAAGCCATAATGGGGGTTTTTTATTTTTTGAATTTTTTTCTATTTTTTTTGAATTATCTCTTATGCGTTGGGTAGGAACGAAACGAAACGATAATTTTTATTTTCTCTCTATGAGCCTTTTCCAACCAATTTTGTCCTGAAATAACGCCATAATGGTATTTTTTAATTTTCTGAATTTTTTTGCTATTTTTTTGGAATTTTCTATTACGCATCGGGTTGGAACGGAACGGAACGATAATTTTTATTTTCACTCTTTCCCAACCTTTTCAAACCTATTTTGGCTTGAAATGTAGCCACAATGGCATTTTTTTATTTTTTTATTTTTTCAGTTTTTTTGGAATTTTATATTTCCCGTCGGGTAGGAACGGAACGAAAAGAAAATTTTTATTTTCTCTCTTTTCCGTCCTTTTCCAACCTATTTTGGCTTGAAATGAAGCCACAATAGTATTTTTTTATTTTTTTTCCCCTTTTTTTTGAATTTTATATTTCCCGTCGAGTAGGAACGGAACGGAAAGACAATTTTTATTCTCTCTCTTTCTGGTCCTTTTCCAACCTATGTTGGCTTGAAAAGAAGCCATAATGGGGTTTTTTTATATCTTGAATTTTTTTACTATTTTTTTGGAATTATCTCTTATGCGTCGGGTAGGAACAAAGCGAAACGATAATTTTTATTTTCTCTCTTTGTCAGCCTTTTCCAACCTATTTCGGCATGAAAAGAAGCCATAATAGGGTTGTTTAATTTCTTGAAATTTTTTGCTATTTTTTTGGAATTTTCTATTACGCCAACGGTGGGAACGAAACGAAAAGGCAAGTTTTATTTTCTCTCTTTTTTGGCCTTTTCCATCCTGTTTTGGCTTGAAATGAAGCCATAATAGTTTTTTTAAATTTTTTCAATTTTTTTGCTATTGTTTTTGGAATATTCTATTACGCGTCGGGTAGGAACGGAACGGAAATACAATTTTTATTTTCTCCCTTTCTCGGTCTTTTCCAACCTCTTTTGGCTTGAAAAGAAGCCATAATGGGGTTTTTTTATTTCTTGAATTTTTTTACTATTTGTTTTGAATTATCTCTTATGCGTCGGGTAGGAACAAAACGAAACGATAATTTTTATTTTCTCTCTTTGTCAACCTTTTCCAACCTATTTTGGCATGAAAAGAAGCCATACTTGGGTTTTTTAATTTTTTGAAAATTTTTGCTATTTTTTTTGAATTTTCTATTACGCGTTGGGTGGGAACGAAAGGGAAAGACAATTTTTATTTTCTATCTTTTTCAGCCTTTTCCAACCTGTTTTGGCTTGAAATGAAGCCATAATGGTTTTTTTTTTAATTTTTTCAATTTTTTTGCTATTGTTTTTGGAATATTCTATTAAGCGTCGGGTAGGAACGGAACGGAAATACAATTTTTATTTTCTCACTTTATCGGTCTTTTCCAACCTATTTTGGCTTGAAATGAAGCCGCAACGGTAATTTTTTATTTTTTTCACTTTTTTTGGAATTTTATATTTCCCGTCGGGTAGGAACGGAACGTAAAGACAATTTTTATTTTCTCTCTTTCTGGTCCTTTTCAACCTATGTTGGCTTGAAAAGAAGCCATAATGGGGTTTTTTTATTTCTTGAATTTTTTTACTATTTTTTTTTGAGTTATCTCTTATACGTCGGGTAGGAACAAAGCGAAACGATAATTTTTATTTTCTCTCTTTGTCAGCCTTTTCCAACCTATTTCGGCATGAAAAGAAGCCATAATAGGGTTTTTTAATTTTTTGAAAATTTTTGCTATTTTTTTGGAATTTTCTATAACGCGTTGGGTGGGAACGAAACGGAAAGGCAATTTTTATTTTCTCTCTTTTTTGGCCTTTTCCATCCTGTTTTGGCTTGAAATGAAGCCATAATGGTTTTTTTAAATTTTTTCAATTTTTTTGCTATTGTTTTTGGAATATTCTATTACGCGTCGGGTAGGAACGGAACGGAAATACAATTTTTATTTTCTCCTTTTCTCGGCCTTTTCCAACCATTTTTGGCTTGAAATGAATCCACAGCGGTATTTTTTTATTTATTTATTTTTCTCTTTTTTCTGAATTTCATATTTCCCGTCGGGTAGGAACGGAACGGAAGGACAATTTTTATTTTCTCTCTTTCTGGTCCATTTCCAACCTATGTTGGCTTGAAAAGAAGCCATAATGGGGTTTTTTTATTTTTTGAATTTTTTTACTATTTTTTTTTAATATTCTCTTATGCGTCGGGTAAGAACGAAACGAAACGACAATTTTTATTTTCTCTCTTTGTCAGCCTTTTTCAACCTACTTTGGCTTGAAAAGAAGCCATAATAGGGTTTTTTAATTTTTTGAAATTTTTTGCTATTTTTTTTGAATTTTCTATTACGCGTTGGGTGGGAACGAAAGGGAAAGACAATTTTTATTTTCTATCTTTTTCAGCCTTTTCCAACCTGTTTTGGCTTGAAATGTAGCCATAATGGTTTTTTTTTAATTTTTTCAATTTTTTTGCTATTGTTTTTGGAATATTCTATTAAGCGTCGGGTAGGAACGGAACGGAAATACAATTTTTATTTTCTCACTTTATCGGTCTTTTCCAACCTATTTTGGCTTGAAATGAAGCCGCAACGGTAATTTTTTATTTTTTTTCACTTTTTTTGGAATTTTATATTTCCCGTCGGGTAGGAACGGAACGGAAAGACAATTTTTATTTTCTCTCTTTCTGGTCCTTTTCAACCTATGTTGGCTTGAAAAGAAGCCATAATGGGGTTTTTTTATTTCTTGAATTTTTTTACTATTTTTTTTGAATTATCTCTTATACGTCGGGTAGGAACAAAGCGAAACGATAATTTTTATTTTCTCTCTTTGTCAGCCTTTTCCAACCTATTTCGGCATGAAAAGAAGCCATAATAGGGTTTTTTAATTTTTTGAAAATTTTTGCAATTTTTTTGGAATTTTCTATAACGCGTTTGGTGGGAACGAAACGGAAAGGCAATTTTTATTTTCTCTCTTTTTTGGCCTTTTCCATCCTGTTTTGGCTTGAAATGAAGCCATAATGGTTTTTTTCAATTTTTTCAATTTTTTTGCTATTGTTTTTGGAATATTCTATTACGCGTCGGGTAGGAACGGAACGGAAATACAATTTTTATTTTCTCCCTTTCTCGGCCTTTTCCAACCATTTTTGGCTTGAAATGAATCCACAGCGGTATTTTTTTATTTATTTTTTTTTCTCTTTTTTTTGAATTTCATATTTCCCGTCGGGTAGGAACGGAACGGAAAGACAATTTTTATTTTCTCTCTTTCTGGTCCATTTCCAACCTATGTTGGCTTGAAAAGAAGCCATAATGGGGTTTTTTTATTTTTTGAATTTTTTACTATTTTTTTTGAATATTCTCTTATGCGTCGGGTAAGAACGAAACGAAACGACAATTTTTATTTTCTCTCTTTGTCAGCCTTTTTCAACCTACTTTGGCTTGAAAAGAGGCCATAATAGGGTTTTTTAATTTTTTGAAATTTTTTGCTATTTTTTTTGAATTTTCTATTACGCGTTGGGTGGGAACGAAAGGGAAAGACAATTTTTATTTTCTATCTTTTTCAGCCTTTTCCAACCTTTTTTGGCTTGAAATGAAGCCATAATGGTTTTTTTTTAATTTTTTCAATTTTTTTCTATTGTTTTTGGAATATTCTATTAAGCGTCGGGTAGGAACGGAACGGAAATACAATTTTTATTTTCTCACTTTCTCGGTCTTTTCCAACCTATTTTGGCTTGAAATGAAGCCGCAACGGTAATTTTTTATTTTTTTTCACTTTTTTTGGAATTTTATATTTCCCGTCGGGTAGGAACGGAACAGAAAGACAATTTTTATTTTCTCTCTTTCTGGTCCTTTTCCAACCTATGTTGGCATGAAAAGATGCCATAATGGGGTTTTTTTATTTTTTGAATTTTTTTACTATTTTTTTTGAATTATCTCTTATGCGTCGGGTAGGAACGAAACGAAACAACAATTATTATTTTCTCACTTTGTCAGCCTTTTTCAACCTACTTTGGCTTGAAAAGAGGCCATAATAGGGTTTTTTAATTTTTTGAAATTTTTTGCTATTTTTTTTGAATTTTCTATTACGCGTTGGGTGGGAACGAAAGGGAAAGACAATTTTTATTTTCTATCTTTTTCAGCCTTTTCCAACCTTTTTTGGCTTGAAATGAAGCCATAATGGTTTTTTTTTAATTTTTTCAATTTTTTTCTATTGTTTTTGGAATATTCTATTAAGCGTCGGGTAGGAACGGAACGGAAATACAATTTTTATTTTCTCACTTTCTCGGTCTTTTCCAACCTATTTTGGCTTGAAATGAAGCCGCAACGGTAATTTTTTATTTTTTTTCACTTTTTTTGGAATTTTATATTTCCCGTCGGGTAGGAACGGAACAGAAAGACAATTTTTATTTTCTCTCTTTCTGGTCCTTTTCCAACCTATGTTGGCATGAAAAGATGCCATAATGGGGTTTTTTTATTTTTTGAATTTTTTTACTATTTTTTTTGAATTATCTCTTATGCGTCGGGTAGGAACGAAACGAAACAACAATTATTATTTTCTCACTTTGTCAGCCTTTTTCGACCTACTTTGGCTTGAAAAGAAGCCATAATAGGGTTTTTTAATTTTTTGAAATTTTTTGCTATTTTTTTGGTATTTTCTTTTACGCGTTGGGTGGGAACGAAACGGAAAGACAATTTTTATTTTCTATCTTTTTCAGCCTTTTCCAACCTGTTTTGGCTTGAAATGAAGCCATAACGGTTTTTTTTAAATTTTTTCAATTTTTTTGCCATTGTTTTTGGATTATTCTATTACGCGTCGGGTAGGAACGGAACGGAAATACAATTTTTATTTTCTCCATTTCTCGGCCTTTTCCATCCTATTTTGGGTTGAAATGAAGCCACCACGGTATTTTTTTTCACTTTTTTTGGAATTTTATATTTCCCGTCGGGTAGGAACGGAACAGAAAGACAATTTTTATTTTCTCTCTTTCTGGTCCTTTTCCAACCTATGTTTGCTTGAAAAGAAGCCATCATGGGGTTTTTTTATTTTTTGAATTTTTTTACTATTTTTTTGAATTATCTCTTATGCGTCGAGTAGGAACGAAACGAAACGATAATTTTTATTTTCTCTCTTTGTCAGCCTTTTCCAACCTATTTTGGCTTGAAAAGAAGCCATAATAGGGTTTTTTAATTTTTTTAAATTTTTTGCTATTTTTTTAGAGTTGTCTATTACGCGTTGGTTGGTAACGAAACGGAACTACAATTTTTATTTTCTCTATTTATCGGCCTTTTCCAACCTGTTTTGGCTTGAAATGAAGCCACAATGGTATTTTTAGATTTGTTGATTTTTGTTCTCTTTTTTTGGAATTTTGTATTACCCGTCGGGTAGGAAGGGAACGGAAATACAATTTATATGTTTTCTCTTTCTCAGCATTTCCGTACCTATTTTCGCTTGAAATGAAGCCATAACGGTGTTTTTTAATTCATCGAATTTTCTTGCTATTTTTCTTGAATTTTCTCCAACGCGTCAGGTTGGAACGAAACGAAACGATAATTTTTATTTTCTCTTTCTGAGCCTTTTCCAACCAATTTTGGCTTGAAATCACGCCATAATGGTATTTTTTAATTTTCTTAATTTTTTTGCTATTTTTTTGGAATTTTCTATTACGCATCGGGTAGGAGCGAAACGAAACGATTATTTTTGTTTTCTCTCTTTTTCAGCCTTTTCCAACCTGTTTTGGCTTGACATGAGGCCGTAATTGTATTTTTGAATTGTTTGAATTTGTTTGTTATTTTTTTGGAATTTTCTATTACCCGTCGAGTTGAAACGAAACGAAACGATAATATTTATTTTCTCTCTTTGTCAGCCTTTTCAACCCTATTTTGGCTTGAAAAGAAGCCATAACAGGGTTTTTAATTTTTTTGAAATTTTTTGCTATTTTTTTCGAGTTGTCTATTTCGCGTTGGGTGGGAACGAAACGGAACGACAATTTTTATTTTCTCTCTTTTTCAGCCCTTTCCAACCTGTTTTGGCTTGAAATGAAGCCATAATGGTTTTTTTTAAATTTTTTAAATTTTTTTACTATTGTTTTTGAAATATTCTATTGCGTGTCGGATAGGAACGGAACGGAAATACAATTTTTATTTTTTCACTTTCTCAGCGTTTCCCAACCTATTTTGGCTTGAAATGCTGCCATAACGGAATTTTTTAATTTATCGAATTTTTTTGCAATATTTCTTGAATTTTCTCTATCGCGTCAGGTCGGAACGAAACGAATCGATAATTTTTATTTTCTCCTTCTGAGCCTTTTCCAACCAATTTTGGCTTGAAATCACGCCATAATTTTCTGAATTTTTTTGCTATTTTTTTGGAATTTTCTATTACGCATCGGGTTGGAACGTAACGGAACGATAATTTCTATTTTCTCTCTTTCTCGACCTTTTCCAATGGTATTTTTCGATTTTTTTATTTTTCTTCTCTTTTTTTGGAATTTTCTATTACCCGTCGGGTTGGAAGGGAACGGAAAGACAATTTTTATATTTTCTCTTTCTCAGCATTTCCCTACCTATTTTGGCTTGAAATGAAGCCATAATGGAATTTTTTAATTTATCGAATTTTTTTGCAAATTTTCTTGAATTTTCTCTATCGCGTCAGGTCGGAACGAAACGAAACGATAATTTTTATTTTCTCTCTCTGAGCCTTTTCCAACCAATTTTGGCTTGAAATCACGCTAAAATGGTATTTTTTAATTTTCTGAATTTGTTTGCTATTTTTTTGGAATTTTCTATTACGCATCGGGTAGGAACGGAACGGAACGGGAAGACAAATTTTATTTTCTCTCTTTCTCGGCCTTTTCCAACCTGTTTTGGCTTTAAATGGAGCCATAATTGTTTTTTTAAATTTTTTCAATTCTTTTGCTATTTTTTTCGGAATGTTCTATTACACGTCGGGTAGGTACGGAACGGAAAGACAGTTGTTATTTTCTCTTTTTCTTGGCCTTTTCCAAACTATTTTGGCTTGAAAAGAAGCCAAAAAAGGGTTTTTTAATTTTTTGAACTTTTTTGCTATTTCTTTTGAATTATCTCTTATGCGTCGCGTAGGAACGAAACGAAACGATAATTTTTATTTTCTCTCTTTTTCAGCCTTCTCCAACCTGTTTTGGCTTGACATGAAGCCATAATGGTATTTTTGAATTTTTTGATTTTTCTTCTCTTTTTTTGGAATTTTCTATTACCCGTCGGGTAGGAAGGGAATTGAAAGACAATTTTTATTTTTTCACTTTCTCAGCATTTCCCAACCTATTTTGGCTTAAAATGCGTCGGGTAAGAATGAAACGGAACGATAATTTTTTTTTTTTCTCACTTTCTCAGCCTTTTCCAACCTATTTTGGCTACAAATGACGCTAGAATTGTTTTTTTTTTCTTTTTTTTCATTTATTTGCTACTTTTGTCTGGAATTTTCTATTACGCGTCGAGTAGGAAAGAAACGGAATGGTAATTTTATTTTCTCTCTTTTTGAGCCTTTTCCAACCTGTTTTGGCTTGGAATGAAGCCATAATGATTTTCTTTAATTTTTTGAATTTTTTTGCTATATTTTTGGATATTTCTATGACGCGTCAGGTAGGAACGCAACAGAATGATATTTCTTATTTTCTCTCTTTTCCATATTTTTCCAACCAATGTTGTCTTGAAATGAAGCCATAATGGTATTTTTCGATTTTTTTCAATTTTTTTGCTATTTTTTTGGAATTTTCTACTACGCTTTGGTTTGGAACGGAATGGATCAATAATTTTTATTTTCTTTCGTTCTAAGCCTTTTCCAAATTATTTTGGCTTTAAATGAAGCCATAATGGTATTTTTTAAATTTATTGAATTGTTTTGCTATTTTTTTGGAATTTTCTCTTATGCGTCGGGTAGGAACGAAACGAAACGATAACTTTTTTTTCTCACTTTCTCAGTATTTTCCAACTTAATTTGGGTGGAAATGAAGCCAGAATGGTTTTTTTTTTTTCATTTTTTTTTTTGCTACTCTTTTTGGAATTTCCTATTACGCGTCGGGTAGGAACGAAACGGAACGATTATTTTTATTTTCTCTCTTTCTGAGCCTTTTCCAACCTGTTTTTGCTTGGAATGAAGCCATAATGATTTTTTTTAATTTTTAGAATTTTTTTGCTATTTTTTTGGAATTTTCTATGACGCGTCGGGTAGGAACGGAACGGAACGGTAGTGCTTATTTTCTCTCTTTCTCATACTTTTCCAACCAATGTTGGCTTGAAATGAGGCCATAATGGTATCTTTGAATTTTTTTGAATATTTTTGCTATTTTTTTGGAATTTTCTATTACGCTTCGGTTTGGAACGGAACGGAACAATAATTTTTATTTTCTCTCTTTCTCAGCCTTTTCCAAATTATTTTGGCTTTAAATGAAGCCATAATGGTATTTTTTAAATTTATTGAATTATTTTGCTATTTTTTTGGAATTTTCTCTTATGCGTCGGGTAGGAACGAAACGAAACGATAATTTTTATTTTCTCTCTTTTTCAGCCTTTTCCAACCTGTTTTGGCTTGAAATGAAGGCATAATGGTTTTTTAAATTTTTTTGCTATTTTTTTAGAATTTTTTATTACGCGTCCTATAAGAACGGAACGTAACGACAATTTTTATTTTCTCTATTTCTCATCCTTTTCCAACCTATTTTGGCTTGAAAGGAAGCCACAATGGTATTTTTTGATTTTGTTTATTTTTTTTTGCCCTCTTTTTGAAATTTTCCCTTACGCGTCGGGTAAGAATGAAACGGAACGATAATTTTTTTTTCTCAATTTCTCAGCCTTTTCCAACCTATTTTGGCTAGAAATGACGCTAGAATTGTTTTTTTTTTCTTTTTTTTTCATTTTTTTGCTACTTTTGTTTGGAATTTTCTATTACGCGTCGGGTAGGAAAGAAACGGAATGGTAATTTTTATTTTCTCTCTTTCTGAGCCTTTTCCAACCAGTTTTGGCTTGGAATGAAGCCATAATGATTTTCTTTAATTTTTTGAATTTTTTTGCTATATTTTTGGATATTTCTATGACGCGTCGGGTAGGAACGGAACAGAACGATAGTTCTTATTTTCTCTCTTTTCCATATTTTATCAACCAATGTTGGCTTGAAATGAAGCTATAATGGTATTTTTCAATTTTTTTGCTATTTTTTTGGAATTTTCTATTACGCTTCGGTTTGGAACGGAACGGATCAATAATTTTTATTTTCTTTCTTTCTAAGCCTTTTCCAAATTATTTTGGCTTTAAATGAAGCCATAATGGTATTTTTTAAATTTATTGAATTATTTTGTAATTTTTTTGGAATTTTCTCTTATGCGTCGGGTAGGAAAGAAACGAAACGATAATTTTTATTTTCTCTCTTTTTCAGCCTTTTTCAACCTGTTTTGGCCTCAAATGAAGCCATAATGGTTTTTTTGAATTTTTTTGCTATTTTTTAAGAATTTTTTATTACGCGTCTGGTAAGAACGGAACGTAGCGACAATTTTTATTTTCTCTATTTCTCATCCTTTTCCAACCTATTTTGGCTTGAAATGAAGCCACAATGGTATTTTTTGATTTTGTTTTTTTTTTTTTGCTCTCTTTAAGAAATTTTCTATTACGCGTCGGTTAGGAATGAAACGGAACAATAATGTTTTTTTTCACACTTTCTCAGCCTTTTCCAACTTATTTTGGCTGGAAATGACGCCAGAATGGTTTTTTTTTCATTTTTTTGCTACTTTTTTTGGAATTTTCTATTACGCGTCGGGTAGGAAAGAAACGGAACGATAATTTTTATTTTCTCTCTTTCTGAGCCTTTTCCAACCTGTTTTGGCTTGTCCAAGCCATAATGATTTTCATTAATTTTTTGAATATTTTTGCTATTTTTTTGGAATTTTCTATTACGCTTCGGTTTGGAACGGAACGGAACAATAATTTTTATTTTCTCTCTTTCTCAGCCTTTTCCAAATTATTTTGGCTTTAAATGATGCCATAATGATATTTTTTAAATTTATTGAATTATTTTGCTTTTTTTTTGGAATTTTCTCTTATGCGTCGGGTAGGAACGAAACGAAATGATAATTTTTATTTTCTCTCTTTTTCAGCCTTTTCCGACCTGTTTTGGCTTGAAATGAAGCCACAATGGTTTTTTTAAATTTTTTTGCTATTTTTTTAGAATTTAATATTACGCGTCTGGTAAGAACGGAACGTAACGACAATTTTTATTTTCTCTATTTCTCAGCCTTTTCCAACATATTTTGGCTTGAGACGTAGCCATATTGGTATTTCTTAATTTTTTTTTTAATTTTTTTTGCACTCTTTATTAAATTTTCTATTACGCGTCGGGTAGAAATGAAACGGAACGATAAAATTTTTTTCACACTTTCTCGGCCTTTTCCAACCTATTTTGGCTGGAAATGACGCCAGAATGGTTTTTTTTTTTTCATTTTTTTGCTACTTTTGTTTGGAATTTTCTATTACGCGTCGGGTAGGAAAGAAACGGAACGATAATTTTTATTTTCTCTCTTTCTCATATTTTTCCAACCAATGTTGGCTTCAAATGAAGCCATAATGGTATTTTTTGATTTTGTTTATTTTTTTTTGCTCTCTTTATGAAATTTTCTATTACGCGTCGGGTAGAAAAGAAACGGAACGATAATTTTTATTTTCTCTCTTTCTGAGCCTTTTCCAACCTGTTTTGGCTTGGAATCAAGCCATAATGATTTTCTTTAATTTTTTAAATTTTTTTGCTATTCTTTTATATTTTTTTATTACGCGTCTTGTAGTAACGGAACGTAACGACAATTTTTATTTTCTCTATTTCTCATCCTTTTCCAACCTATTTTGGCTTGAAATGAAGCCACAATGGTATTTTTTGATTTTGTTTATTTTTTTTTTTGCTCTCTTTATGAAATTTTCTATTACGCGTCGGTTAGGAACGAAATGAAACGATAATTTTTATTTTCTCTCTTTTTCAGCCTTTTCCAACCTGTTTTGGCTTGAAATGAAGCCATAATGGTTTTTTTGAATTTTTTTGCTATTTTTTTTGAATTTTTTATTACGCGACTGGTAAGAACGGAACGTAGCGACAATTTTTATTTTCTCTATTTCTCAGCCATTTCCAACCTATTTTGGCTGGAAATGACGCCAGAATGGTTTTTTTTCATTTTTTTGCTACTTTTGTCTGAAATTTTCTATTGCGCGTCGGGTAGGAAAGAAACGGAACGATAATTTTTATTTTCCCTCTTTTTTGCTATTTTTTTGGAATTTTCTACGCGTCGGGTAGGAACGGAACAAAACGATAGTGCTTATTTTCTCTCTTTCTCAAACTTTTCCAACCAATGTTGGCTTGAAACGAAGCCATAATGGTATTTTTGAATTTTTTTCAATTTTTTTGCTATTTTTTTGCTATTTTCTATTACGCTTCGGTTTGGAACGGAACGGAACAATAATTTTTATTTTCTCTCATTCTCAGCCTTTTCCAAATTATTTTGGCTTTAAATGAAGCCATAATGGTATTTTTTAAATTTATTGAATTATTTTACTCTTTTTTTGGAATTTTCTCTTATGCGTCGGGTAGGAACGAAACGAAACGATAATTTTTATTTTCTTTCTTTTTCAGCATTTTCCAACCTGTTTTGGCTTGAAATGAAGCCACAATGGTTTTTTAAAATTTTTTTGCTATGTTTTTAGAATTTATTATTACGCGTCTGGTAAGAACGAAAAGTAACGACAATTTTTATTTTCTCTATTTCTCAGCCTTTTCCAACATATTTTGGCTTGAGACGTAGCCATATTGGTATTTTTTTATTTTTTTTTTAATTTTTTTTTCACTCTTTATTAAAATTTCTATTACGCGTCGGGCAGAAATGAAACGGAACCATAAAATTTTTTTCACACTTTCTCAACCTTTTCCAACCTATTTTGGCTGGAAATGATGCCAGAATGGTTTTTTTTTTCATTTTTTTGCTACTTTTGTTTGGAATTTTCTATTATGCGTCGGGTAGGAAAGCAACGGAATGATAATTTTTATTTTCTCTCTTTCTGAGCCTTTTCCAACCTGTTTTGGCTTGGAATGAAGCCACAATGATTTTCTTTAATTTTTTGAATTTTTTTGGAATTTTCTATGACACGTCGGGTAGGAACGGAACGGAACGATAGTGCTTATTTTCACTCTTTCTCATACTTTTCCAACCAATGTTGGCTTGAAATGAAGCCGCAATGGTATTTTTGAATTTTTTTGAATTTTTTTGCTTTTTTTTTTGGAATTTTCTATTACGCTTCGGTTTGGAACGGAACGGAACAATAATTTTTATTTTCTCCCCTTCTCAGCCTTTTCCAAATTATTTTGGCTTTAAATGAAGCCATAATGGTATTTTTTAAATTTATTGAATTATTTTGCTATTTTTTTGGAATTTTCTCTTCTGCGTCGGGTAGGAACGAAACGAAACGATAATTTTTATTTTTTCTCTTTTTCAGCCTTTTCCAACATGTTTTGGCATGAAATGAAGCCATAATGGTTTTTTTAAATTTTTTTGCTATTTTTTTATTACGCGTCTGGTAAGAACGGAACGTAACGACAATTTTTATTTTCTCTATTTCTCAGCCTTTTCCAACCTATTTTGGCTTGAAACGTAGCCACATTGGTATTTTTTGATTTTGTTTGATTTTTTTTGCTCTCTTTATGAAATTTTATATTACGCGTCTGGAAGGAATGAAACGGAACGATAATTTTTTTTTCTCACTTTCTCGGCCTTTTCCAACCTATTTTGGCTGGAAATGACGCCAGAATGGTTTTTTTTCTTTTTTTTCATTTTTTTGCTACTTTTGTTTGGAATTTTCTATTACGCGTCGGGTAGGAAAGAAACGGATCGGTAATTTTTATTTTCTCTCTTTCTGAGCCTTTTCCAACCTGTTTTGGTTTGGAATGAAGCCATAATGATTTTCTTTAATTTTTTGAATTTTTTTGCTATTTTTTAAGAATTTTTTATGACGCGTCGGGTAGGAACGGAACGGAACGGTAGTGTTTATTTTCTCCCTTTCTCATACTTTTCCAACCAATGTTGGCTTGAAATGAATCCATAATGGTATTTTTGAATATTTTTGCTATTTTTTTGGAATTTTCTATTACGCTTCGGTTTGGAACGGAACGGAACAATAAT
The DNA here is from genome assembly GCA_023055345.1 of Quercus wislizeni. Lineage (NCBI taxonomy): Eukaryota > Viridiplantae > Streptophyta > Magnoliopsida > Fagales > Fagaceae > Quercus > Quercus wislizeni. Next base: position 31,086,970 of record JALGQJ010000003.1, read on the forward strand.
TTTTATTTTCTCTCTTTCTCACCCTTTTCCAAATTATTTTGGCTTTAAATGAAGCCAATAATGGTATTTTTTAAATTTATTGAATTATTTTGCTATTTTTTTGTAATTTTCTCTTATGCGTTGGGTAGGAACGAAACGAAACGATAATTTTTATTTTTTCTCTTTTTCAGCCTTTTCCAACCTATTTTGGCATGAAACGAAGCCATAATGGTTTTTTTGAATTTTTTTGCTATTTTTTTATATTTTTTTATTACGCGTCTTGTAAGAACGGAACATAACGACAATTTTTATTTTCTCTATTTCTCATCCTTTTCCAACCTATTTTGGCTTGAAATGAAGCCACAATGGTATTTTTTGATTTTGTTTATTTTTTTTTGCTCTCTTTATGAAATTTTCTATTACGCGTCGGGTAGGAATGAAACGAAACGATAATTTTTTTTTTCTCACTTTCTCAGCCTTTTCCAACTTATTTTGGCTGGAAATGGCACCAGAATTGTTTTTTTTCATCTTTTTAATTTTTTTGCTACTTTTGTTTGCAATTTTCTATTACGCGTTGGGTAGGAAAAAAACGGAACGGTAATTTTTATTTTCTCCCTTTCTGAGCCTTTTCCAACCTGTTTTGGCTTGGAATCAAGCCATAATGATTTTCTTTAATTTTTTGAATTTTTTTGCTATTTTTTTGGAATTTTCTATGACGCGTCGGGTAGGAACGGAACAGAACGATAGTTCTTATTTTCTCTCTTTCTCATATTTTTCCAACCAATGTTGGCTTGAAATGATGCCATAATGGTATTTTGCTATTTTTTTGGAATTTTCTCTTATGCGTCGGGTAGGAACGAAACGAAACGATAATTTTTATTTTCTCTCTTTTTCAGCCTTTTCCAACCTGTTTTGGCTTGACATGAAACCATAATGGTTTTTTAAAATTTTTTTGCTATTTTTTTAGAATTTTTTATTACGCGTCTTGTAAGAACGGAACGTAACGACAATTTTTATTTTCTCTATTTCTCATCCTTTTCCAACCTATTTTGGCTTGAAATGAAGCCACAATAGTATTTTTTTATTTTTTTTCCCCTTTTTTTTGAATTTTATATTTCCCGTCGAGTAGGAACGGAACGGAAAGACAATTTTTATTCTCTCTCTTTCTGGTCCTTTTCCAACCTATGTTGGCTTGAAAAGAAGCCATAATGGGGTTTTTTTATATCTTGAATTTTTTTACTATTTTTTTGGAATTATCTCTTATGCGTCGGGTAGGAACAAAGCGAAACGATAATTTTTATTTTCTCTCTTTGTCAGCCTTTTCCAACCTATTTCGGCATGAAAAGAAGCCATAATAGGGTTGTTTAATTTCTTGAAATTTTTTGCTATTTTTTTGGAATTTTCTATTACGCCAACGGTGGGAACGAAACGAAAAGGCAAGTTTTATTTTCTCTCTTTTTTGGCCTTTTCCATCCTGTTTTGGCTTGAAATGAAGCCATAATAGTTTTTTTAAATTTTTTCAATTTTTTTGCTATTGTTTTTGGAATATTCTATTACGCGTCGGGTAGGAACGGAACGGAAATACAATTTTTATTTTCTCCCTTTCTCGGTCTTTTCCAACCTCTTTTGGCTTGAAAAGAAGCCATAATGGGGTTTTTTTATTTCTTGAATTTTTTTACTATTTGTTTTGAATTATCTCTTATGCGTCGGGTAGGAACAAAACGAAACGATAATTTTTATTTTCTCTCTTTGTCAACCTTTTCCAACCTATTTTGGCATGAAAAGAAGCCATACTTGGGTTTTTTAATTTTTTGAAAATTTTTGCTATTTTTTTTGAATTTTCTATTACGCGTTGGGTGGGAACGAAAGGGAAAGACAATTTTTATTTTCTATCTTTTTCAGCCTTTTCCAACCTGTTTTGGCTTGAAATGAAGCCATAATGGTTTTTTTTTTAATTTTTTCAATTTTTTTGCTATTGTTTTTGGAATATTCTATTAAGCGTCGGGTAGGAACGGAACGGAAATACAATTTTTATTTTCTCACTTTATCGGTCTTTTCCAACCTATTTTGGCTTGAAATGAAGCCGCAACGGTAATTTTTTATTTTTTTCACTTTTTTTGGAATTTTATATTTCCCGTCGGGTAGGAACGGAACGTAAAGACAATTTTTATTTTCTCTCTTTCTGGTCCTTTTCAACCTATGTTGGCTTGAAAAGAAGCCATAATGGGGTTTTTTTATTTCTTGAATTTTTTTACTATTTTTTTTTGAGTTATCTCTTATACGTCGGGTAGGAACAAAGCGAAACGATAATTTTTATTTTCTCTCTTTGTCAGCCTTTTCCAACCTATTTCGGCATGAAAAGAAGCCATAATAGGGTTTTTTAATTTTTTGAAAATTTTTGCTATTTTTTTGGAATTTTCTATAACGCGTTGGGTGGGAACGAAACGGAAAGGCAATTTTTATTTTCTCTCTTTTTTGGCCTTTTCCATCCTGTTTTGGCTTGAAATGAAGCCATAATGGTTTTTTTAAATTTTTTCAATTTTTTTGCTATTGTTTTTGGAATATTCTATTACGCGTCGGGTAGGAACGGAACGGAAATACAATTTTTATTTTCTCCTTTTCTCGGCCTTTTCCAACCATTTTTGGCTTGAAATGAATCCACAGCGGTATTTTTTTATTTATTTATTTTTCTCTTTTTTCTGAATTTCATATTTCCCGTCGGGTAGGAACGGAACGGAAGGACAATTTTTATTTTCTCTCTTTCTGGTCCATTTCCAACCTATGTTGGCTTGAAAAGAAGCCATAATGGGGTTTTTTTATTTTTTGAATTTTTTTACTATTTTTTTTTAATATTCTCTTATGCGTCGGGTAAGAACGAAACGAAACGACAATTTTTATTTTCTCTCTTTGTCAGCCTTTTTCAACCTACTTTGGCTTGAAAAGAAGCCATAATAGGGTTTTTTAATTTTTTGAAATTTTTTGCTATTTTTTTTGAATTTTCTATTACGCGTTGGGTGGGAACGAAAGGGAAAGACAATTTTTATTTTCTATCTTTTTCAGCCTTTTCCAACCTGTTTTGGCTTGAAATGTAGCCATAATGGTTTTTTTTTAATTTTTTCAATTTTTTTGCTATTGTTTTTGGAATATTCTATTAAGCGTCGGGTAGGAACGGAACGGAAATACAATTTTTATTTTCTCACTTTATCGGTCTTTTCCAACCTATTTTGGCTTGAAATGAAGCCGCAACGGTAATTTTTTATTTTTTTTCACTTTTTTTGGAATTTTATATTTCCCGTCGGGTAGGAACGGAACGGAAAGACAATTTTTATTTTCTCTCTTTCTGGTCCTTTTCAACCTATGTTGGCTTGAAAAGAAGCCATAATGGGGTTTTTTTATTTCTTGAATTTTTTTACTATTTTTTTTGAATTATCTCTTATACGTCGGGTAGGAACAAAGCGAAACGATAATTTTTATTTTCTCTCTTTGTCAGCCTTTTCCAACCTATTTCGGCATGAAAAGAAGCCATAATAGGGTTTTTTAATTTTTTGAAAATTTTTGCAATTTTTTTGGAATTTTCTATAACGCGTTTGGTGGGAACGAAACGGAAAGGCAATTTTTATTTTCTCTCTTTTTTGGCCTTTTCCATCCTGTTTTGGCTTGAAATGAAGCCATAATGGTTTTTTTCAATTTTTTCAATTTTTTTGCTATTGTTTTTGGAATATTCTATTACGCGTCGGGTAGGAACGGAACGGAAATACAATTTTTATTTTCTCCCTTTCTCGGCCTTTTCCAACCATTTTTGGCTTGAAATGAATCCACAGCGGTATTTTTTTATTTATTTTTTTTTCTCTTTTTTTTGAATTTCATATTTCCCGTCGGGTAGGAACGGAACGGAAAGACAATTTTTATTTTCTCTCTTTCTGGTCCATTTCCAACCTATGTTGGCTTGAAAAGAAGCCATAATGGGGTTTTTTTATTTTTTGAATTTTTTACTATTTTTTTTGAATATTCTCTTATGCGTCGGGTAAGAACGAAACGAAACGACAATTTTTATTTTCTCTCTTTGTCAGCCTTTTTCAACCTACTTTGGCTTGAAAAGAGGCCATAATAGGGTTTTTTAATTTTTTGAAATTTTTTGCTATTTTTTTTGAATTTTCTATTACGCGTTGGGTGGGAACGAAAGGGAAAGACAATTTTTATTTTCTATCTTTTTCAGCCTTTTCCAACCTTTTTTGGCTTGAAATGAAGCCATAATGGTTTTTTTTTAATTTTTTCAATTTTTTTCTATTGTTTTTGGAATATTCTATTAAGCGTCGGGTAGGAACGGAACGGAAATACAATTTTTATTTTCTCACTTTCTCGGTCTTTTCCAACCTATTTTGGCTTGAAATGAAGCCGCAACGGTAATTTTTTATTTTTTTTCACTTTTTTTGGAATTTTATATTTCCCGTCGGGTAGGAACGGAACAGAAAGACAATTTTTATTTTCTCTCTTTCTGGTCCTTTTCCAACCTATGTTGGCATGAAAAGATGCCATAATGGGGTTTTTTTATTTTTTGAATTTTTTTACTATTTTTTTTGAATTATCTCTTATGCGTCGGGTAGGAACGAAACGAAACAACAATTATTATTTTCTCACTTTGTCAGCCTTTTTCAACCTACTTTGGCTTGAAAAGAGGCCATAATAGGGTTTTTTAATTTTTTGAAATTTTTTGCTATTTTTTTTGAATTTTCTATTACGCGTTGGGTGGGAACGAAAGGGAAAGACAATTTTTATTTTCTATCTTTTTCAGCCTTTTCCAACCTTTTTTGGCTTGAAATGAAGCCATAATGGTTTTTTTTTAATTTTTTCAATTTTTTTCTATTGTTTTTGGAATATTCTATTAAGCGTCGGGTAGGAACGGAACGGAAATACAATTTTTATTTTCTCACTTTCTCGGTCTTTTCCAACCTATTTTGGCTTGAAATGAAGCCGCAACGGTAATTTTTTATTTTTTTTCACTTTTTTTGGAATTTTATATTTCCCGTCGGGTAGGAACGGAACAGAAAGACAATTTTTATTTTCTCTCTTTCTGGTCCTTTTCCAACCTATGTTGGCATGAAAAGATGCCATAATGGGGTTTTTTTATTTTTTGAATTTTTTTACTATTTTTTTTGAATTATCTCTTATGCGTCGGGTAGGAACGAAACGAAACAACAATTATTATTTTCTCACTTTGTCAGCCTTTTTCGACCTACTTTGGCTTGAAAAGAAGCCATAATAGGGTTTTTTAATTTTTTGAAATTTTTTGCTATTTTTTTGGTATTTTCTTTTACGCGTTGGGTGGGAACGAAACGGAAAGACAATTTTTATTTTCTATCTTTTTCAGCCTTTTCCAACCTGTTTTGGCTTGAAATGAAGCCATAACGGTTTTTTTTAAATTTTTTCAATTTTTTTGCCATTGTTTTTGGATTATTCTATTACGCGTCGGGTAGGAACGGAACGGAAATACAATTTTTATTTTCTCCATTTCTCGGCCTTTTCCATCCTATTTTGGGTTGAAATGAAGCCACCACGGTATTTTTTTTCACTTTTTTTGGAATTTTATATTTCCCGTCGGGTAGGAACGGAACAGAAAGACAATTTTTATTTTCTCTCTTTCTGGTCCTTTTCCAACCTATGTTTGCTTGAAAAGAAGCCATCATGGGGTTTTTTTATTTTTTGAATTTTTTTACTATTTTTTTGAATTATCTCTTATGCGTCGAGTAGGAACGAAACGAAACGATAATTTTTATTTTCTCTCTTTGTCAGCCTTTTCCAACCTATTTTGGCTTGAAAAGAAGCCATAATAGGGTTTTTTAATTTTTTTAAATTTTTTGCTATTTTTTTAGAGTTGTCTATTACGCGTTGGTTGGTAACGAAACGGAACTACAATTTTTATTTTCTCTATTTATCGGCCTTTTCCAACCTGTTTTGGCTTGAAATGAAGCCACAATGGTATTTTTAGATTTGTTGATTTTTGTTCTCTTTTTTTGGAATTTTGTATTACCCGTCGGGTAGGAAGGGAACGGAAATACAATTTATATGTTTTCTCTTTCTCAGCATTTCCGTACCTATTTTCGCTTGAAATGAAGCCATAACGGTGTTTTTTAATTCATCGAATTTTCTTGCTATTTTTCTTGAATTTTCTCCAACGCGTCAGGTTGGAACGAAACGAAACGATAATTTTTATTTTCTCTTTCTGAGCCTTTTCCAACCAATTTTGGCTTGAAATCACGCCATAATGGTATTTTTTAATTTTCTTAATTTTTTTGCTATTTTTTTGGAATTTTCTATTACGCATCGGGTAGGAGCGAAACGAAACGATTATTTTTGTTTTCTCTCTTTTTCAGCCTTTTCCAACCTGTTTTGGCTTGACATGAGGCCGTAATTGTATTTTTGAATTGTTTGAATTTGTTTGTTATTTTTTTGGAATTTTCTATTACCCGTCGAGTTGAAACGAAACGAAACGATAATATTTATTTTCTCTCTTTGTCAGCCTTTTCAACCCTATTTTGGCTTGAAAAGAAGCCATAACAGGGTTTTTAATTTTTTTGAAATTTTTTGCTATTTTTTTCGAGTTGTCTATTTCGCGTTGGGTGGGAACGAAACGGAACGACAATTTTTATTTTCTCTCTTTTTCAGCCCTTTCCAACCTGTTTTGGCTTGAAATGAAGCCATAATGGTTTTTTTTAAATTTTTTAAATTTTTTTACTATTGTTTTTGAAATATTCTATTGCGTGTCGGATAGGAACGGAACGGAAATACAATTTTTATTTTTTCACTTTCTCAGCGTTTCCCAACCTATTTTGGCTTGAAATGCTGCCATAACGGAATTTTTTAATTTATCGAATTTTTTTGCAATATTTCTTGAATTTTCTCTATCGCGTCAGGTCGGAACGAAACGAATCGATAATTTTTATTTTCTCCTTCTGAGCCTTTTCCAACCAATTTTGGCTTGAAATCACGCCATAATTTTCTGAATTTTTTTGCTATTTTTTTGGAATTTTCTATTACGCATCGGGTTGGAACGTAACGGAACGATAATTTCTATTTTCTCTCTTTCTCGACCTTTTCCAATGGTATTTTTCGATTTTTTTATTTTTCTTCTCTTTTTTTGGAATTTTCTATTACCCGTCGGGTTGGAAGGGAACGGAAAGACAATTTTTATATTTTCTCTTTCTCAGCATTTCCCTACCTATTTTGGCTTGAAATGAAGCCATAATGGAATTTTTTAATTTATCGAATTTTTTTGCAAATTTTCTTGAATTTTCTCTATCGCGTCAGGTCGGAACGAAACGAAACGATAATTTTTATTTTCTCTCTCTGAGCCTTTTCCAACCAATTTTGGCTTGAAATCACGCTAAAATGGTATTTTTTAATTTTCTGAATTTGTTTGCTATTTTTTTGGAATTTTCTATTACGCATCGGGTAGGAACGGAACGGAACGGGAAGACAAATTTTATTTTCTCTCTTTCTCGGCCTTTTCCAACCTGTTTTGGCTTTAAATGGAGCCATAATTGTTTTTTTAAATTTTTTCAATTCTTTTGCTATTTTTTTCGGAATGTTCTATTACACGTCGGGTAGGTACGGAACGGAAAGACAGTTGTTATTTTCTCTTTTTCTTGGCCTTTTCCAAACTATTTTGGCTTGAAAAGAAGCCAAAAAAGGGTTTTTTAATTTTTTGAACTTTTTTGCTATTTCTTTTGAATTATCTCTTATGCGTCGCGTAGGAACGAAACGAAACGATAATTTTTATTTTCTCTCTTTTTCAGCCTTCTCCAACCTGTTTTGGCTTGACATGAAGCCATAATGGTATTTTTGAATTTTTTGATTTTTCTTCTCTTTTTTTGGAATTTTCTATTACCCGTCGGGTAGGAAGGGAATTGAAAGACAATTTTTATTTTTTCACTTTCTCAGCATTTCCCAACCTATTTTGGCTTAAAATGCGTCGGGTAAGAATGAAACGGAACGATAATTTTTTTTTTTTCTCACTTTCTCAGCCTTTTCCAACCTATTTTGGCTACAAATGACGCTAGAATTGTTTTTTTTTTCTTTTTTTTCATTTATTTGCTACTTTTGTCTGGAATTTTCTATTACGCGTCGAGTAGGAAAGAAACGGAATGGTAATTTTATTTTCTCTCTTTTTGAGCCTTTTCCAACCTGTTTTGGCTTGGAATGAAGCCATAATGATTTTCTTTAATTTTTTGAATTTTTTTGCTATATTTTTGGATATTTCTATGACGCGTCAGGTAGGAACGCAACAGAATGATATTTCTTATTTTCTCTCTTTTCCATATTTTTCCAACCAATGTTGTCTTGAAATGAAGCCATAATGGTATTTTTCGATTTTTTTCAATTTTTTTGCTATTTTTTTGGAATTTTCTACTACGCTTTGGTTTGGAACGGAATGGATCAATAATTTTTATTTTCTTTCGTTCTAAGCCTTTTCCAAATTATTTTGGCTTTAAATGAAGCCATAATGGTATTTTTTAAATTTATTGAATTGTTTTGCTATTTTTTTGGAATTTTCTCTTATGCGTCGGGTAGGAACGAAACGAAACGATAACTTTTTTTTCTCACTTTCTCAGTATTTTCCAACTTAATTTGGGTGGAAATGAAGCCAGAATGGTTTTTTTTTTTTCATTTTTTTTTTTGCTACTCTTTTTGGAATTTCCTATTACGCGTCGGGTAGGAACGAAACGGAACGATTATTTTTATTTTCTCTCTTTCTGAGCCTTTTCCAACCTGTTTTTGCTTGGAATGAAGCCATAATGATTTTTTTTAATTTTTAGAATTTTTTTGCTATTTTTTTGGAATTTTCTATGACGCGTCGGGTAGGAACGGAACGGAACGGTAGTGCTTATTTTCTCTCTTTCTCATACTTTTCCAACCAATGTTGGCTTGAAATGAGGCCATAATGGTATCTTTGAATTTTTTTGAATATTTTTGCTATTTTTTTGGAATTTTCTATTACGCTTCGGTTTGGAACGGAACGGAACAATAATTTTTATTTTCTCTCTTTCTCAGCCTTTTCCAAATTATTTTGGCTTTAAATGAAGCCATAATGGTATTTTTTAAATTTATTGAATTATTTTGCTATTTTTTTGGAATTTTCTCTTATGCGTCGGGTAGGAACGAAACGAAACGATAATTTTTATTTTCTCTCTTTTTCAGCCTTTTCCAACCTGTTTTGGCTTGAAATGAAGGCATAATGGTTTTTTAAATTTTTTTGCTATTTTTTTAGAATTTTTTATTACGCGTCCTATAAGAACGGAACGTAACGACAATTTTTATTTTCTCTATTTCTCATCCTTTTCCAACCTATTTTGGCTTGAAAGGAAGCCACAATGGTATTTTTTGATTTTGTTTATTTTTTTTTGCCCTCTTTTTGAAATTTTCCCTTACGCGTCGGGTAAGAATGAAACGGAACGATAATTTTTTTTTCTCAATTTCTCAGCCTTTTCCAACCTATTTTGGCTAGAAATGACGCTAGAATTGTTTTTTTTTTCTTTTTTTTTCATTTTTTTGCTACTTTTGTTTGGAATTTTCTATTACGCGTCGGGTAGGAAAGAAACGGAATGGTAATTTTTATTTTCTCTCTTTCTGAGCCTTTTCCAACCAGTTTTGGCTTGGAATGAAGCCATAATGATTTTCTTTAATTTTTTGAATTTTTTTGCTATATTTTTGGATATTTCTATGACGCGTCGGGTAGGAACGGAACAGAACGATAGTTCTTATTTTCTCTCTTTTCCATATTTTATCAACCAATGTTGGCTTGAAATGAAGCTATAATGGTATTTTTCAATTTTTTTGCTATTTTTTTGGAATTTTCTATTACGCTTCGGTTTGGAACGGAACGGATCAATAATTTTTATTTTCTTTCTTTCTAAGCCTTTTCCAAATTATTTTGGCTTTAAATGAAGCCATAATGGTATTTTTTAAATTTATTGAATTATTTTGTAATTTTTTTGGAATTTTCTCTTATGCGTCGGGTAGGAAAGAAACGAAACGATAATTTTTATTTTCTCTCTTTTTCAGCCTTTTTCAACCTGTTTTGGCCTCAAATGAAGCCATAATGGTTTTTTTGAATTTTTTTGCTATTTTTTAAGAATTTTTTATTACGCGTCTGGTAAGAACGGAACGTAGCGACAATTTTTATTTTCTCTATTTCTCATCCTTTTCCAACCTATTTTGGCTTGAAATGAAGCCACAATGGTATTTTTTGATTTTGTTTTTTTTTTTTTGCTCTCTTTAAGAAATTTTCTATTACGCGTCGGTTAGGAATGAAACGGAACAATAATGTTTTTTTTCACACTTTCTCAGCCTTTTCCAACTTATTTTGGCTGGAAATGACGCCAGAATGGTTTTTTTTTCATTTTTTTGCTACTTTTTTTGGAATTTTCTATTACGCGTCGGGTAGGAAAGAAACGGAACGATAATTTTTATTTTCTCTCTTTCTGAGCCTTTTCCAACCTGTTTTGGCTTGTCCAAGCCATAATGATTTTCATTAATTTTTTGAATATTTTTGCTATTTTTTTGGAATTTTCTATTACGCTTCGGTTTGGAACGGAACGGAACAATAATTTTTATTTTCTCTCTTTCTCAGCCTTTTCCAAATTATTTTGGCTTTAAATGATGCCATAATGATATTTTTTAAATTTATTGAATTATTTTGCTTTTTTTTTGGAATTTTCTCTTATGCGTCGGGTAGGAACGAAACGAAATGATAATTTTTATTTTCTCTCTTTTTCAGCCTTTTCCGACCTGTTTTGGCTTGAAATGAAGCCACAATGGTTTTTTTAAATTTTTTTGCTATTTTTTTAGAATTTAATATTACGCGTCTGGTAAGAACGGAACGTAACGACAATTTTTATTTTCTCTATTTCTCAGCCTTTTCCAACATATTTTGGCTTGAGACGTAGCCATATTGGTATTTCTTAATTTTTTTTTTAATTTTTTTTGCACTCTTTATTAAATTTTCTATTACGCGTCGGGTAGAAATGAAACGGAACGATAAAATTTTTTTCACACTTTCTCGGCCTTTTCCAACCTATTTTGGCTGGAAATGACGCCAGAATGGTTTTTTTTTTTTCATTTTTTTGCTACTTTTGTTTGGAATTTTCTATTACGCGTCGGGTAGGAAAGAAACGGAACGATAATTTTTATTTTCTCTCTTTCTCATATTTTTCCAACCAATGTTGGCTTCAAATGAAGCCATAATGGTATTTTTTGATTTTGTTTATTTTTTTTTGCTCTCTTTATGAAATTTTCTATTACGCGTCGGGTAGAAAAGAAACGGAACGATAATTTTTATTTTCTCTCTTTCTGAGCCTTTTCCAACCTGTTTTGGCTTGGAATCAAGCCATAATGATTTTCTTTAATTTTTTAAATTTTTTTGCTATTCTTTTATATTTTTTTATTACGCGTCTTGTAGTAACGGAACGTAACGACAATTTTTATTTTCTCTATTTCTCATCCTTTTCCAACCTATTTTGGCTTGAAATGAAGCCACAATGGTATTTTTTGATTTTGTTTATTTTTTTTTTTGCTCTCTTTATGAAATTTTCTATTACGCGTCGGTTAGGAACGAAATGAAACGATAATTTTTATTTTCTCTCTTTTTCAGCCTTTTCCAACCTGTTTTGGCTTGAAATGAAGCCATAATGGTTTTTTTGAATTTTTTTGCTATTTTTTTTGAATTTTTTATTACGCGACTGGTAAGAACGGAACGTAGCGACAATTTTTATTTTCTCTATTTCTCAGCCATTTCCAACCTATTTTGGCTGGAAATGACGCCAGAATGGTTTTTTTTCATTTTTTTGCTACTTTTGTCTGAAATTTTCTATTGCGCGTCGGGTAGGAAAGAAACGGAACGATAATTTTTATTTTCCCTCTTTTTTGCTATTTTTTTGGAATTTTCTACGCGTCGGGTAGGAACGGAACAAAACGATAGTGCTTATTTTCTCTCTTTCTCAAACTTTTCCAACCAATGTTGGCTTGAAACGAAGCCATAATGGTATTTTTGAATTTTTTTCAATTTTTTTGCTATTTTTTTGCTATTTTCTATTACGCTTCGGTTTGGAACGGAACGGAACAATAATTTTTATTTTCTCTCATTCTCAGCCTTTTCCAAATTATTTTGGCTTTAAATGAAGCCATAATGGTATTTTTTAAATTTATTGAATTATTTTACTCTTTTTTTGGAATTTTCTCTTATGCGTCGGGTAGGAACGAAACGAAACGATAATTTTTATTTTCTTTCTTTTTCAGCATTTTCCAACCTGTTTTGGCTTGAAATGAAGCCACAATGGTTTTTTAAAATTTTTTTGCTATGTTTTTAGAATTTATTATTACGCGTCTGGTAAGAACGAAAAGTAACGACAATTTTTATTTTCTCTATTTCTCAGCCTTTTCCAACATATTTTGGCTTGAGACGTAGCCATATTGGTATTTTTTTATTTTTTTTTTAATTTTTTTTTCACTCTTTATTAAAATTTCTATTACGCGTCGGGCAGAAATGAAACGGAACCATAAAATTTTTTTCACACTTTCTCAACCTTTTCCAACCTATTTTGGCTGGAAATGATGCCAGAATGGTTTTTTTTTTCATTTTTTTGCTACTTTTGTTTGGAATTTTCTATTATGCGTCGGGTAGGAAAGCAACGGAATGATAATTTTTATTTTCTCTCTTTCTGAGCCTTTTCCAACCTGTTTTGGCTTGGAATGAAGCCACAATGATTTTCTTTAATTTTTTGAATTTTTTTGGAATTTTCTATGACACGTCGGGTAGGAACGGAACGGAACGATAGTGCTTATTTTCACTCTTTCTCATACTTTTCCAACCAATGTTGGCTTGAAATGAAGCCGCAATGGTATTTTTGAATTTTTTTGAATTTTTTTGCTTTTTTTTTTGGAATTTTCTATTACGCTTCGGTTTGGAACGGAACGGAACAATAATTTTTATTTTCTCCCCTTCTCAGCCTTTTCCAAATTATTTTGGCTTTAAATGAAGCCATAATGGTATTTTTTAAATTTATTGAATTATTTTGCTATTTTTTTGGAATTTTCTCTTCTGCGTCGGGTAGGAACGAAACGAAACGATAATTTTTATTTTTTCTCTTTTTCAGCCTTTTCCAACATGTTTTGGCATGAAATGAAGCCATAATGGTTTTTTTAAATTTTTTTGCTATTTTTTTATTACGCGTCTGGTAAGAACGGAACGTAACGACAATTTTTATTTTCTCTATTTCTCAGCCTTTTCCAACCTATTTTGGCTTGAAACGTAGCCACATTGGTATTTTTTGATTTTGTTTGATTTTTTTTGCTCTCTTTATGAAATTTTATATTACGCGTCTGGAAGGAATGAAACGGAACGATAATTTTTTTTTCTCACTTTCTCGGCCTTTTCCAACCTATTTTGGCTGGAAATGACGCCAGAATGGTTTTTTTTCTTTTTTTTCATTTTTTTGCTACTTTTGTTTGGAATTTTCTATTACGCGTCGGGTAGGAAAGAAACGGATCGGTAATTTTTATTTTCTCTCTTTCTGAGCCTTTTCCAACCTGTTTTGGTTTGGAATGAAGCCATAATGATTTTCTTTAATTTTTTGAATTTTTTTGCTATTTTTTAAGAATTTTTTATGACGCGTCGGGTAGGAACGGAACGGAACGGTAGTGTTTATTTTCTCCCTTTCTCATACTTTTCCAACCAATGTTGGCTTGAAATGAATCCATAATGGTATTTTTGAATATTTTTGCTATTTTTTTGGAATTTTCTATTACGCTTCGGTTTGGAACGGAACGGAACAATAATTTTTATTTTCTCTCTTTCTCACCCTTTTCCAAATTATTTTGGCTTTAAATGAAGCCAATAATGGTATTTTTTAAATTTATTGAATTATTTTGCTATTTTTTTGTAATTTTCTCTTATGCGTTGGGTAGGAACGAAACGAAACGATAATTTTTATTTTTTCTCTTTTTCAGCCTTTTCCAACCTATTTTGGCATGAAACGAAGCCATAATGGTTTTTTTGAATTTTTTTGCTATTTTTTTATATTTTTTTATTACGCGTCTTGTAAGAACGGAACATAACGACAATTTTTATTTTCTCTATTTCTCATCCTTTTCCAACCTATTTTGGCTTGAAATGAAGCCACAATGGTATTTTTTGATTTTGTTTATTTTTTTTTGCTCTCTTTATGAAATTTTCTATTACGCGTCGGGTAGGAATGAAACGAAACGATAATTTTTTTTTTCTCACTTTCTCAGCCTTTTCCAACTTATTTTGGCTGGAAATGGCACCAGAATTGTTTTTTTTCATCTTTTTAATTTTTTTGCTACTTTTGTTTGCAATTTTCTATTACGCGTTGGGTAGGAAAAAAACGGAACGGTAATTTTTATTTTCTCCCTTTCTGAGCCTTTTCCAACCTGTTTTGGCTTGGAATCAAGCCATAATGATTTTCTTTAATTTTTTGAATTTTTTTGCTATTTTTTTGGAATTTTCTATGACGCGTCGGGTAGGAACGGAACAGAACGATAGTTCTTATTTTCTCTCTTTCTCATATTTTTCCAACCAATGTTGGCTTGAAATGATGCCATAATGGTATTTTGCTATTTTTTTGGAATTTTCTCTTATGCGTCGGGTAGGAACGAAACGAAACGATAATTTTTATTTTCTCTCTTTTTCAGCCTTTTCCAACCTGTTTTGGCTTGACATGAAACCATAATGGTTTTTTAAAATTTTTTTGCTATTTTTTTAGAATTTTTTATTACGCGTCTTGTAAGAACGGAACGTAACGACAATTTTTATTTTCTCTATTTCTCATCCTTTTCCAACCTATTTTGGCATGAAATGAAGCCACAATGGTATTTTTTGATTTTGTTTATTTTTTTTTGCTCTCTTCATGAAATTTTCTCTTACGCGTCGGGTAGGAATGAAACGGAACGATATATTTTTTTTTTTTTTCACTTTCTCAGCATTTTCCAACCTATTTTGGCTGGAAATGACGCCAGAATGGTTTTTTTTCATTTTTTTGCTACTTTTGTCTGGAATTTTCTATTACGCGTCGGGTAGGAAGGAAACGGAACGATAATTTTTATTTTCCCTCTTTCTGAGCCTTTTCCAACCTGTTTTGGCTTGGAATGATTTTCTTTAATTTTTTGAATTTTTTTGCTATTTTTTTGGAATTTTCCATGACGCGTCGGGTAGGAACGGAACAAAACGATAGTGCTTATTTTCTCTCTTTCTCAAACTTTTCCAACCAATGTTGGCTTGAAACGAAGCCATAATGGTATTTTTGAATTTTTTTTCAATTTGTTTGCTATTTTTTTGGAATTTTCTATTACGCTTCGGTTTGGAACGGAACGGAACAATAATTTTTATTTTCTCTCATTCTCAGCCTTTTCCAAATTATTTTGGCTTTAAATGAAGCCATAATGGTATTTTTTAAATTTATTGAATTATGTTACTCTTTTTTTGGAATTTTCTCTTATGCGTCGGGTAGGAACGAAACGAAACGATAATTTTTATTTTCTTTCTTTTTCAGCATTTTCCAACCTGTTTTGGCTTGAAATGAAGCCACAATGGTTTTTTAAAATTTTTTTGCTATGTTTTTAGAATTTATTATTACGCGTCTGGTAAGAACGAAACGTAACGACAATTTTTATTTTCTCTATTTCTCAGCCTTTTCCAACATATTTTGGCTTGAGACGTAGCCATATTGGTATTTTTTTATTTTTTTTTTAATTTTTTTTTCACTCTTTATTAAATTTTCTATTACGCGTCGGGTAGAAATGAAACGGAACCATAAAATTTTTTTCACACTTTCTCAACCTTTTCCAACCTATTTTGGCTGGAAATGATGCCAGAATGGTTTTTTTTTTCATTTTTTTGCTACTTTTGTTTGGAATTTTCTATTATGCGTCGGGTAGGAAAGAAACGGAATGATAATTTTTATTTTCTCTCTTTCTGAGCCTTTTCCAACATGTTTTGGCTTGGAATGAAGCCACAATGATTTTCTTTAATTTTTTGAATTTTTTTGGAATTTTCTATGACATGTCGGGTAGGAACGGAACGGAACGATAGTTCTTATTTTCACTCTTTCTCATACTTTTCCAACCAATGTTGGCTTGAAATGAAGCCGCAATGGTATTTTTGAATTTTTTTGAATTTTTTTGCTTTTTTTTTGGAATTTTCTATTACGCTTCGGTTTGGAACGGAACGGAACAATAATTTTTATTTTCTCTCCTTCTCAGCCTTTTCCAAATTATTTTGGCTTTAAATGAAGCCATAATGGTATTTTTTAAATTTATTGAATTATTTTGCTATTTTTTTGGAATTTTCTCTTCTGCTTCGGGTAGGAACGAAACGAAACGATAATTTTTATTTTTTCTCTTTTTCAGCCTTTTCCAACCTGTTTTGGCATGAAATGAAGCCATAATGGTTTTTTTAAATTTTTTTGCTATTTTTTTATTACGCGTCTGGTAAGAACGGAACGTAACGACAATTTTTGTTTTCTCTATTTTTCAGCCTTTTCCAACCTATTTTGGCTTGAAACGTAGCCACATTGGTATTTTTTGATTTTGTTTGATTTTTTTTGCTCTCTTTATGAAATTTTATATTACGCGTCAGGAAGGAATGAAACGGAACGATAATTTTTTTTTTCTCACTTTCTCGGCCTTTTCCAACCTATTTTGGCTGGAAATGACGCCAGAATGGTTTTTTTTCTTTTTTTTCATTTTTTTGCTACTTTTGTTTGGAATTTTCTATTACGCGTCGGGTAGGAAAGAAACAGATCGGTAATTTTTATTTTCTCTCTTTCTGAGCCTTTTCCAACCTGTTTTGGTTTGGAATGAAGCCATAATGATTTTCTTTAATTTTTTGAATTTTTTTGCTATTTTTTTAGAATTTTTTATGACGCGTCGGGTAGGAACGGAACGGAACGGTAGTGCTTATTTTCTCCCTTTCTCATACTTTTCCAACCAATGTTGGCTTGAAATGAATCCATAATGGTATTTTTGCTATTTTTTTGGAATTTTCTATTACGCTTCGGTTTGGAACGGAACGGAACAATAATTTTTATTTTCTCTCTTTATCACCCTTTTCCAAATTATTTTGGCTTTAAATGAAGCCAATAATGGTATTTTTTAAATTTAGTGAATTATTTTGCTATTTTTTTGGAATTTTCTCTTATGCGTTGGGTAGGAACGAAACGAAACGATAATTTTTATTTTTTCTCTTTTTCAGCCTTTTCCAACCTATTTTGGCATGAAACGAAGCCATAATGGTTTTTTTGAATTTTTTGCTATTTTTTTATATTTTTTTATTACGCGTCTTGTAAGAACAGAACATAACGACAATTTTTATTTTCTCTATTTCTCATCCTTTTCCAACCTATTTTGGCTTGAAATGAAGCCACAATGGTATTTTTTGATTTTGTTTATTTTTTTTTGCTCTCTTTATGAAATTTTCTATTACGCGTCGGGTAGGAATGAAACGAAACGATAATTTTTTTTTTCTCACTTTCTCAGCCTTTTCCAACTTATTTTGGCTGGAAATGGCACCAGAATTGTTTTTTTTCATCTTTTTCATTTTTTTGCTACTTTTGTTTGCAATTTTCTATTACGCGTCGGGTAGGAAAAAAACGGAACGGTAATTTTTATTTTCTCTCTTTCGGAGCCTTTTCCAACCTGTTTTGGCTTGGAATCAAGCCATAATGATTTTCTTTAATTTTTTGAATTTTTTTGCTATTTTTTTGGAATTTTCTAAGACGCGTCGGATAGGAACGGAACAGAACGATAGTTCTTATTTTCTCTCTTTCTCATATTTTTCCAACCAATGTTGGCTTGAAATGAAGCCATAATGGTATTTTGCTATTTTTTTGGAATTTTCTCTTATGCGTCGGGTAGGAACGAAATGAAACGATAATTTTTATTTTCTCTCTTTTTCAGCCTTTTCCAACCTGTTTTGGCTTGAAATGAAGCCATAATGGTTTTTTTGAATTTTTTTGCTATTTTTTTAGAATTTTTTATTACGCGTCTGGTAAGAACGGAACGTAGCGACAATTTTTATTTTCTCTATTTCTCAGCCTTTTCCAACCTATTTTGGCTTGAAACGAAGCCACAATGGTATTTTTTTATTTTTTTTTATTTTTTTTGCTCTCTTTATGAAATTTTCTATTACGCGTCGGGTAGGAATGAAACGGAACGATAATTTTTTTTCTCACTTTCTCAGTCTTTTCCAACTCAATTTCGGTGGAAATGACGCCAGAATGGTTTTTTTTTTTTTTTTTCATTTTTTTCATTTTTTCGCTACTTTTTTTTGGAATTTTCTATTACGCGTCGGGTAGGAACGAAACGGAACGATGATTTTTATTTTCTCTCTTTCTGAGCCTTTTCCAACCTGTTTTTGCTTGGAATGAAGCCATAATGATTTTTTTTAATTTTTAGAATTTTTTGCTATTTTTTTGGAATTTTCTATGACGCGTCGGGTAGGAACGGAACGGAACGGTAGTGCTTATTTTCTCTCTTTCTCATACTTTTCCAACCAATGTTGGCTTTAAATGAAGCCATAATGGTATTTTTGAATTTTTTTGAATATTTTTGCTATTTTTTTTGGAATTTTCTATTACGCTTCGGTTTGGAATGGAACGAAACAATAATTTTTATTTTCTTTCTTTCTCAGCCTTTTCCAAATTATTTTCGCTTTAAATGAAGCCATAATGGTATTTTTTAAATTTAATGAATTATTTTGCTATTTTTTTGGAATTTTCTCTCATGCGTCGGGTAGGAACGAAACGAAACGATAATTTTTATTTTCTCTCTTTTTCAGCCTTCTCCAACCTGTTTTGGCTTGAAATGAAACCATAATGGTTTTTTAAAATTTTTTTGCTATTTTTTTAGAATTTTTTATTACGCGTCTTGTAAGAACGGAACGTAACGACAATTTTCATTTTCTCTATTTCTCATCCTTTTCCAACCTATTTTGGCATGAAATGAAGCCACAATGGTATTTTTTGATTTTGTTTATTTTTTTTTGCTCTCTTTATGAAATTTTCTCTTACGCGTCGGGTAGGAATGAAACGGAACGATAATTTTTTTTTTTTCACTTTCTCAGCCTTTTCCAACTTATTTTGGCTGGAAATGACGCCAGAATTGTTTTTTTTTCATCTTTTTCATTTTTTTGCTACTTTTTTTGGAATTTTCTATTACGCGTCGGGTAGGAAAGAAACGGAACGATAATTTTTATTTTCTCTCTTTCTGAGCCTTTTCCAACCTGTTTTGGTTTGGAATGAAGCCAGAATGATTTTCTTTAATTTTTTGAATTTTTTTGCCATTTTTTTGGAATTTTCTATGACGCGTCGGGCAGGAACGGAACGGAACGATAGTGCTTATTTTCACTCTTTCTCATACTTTTCCAACCAATGTTGGCTTGAAATGAAGCCGCAATGGTATTTTTGAATTTTTTTGAATATTTTTTTGGAATTTTATATTACGCTTCGGTTTGGAACGGAACGAAACAATAATTTTTATTTTCTCTCTTTCTCAGTCTTTTCCAAATTATTTTGGCTTTAAATGAAGCCAATAATGGTATTTTTTAAATTTATTTAATTATTTTGCTATTTTTTTGGAATTTTCTCTTATGCGTCGGGTAGGAACGAAACGAAACGATAACTTTTATTTTTTCTCTTTTTAAGCCTTTTCCAACCTGTTTTGGCACGAAACGAAGCCATAATGGTTTTTTTAAATTTTTTTGCTATTTTTTTTATATTTTTTTATTACGCGTCTTGTAAGAACGGAACGTAACGACAATTTTTATTTTCTCTATTTCTCATCCTTTTCCAACCTATTTTGGCTTGAAATGAAGCCACAATGGTATTTTTTGATTTTGTTTATTTTTTTTTGCTCTCTTTATGAAATATTCTATTACGCGTCGGGTAGGAATGAAACGGAACGATAATTTTTTTTTTCTCACTTTCTCAGCCTTTTCCAACTTATTTTGGCTGGAAATGACACCAGAATTGTTTTTTTTCATCTTTTTCATTTTTTTGCTACTTTTGTTTGGAATTTTCTATTACGCGTCGGGTAGGAAAGAAACGGAATGATAATTTTTATTTTCTCTCTTTCTGAGCCTTTTTCCAACCTGTTTTGGCTTGGAATGAAGCCGCAATGATTTTCTTTAATTTTTTGAATTTTTTTGCTATTTTTTTGGAATTTTCTATGACGGGTCGGGTAGGAACGGAACAGAACGATAGTTCTTATTTTCTCTCTTTCTCATATTTTTCCAACCAATGTTCGCTTGAAATGAAGCCATAATGGTATTTTGCTATTTTTTTGGAATTTTCTCTTATGCGTCGGGTAGGAACGAAATGAAACGATAATTTTTATTTTCTCTCTTTTTCAGCCTTTTCCAACCTGTTTTGGGTTGAAATGAAGCCATAATGGTTTTTTTGAATTTTTTTGCTATTTTTTTAGAATTTTTTACTACGCGTCTGGTAAGAACGGAACGTAGCGGCAATTTTTATTTTCTCTATTTCTCAGCCTTTTCCAACCTATTTTGGCTTGAAACGAAGCCACAATGGTAATTTTTTATTTTTTTTATTTTTTTTGCTCTCTTTATGAAATTTTCTATTACGCGTCGGGTAGGAATGAAACGGAACGATAATTTTTTTTTCTCACTTTCTCAGTCTTTTCCAACTCAATTTCGGTGGAAATGACGCCAGAATGGTTTTTTTTTTTTTTTTTCATTTTTTTCATTTTTTTGCTACTTTTTTTTGGAATTTTCTATTACGCGTCGGGTAGGAACGAAACGGAACAATGATTTTTATTTTCTCTCTTTCTGAGCCTTTTCCAACCTGTTTTTGCTTGGAATGAAGCCATAATGATTTTTTTTAATTTTTAAAATTTTTTGCTATTTTTTTGGAATTTTCTATGACGCGTCGGGTAGGAACGGAACGGAACGGTAGTGCTTATTTTCTCTCTTTCTCATACTTTTCCAACCAATGTTGGCTTTAAATGAAGCCATAATGGTATTTTTGAATTTTTTTGAATATTTTTGCTATTTTTTTTGGAATTTTCTATTACGCTTCGGTTTGGAATGGAACGAAACAATAATTTTTATTTTCTCTCTTTCTCAGCCTTTTCCAAATTATTTTCGCTTTAAATGAAGCCATAATGGTATTTTTTAAATTTAACGAATTATTTTGCTATTTTTTTGGAATTTTCTCTTATGCGTCGGGTAGGAACGAAACGAAACGATAATTTTTATTTTCTCTCTTTTTCAGCCTTTTCCAACCTGTTTTGGCTTGACATGAAACCATAATGGTTTTTTAAAATTTTTTTGCTATTTTTTTAGAATTTTTTATTACGCGTCTTGTAAGAACGGAACGTAACGACAATTTATATTTTCTCTATTTCTCATCCTTTTCCAACCTATTTTGGCATGAAATGAAGCCACAATGGTATTTTTTGATTTTGTTTTTTTTTTTTTGCTCTCTCTGTGAAATTTTCTATTACGCGTCGGGTAGGAATGAAACGGAACGATAATTTTTTTTTTTCTCACTTTCTCAGCCTTTTCCAACTTATTTTGGCTGGAAATGACGCCAGAATTGTTTTTTTTTCATATTTTTAATTTTTTTGCTACTTTTTTTGGAATTTTCTATTACGCGTCGCTTAGGAAAGAAACGGAACGATAATTTTTATTTTCTCTCTTTCTTAGCCTTTTCCAACCTGTTTTGGTTTGGAATGAAGCCACAATGATTTTCTTTAATTTTTTGAATTTTTTTGCCATTTTCTATGACGCGTCGGGTAGGAACGGAACGGAACGGTAGTGCTTATTTTCTCTCTTTCTCATACTTTTCCAACCAATGTTGGCTTGAAATGAAGCCGCAATGGTATTTTTGAATTTTTTTGAATATTTTTTTGGAATTTTCTATTACGCTTCGGTTTGGAACGGAACGGAACAATAATTTTTATTTTCTCTCTTTCTCAGCCTTTTCCAAATTATTTTGGCTTTAAATGAAGCCAATAATGGTATTTTTTAAATTTATTTAATTATTTTGTTATTTTTTTGGAATTTTCTCTTATGCGTCGGGTAGGAACGAAACGAAACGATAATTTTTATTTTTTCTCTTTTTAAGCCATTTCCAACCTGTTTTGGCATGTAACGAAGCCATAATGGTTTTTTTTTTATTTTGTTTTTTTTTTTTTTGCTCTCTTTATGAAATTTTCTATTACGCGTCGGGTAGGAATGAAACGGAACGATAATTTTTTTTTTCTCACTTTCTCAGCCTTTTCCAACTTATGTTTGGAATTTTCTATTACGTGTCGGGTAGGAAAGAAACGGAAGGACAATTTTTATTTTCTCTCTTTCTGAGCCTTTTCCAACCTGTTTTGGCATGAAACGAAGCCATAATGATTTTTTTTAATTTTTTTGCTATTTTTTTATGTTTTTTTATTACGCGTCTTGTAAGAACGGAACGTAGCGACAATTTTTATTTTCTCTATTTCTCATCCTTTTCCAACCTATTTTGGCTTGAAATGAAGCCACAATGGTATTTTTTGATTTTGTTTATTTTTTTTTGCTCTCTTTATGAAATTTTCTCTTACGCGTCGGGTAGGAATGAAACGGAACGATAATTTTTTTTTTTCTCACTTTCTCAGCCTTTTCCAAATTATTTTGGCTTTAAATGAAGCCATAATGGTATTTTTTAAATTTAATGAATTATTTTGCTATTTTTTTGGAATTTTCTCTTATGCGTCGGGTAGGAACGAAACGAAACGATAATTTTTATTTTCTCTCTTTTTCAGCCTTCTCCAACCTGTTTTGGCTTGAAATGAAACCATAATGGTTTTTTAAAATTTTTTTGCTATTTTTTTAGAATTTTTTATTACGCGTCTTGTAAGAACGGAACGTAACGACAATTTTCATTTTCTCTATTTCTCATCCTTTTCCAACCTATTTTGGCATGAAATGAAGCCACAATGGTATTTTTTGATTTTGTTTATTTTTTTTTGCTCTCTTTAAGAAATTTTCTCTTACGCGTCGGGTAGGAATGAAACGGAACGATAATTTTTTTTTTTTCACTTTCTCAGCCTTTTCCAACTTATTTTGGCTGGAAATGACGCCAGAATTGTTTTTTTTTCATCTTTTTCATTTTTTTGCTACTTTTTTTGGAATTTTCTATTACGCGTCGGGTAGGAAAGAAACGGAACGATAATTTTTATTTTCTCTCTTTCTGAGCCTTTTCCAACCTGTTTTGGTTTGGAATGAAGCCAGAATGATTTTCTTTAATTTTTTGAATTTTTTTGCCATTTTTTTGGAATTTTCTATGACGCGTCGGGCAGGAACGGAACGGAACGATAGTGCTTATTTTCACTCTTTCTCATACTTTTCCAACCAATGTTGGCTTGAAATGAAGCCGCAATGGTATTTTTGAATTTTTTTGAATATTTTTTTGGAATTTTATATTACGCTTCGGTTTGGAACGGAACGAAACAATAATTTTTATTTTCTCTCTTTCTCAGTCTTTTCCAAATTATTTTGGCTTTAAATGAAGCCAATAATGGTATTTTTTAAATTTATTTAATTATTTTGCTATTTTTTTGGAATTTTCTCTTATGCGTCGGGTAGGAACGAAACGGAACGATAACTTTTATTTTTTCTCTTTTTAAGCCTTTTCCAACCGGTTTTGGCATGAAACGAAGCCATAATGGTTTTTTTAAATTTTTTTGCTATTTTTTTTATATTTTTTTATTACGCGTCTTGTAAGAACGGAACGTAACGACAATTTTTATTTTCTCTATTTCTCATCCTTTTCCAACCTATTTTGGCTTGAAATGAAGCCACAATGGTATTTTTTGATTTTGTTTTTTTTTTTTGCTCTCTTTATGAAATATTCTATTACGCGTCGGGTAGGAATGAAACGGAACGATAATTTTTTTTTTTCTCACTTTCTCAGCCTTTTCCAACTTATTTTGGCTGGAAATGACACCAGAATTGTTTTTTTTCATCTTTTTCATTTTTTTGCTACTTTTGTTTGGAATTTTCTATTACGCGTCGGGTAGGAAAGAAACGGAATGATAATTTTTATTTTCTCTCTTTCTGAGCCTTTTTCCAACCTG
This sequence comes from Quercus wislizeni, assembly GCA_023055345.1. Taxonomy (NCBI): domain Eukaryota; kingdom Viridiplantae; phylum Streptophyta; class Magnoliopsida; order Fagales; family Fagaceae; genus Quercus; species Quercus wislizeni. The sequence goes on from JALGQJ010000003.1 coordinate 31,111,087, forward strand.
TTTTGGCTTGGAATGAAACCGCAATGATTTTCTTTAATTTTTTGAATTTTTTTGCTATTTTTTTGGAATTTTCTATGACGGGTCGGGTAGGAACGGAACAGAACGATAGTTCTTATTTTCTCTCTTTCTCATATTTTTCCAACCAATGTTCGCTTGAAATGAAGCCATAATGGTATTTTGCTATTTTTTTGGAATTTTCTCTAATGCGTCGGGTAGGAACGAAATGAAACGATAATTTTTATTTTCTCTCTTTTTCAGCCTTTTCCAACCTGTTTTGGCTTGAAATGAAGCCATAATGGTTTTTTTGAATTTTTTTGCTATTTTTTTAGAATTTTTTACTACGCGTCTGGTAAGAACGGAACGTAGCGGCAATTTTTATTTTCTCTATTTCTCAGCCTTTTCCAACCTATTTTGGCTTGAAACGAAGCCACAATGGTATTTTTTTATTTTTTTTATTTTTTTTGCTCTCTTTATGAAATTTTCTATTACGCGTCGGGTAGGAATGAAACGGAACGATAATTTTTTTTTCTCACTTTCTCAGTCTTTTCCAACTCAATTTCGGACGAAATGACGACATAATGGTTTTTTTTTTTTTTTTTTTCATTTTTTTCATTTTTTTGCTACTTTTTTTGGAATTTTCTATTACGCGTCGGGTAGGAACGAAACGGAACGATAATTTTTATTTTCTCTCTTTCTGAGCCTTTTCCAACCTGTTTTTGCTTGGAATGAAGCCATAATGATTTTTTTTAATTTTTAGAATTTTTTTGCTATTTTTTTGGAATTTTCTATGACGCGTCGGGTAGGAACGGAACGGAACGGTAGTGCTTATTTTCTCTCTTTCTCATACTTTTCCAACCAATGTTGGCTTTAAATGAAGCCATAATGGTATTTTTGAGTTTTTTTGAATATTTTTGCTATTTTTTTGGAATTTTCTATTACGCTTCGGTTTGGAATGGAACGAAACAATAATTTTTATTTTCTATCTTTCTCAGCCTTTTCCAAATTATTTTCGCTTTAAATGAAGCCATAATGGTATTTTTTAAATTTAATGAATTATTTTGCTATTTTTTTGGAATTTTCTCTTATGCGTCGGGTAGGAACGAAACGAAACGATAATTTATATTTTCTCTCTTTTTCAGCCTTCTCCAACCTGTTTTGGCTTGAAATGAAACCATAATGGTTTTTTAAAATTTTTTTGCTATTTTTTTAGAATTTTTTATTAATGCGTCTTGTAAGAACGGAACGTAACGTCAATTTTTATTTTCTCTATTTCTCATCCTTTTCCAACCTATTTTGGCATGAAATGAAGCCACAATGGTATTTTTTGATTTTGTTTATTTTTTTTTGCTCTCTTTATGAAATTTTCTCTTACGCGTCGGGTAGGAATGAAACGGAACGATAAATTTTTTTTTTTTTCACTTTCTCAGCATTTTCCAACCTATTTTGGCTGGAAATGACGCAAGAATGGTTTTTTTTCATTTTTTTGCTACTTTTGTCTGGAATTTTCTATTACGCGTCGGGTAGGAAAGAAACGGAACGATAATTTTTATTTTGCCTCTTTCTGGGCCTTTTCCAACCTGTTTTGGCTTGAAATGATTTTCTTTAATTTTTTGAATTTTTTTGTTATTTTTTTGGAATTTTCCATGACGCGTCGGGTAGGAACGGAACAGAACGATAGTGCTTATTTTCTCTCTTTCTCAAACTTTTCCAACCAATGTTGGCTAGAAACGAAGCCATAATGGTATTTTTATATTTTTTTCAATTTTTTTGCTATTTTTTTGGAATTTTCTATTACGCTTCGGTTTGGAATGGAACGGAACAATAATTTTTATTTTCTCTCATTCTCAGCCTTTTCCAAATTATTTTGGCTTTAAATGAAGCCATAATGGTATTTTTTATATTTATTGAATTATTTTCCTCTTTTTTTGGAATTTTCTCTTATGCGTCGGGTAGGAACGAAACGAAACGACAATTTTTATTTTCTCTCTTTTTCAGCCTTTTCCAACCTGTTTTGGCTTGAAATGAAGCCATAATGGTTTTTTTGAATTTTTTTGCTATTTTTTATAATTTTTTATTACGCGTCTGGTAAGAATGGAACGTAGCGACAATTTTTATTTTCTCTATTTCTCAGCCTTTTTCAACCTATTTTGGCTTGAAACGAAGCCACAATGGTATTTTTTTATTTTTTTTTGCTCTCTTTATGAAATTTTCTATTACGCGTCGGGTAGGAATGAAACGGAACGATAATTTTTTTTTCCTCACTTTCTCAGCCTTTTCCAACTTATTTTTGGAATTTTCTATTACGTGTCGGGTAGGAAAGAAACGGAAGGACAATTTTTATTTTCTCTCTTTCTGAGCCTTTTCCAACCTGTTTTGGCATGAAACGAAGCCATAATGGTTTTTTTAAATTTTTTTGCTATTTTTTTTATATTTTTTTATTACGCGTCTTGTAAGAACGGAACGTAACGACAATTTTTATTTTCTCTATTTCTCATCCTTTTCCAACCTATTTTGGCTTGAAATGAAGCCACAATGGTATTTTTTTATTTTGTTTATTTTTTTTTGCTCTCTTTATGAAATATTCTATTACGCGTCGGGTAGGAATGAAACGGAACGATAATTTTTTTTTTCTCACTTTCTCAGCCTTTTCCAACTTATTTTGGCTGGAAATGACACCAGAATTGTTTTTTTTCATCTTTTTCATTTTTTTGCTACTTTTGTTTGGAATTTTCTATTACGCGTCGGGTAGGAAAGAAACGGAATGATAATTTTTATTTTCTCTCTTTCTGAGCCTTTTTCCAACCTGTTTTGGCTTGGAATGAAGCCGCAATGATTTTCTTTAATTTTTTGAATTTTTTTGCTATTTTTTTGGAATTTTCTATGACGGGTCGGGTAGGAACGGAACAGAACGATAGTTCTTATTTTCTCTCTTTCTCATATTTTTCCAACCAATGTTGGCTTGAAATGAAGCCATAATGGTATTTTGCTATTTTTTTGGAATTTTCTCTTGTGCGTCGGGTAGGAACGAAATGAAACGATAATTTTTATTTTCTCTCTTTTTCAGCCTTTTCCAACCTGTTTTGGCTTGAAATGAAGCCATAATGGTTTTTTAGAATTTTTTTGCTATTTTTTTAGAATTTTTTACTACGCGTCTGGTAAGAACGGAACGTAGCGGCAATTTTTATTTTCTCTATTTCTCAGCCTTTTCCAACCTATTTTGGTTTGAAACGAAGCCACAATGGTATTTTTTTATTTTTTTTATTTTTTTTGCTCTCTTTATGAAATTTTCTATTACGCGTCGGGTAGGAATGAAACAGAACGATAATTTTTTTTTTTCTCACTTTCTCAGCCTTTTCCAAATTATTTTGGCTTTAAATGAAGCCATAATGGTATTTTTTAAATTTAATGAATTATTTTGCTATTTTTTTGGAATTTTCTCTTATGCGTCGGGTAGGAACGAAACGAAACGATAATTTTTATTTTCTCTCTTTTTCAGCCTTCTCCAACCTGTTTTGGCTTGAAATGAAACCATAATGGTTTTTTAAAATTTTTTTGCTATTTTTTTAGAATTTTTTATTACGCGTTTTGTAAGAACGGAACGTAACGACAATTTTTATTTTCTCTATTTCTCATCCTTTTCCAACCTATTTTGGCATGAAATGAAGCCACAATGGTATTTTTTGATTTTGTTTATTTTTTTTTGCTCTCTTTATGAAATTTTCTCTTACGCGTCGGGTAGGAATGAAACGGAACGATAATTTTTTTTTTTTCACTTTCTCATCCTTTTCCAACTTATTTTGGCTGGAAATGACGCCAGAATTGTTTTTTTTTCATCTTTTTCATTTTTTTGCTACTTTTTTTGGAATTTTCTATTACGCGTCGGGTAGGAAAGAAACGGAACGATAATTTTTATTTTCTCTCTTTCTGAGCCTTTTCCAACCTGTTTTGGTTTGGAATGAAGCCAGAATGATTTTCTTTAATTTTTTGAATTTTTTTGCCATTTTTTTGGAATTTTCTATGACGTGTCGGGCAGGAACGGAACGGAACGATAGTGCTTATTTTCACTCTTTCTCATACTTTTCCAACCAATGTTGGCTTGAAATGAAGCCGCAATGGTATTTTTGAATTTTTTTGAATATTTTTTTGGAATTTTATATTACGCTTCGGTTTGGAACGGAACGAAACAATAATTTTTATTTTCTCTCTTTCTCAGTCTTTTCCAAATTATTTTGGCTTTAAATGAAGCCAGTAATGGTATTTTTTAAATTTATTTAATTATTTTGCTATTTTTTTGGAATTTTCTCTTATGCGTCGGGTAGGAACGAAACGAAACGATAACTTTTATTTTTTCTCTTTTTAAGCCTTTTCCAACCTGTTTTGGCATGAAACGAAGCCATAATGGTTTTTTTAAATTTTTTTGCTATTTTTTTTATATTTTTTTATTACGCGTCTTGTAAGAACGGAACGTAACGACAATTTTTATTTTCTCTATTTCTCATCCTTTTCCAACCTATTTTGGCTTGAAATGAAGCCACAGTGGTATTTTTTGATTTTGTTTATTTTTTTTTGCTCTCTTTATGAAATATTCTATTACGCGTCGGGTAGGAATGAAACGGAACGATAATTTTTTTTTTCTCACTTTCTCAGCCTTTTCCAACTTATTTTGGCTGGAAATGACACCAGAATTGTTTTTTTTCATCTTTTTCATTTTTTTGCTACTTTTGTTTGGAATTTTCTATTACGCGTCGGGTAGGAAAGAAACGGAATGAAAATTTTTATTTTCTCTCTTTCTGAGCCTTTTTCCAACCTGTTTTGGCTTGGAATGAAGCCGCAATGATTTTCTTTAATTTTTTGAATTTTTTTGCTATTTTTTTGGAATTTTCTATGACGGGTCGGGTAGGAACGGAAAAGAACGATAGTTCTTATTTTCTCTCTTTCTCATATTTTTCCAACCAATGTTCGCTTGAAATGAAGCCATAATGGTATTTTGCTATTTTTTTGGAATTTTCTCTTATGCGTCGGGTAGGAACGAAATGAAACTATAATTTTTATTTTCTCTCTTTTTCAGCCTTTTCCAACCTGTTTTGGCTTGAAATGAAGCCATAATGGTTTTTTTGAATTTTTTTGCTATTTTTTTAGAATTTTTTACTACGCGTCTGGTAAGAACGGAACGTAGCGGCAATTTTTATTTTCTCAATTTCTCATCCTTTTCCAACCTATTTTGGCTTGAAATGAAGCCACAATGGTATTTTTTGATTTTGTTTATTTTTTTTTGCTCTCTTTATGAAATTTTCTCTTATGCGTCGGGTAGGAATGAAACGGAACGATAATTTTTTTTTTTCTCACTTTCTCAGCCTTTTCCAAATTATTTTGGCTTTAAATGAAGCCATAATGGTATTTTTTAAATTTAATGAATTATTTTGCTATTTTTTTGGAATTTTCTCTTATGCGTCGGGTAGGAACGAAACGAAACGATAATTTTTATTTTCTCTCTTTTTCAGCCTTCTCCAACCTGTTTTGGCTTGAAATGAAACCATAATGGTTTTTTAAAATTTTTTTGCTATTTTTTTAGAATTTTTTATTACGCGTCTTGTAAGAACGGAACGTAACGACAATTTTTATTTTCTCTATTTCTCATCCTTTTCCAACCTATTTTGGCATGAAATGAAGCCACAATGGTATTTTTTGATTTTGTTTATTTTTTTTTGCTCTCTTTATGAAATTTTCTCTTACGCGTCGGGTAGGAATGAAACGGAACGATAATTTTTTTTTTTCACTTTCTCAGCCTTTTCCAACTTATTTTGGCTGGAAATGACGCCAGAATTGTTTTTTTTTCATCTTTTTCATTTTTTTGCTACTTTTTTTGGAATTTTCTATTACGCGTCGGGTAGGAACAAAACGGAACGATAATTTTTATTTTCTCTCTTTCTGAGCATTTTCCAACCTGTTTTTGCTTGGAATGAAACCATAATGGTTTTTTTTTAGTTTTTTGAATTTTTTTGCTATTTTTTTGGAATTTTCTATGACGCGTCGGGTAGGAACGGAACAGAACGATAGTTCTTATTTTCTCTCTTTCTCATATTTTTCCAACCAATGTTCGCTTGAAATGATGCCATAATGGTATTTTGCTATTTTTTTGGAATTTTCTCTAATGCGTCGGGTAGGAATGAAACGAAACGATAATTTTTATTTTCTTTCTTTTTCAGCCTTTTCCAACCTGTTTTGGCTTGAAATGAAGCCACAATGGTTTTTTTAAATTTTTTTGCTATTTTTTAAGAATTTATTATTACGCGTCTTGTAAGAACGGAACGTAACGACAATTTTTATTTTCTCTATTTCTCAGCCATTTCCAACATATTTTGGCTTGAGACGTAGCCACATTGGTATTTTTTTATTTTTTTTAATTTTTTTTTGCACTCTTTATTAAATTTTCTATTACGCGTCGGGTAGAAATGAAACGGAACGATAAAATTTTTTTCTCACTTTCTCAGCCTTTTCCAACTTATTTTGGCTGGAAATGACACCAGAATTGTTTTTTTTCATCTTTTTCATTTTTTTGGTTCTTTTTTTTTGAATTTTCAACTACGTGTCGGGTAGGAAAGAAACGGAATGATAATTTTTATTTTCTCTCTTTCTGAGCCTTTTCCAACCTGTTTTGGCATGAAACGAAGCCATAATGATTTTTTTTAATTTTTTTGCTATTTTTTTAATGTTTTTTTATTACGCGTCTTGTGAGAACGGAACGTAGCGACAATTTTTATTTTCTCTATTTCTCATCCTTTTCCAACCTATTTTGGCTTGAAATGAAGCCACAATGGTATTTTTTGATTTTTTTTTTTTTTTTTTTGCTCTCTCTGTGAAATTTTCTATTACGCGTCAGGTAGGAATGAAACGGAACGATAATTTTTTTTTTCTCACCTTCTCAGCCTTTTCCAACTTATTTTGGCTGGAAATGACGCCAGAATTGTTTTTTTTTTCATCTTTTTCATTTTTTTGCTACTTTTTTTGAAATTTTCTATTACGCGTCGGGTAGGAATGAAACGGAACGATAATTTTTTTTTTCTCACCTTCTCAGCCTTTTCCAACTTATTTATTCTGGAAATGACGCCAGAATTGTTTTTTTTTTCATCTTTTTCATTTTTTTGCTACTTTTTTTGAAATTTTCTATTAAGTGTCGGGTAGGAAAGAAACGGAAGGACAATTTTTATTTTCTCTCTTTCTGAGCCTTTTCCAACCTGTTTTGGCATGAAACGAAGCCATAATGATTTTTTTTAATTTTTTTGCTATTTTTTTTTGTTTTTTTATTACGCGTCTAGTAAGAACGGAACGTAGCGACAATTTTTATTTTCTCTATTTCTCATCCTTTTCCAACCTATTTTGGCTTGAAATGAAGCCACAATGGTATTTTTTGATTTTGTTTATTTTTTTTGCTCTCTTTATGAAATTTTCTCTTACGCGTCGGGTAGGAATGAAACGGAACGATAATTTTTTTTTTCTCACTTTCTCAGCCTTTTCCAAATTATTTTGGCTTTAAATGAAGCCATAATGGTATTTTTTAAATTTAATGAATTATTTTGCTATTTTTTTGGAATTTCCTCTTATGCGTCGGGTAGGAACGAAACGAAACGATAATTTTTATTTTCTCTCTTTTTCAGCCTTCTCCAACCTGTTTTGGCTTGAAATGAAACCATAATGGTTTTTTAAAATTTTTTTGCTATTTTTTTAGAATTTTTTATTACGCGTCTTGTAAGAACGGAACGTAACGACAATTTTTATTTTCTCTATTTCTCATCCTTTTCCAACCTATTTTGGCATGAAATGAAGCCACAATGGTATTTTTTGATTTTGTTTATTTTTTTTTGCTCTCTTTATGAAATTTTCTCTTACGCGTCGGGTAGGAATGAAACGGAACGATAATTTTTTTTTTTTCACTTTCTCAGCATTTTCCAACCTATTTTGGCTGGAAATGACGCCAGAATGGTTTTTTTTCATTTTTTTGCTACTTTTGTCTGGAATTTTCTATTACGCGTCGGGTAGGAAAGAAACGGAACGATAATTTTTATTTTCCCTCTTTCTGAGCCTTTTCCAACCTGTTTTGGCTTGAAATGATTTTCTTTAATTTTTTGAATTATTTTGCTATTTTTTTGGAATTTTCCATGACGCGTCGGGTAGGAACGGAACGGAACGATAGTGCTTCTTTTCTCTCTTTCTCAAACTTTTCCAACCAATGTTGGCTTGAAACGAAGTCATAATGGTATTTTTATATTTTTTTCATTTTTTTTGCTATTTTTTTGGAATTTTCTATTACTCTTCGGTTTGGAATGGAACGGAACAATAATTTTTATTTTCTCTCATTCTCAGCCTTTTCCAAATTATTTTGGCATTAAATGAAGCCATAATGGTATTTTTTATATTTATTGAATTATTTTCCTCTTTTTTTTGAATTTTCTCTTATGCGTCGGGTAGGAACGAAACGAAACGACAATTTTTATTTTCTCTCTTTTTCAGCCTTTTCCAACCTGTTTTGGCTTGAAATGAAGCCATAATGGTTTTTTCGAATTTTTTTGCTATTTTTTTATAATTTTTTATTACGCGTCTGGTAAGAACGGAACGTAGCGACAATTTTTATTTTCTCTATTTCTCAGCCTTTTTCAACCTATTTTGGCTTGAAACGAAGCCACAATGGTATTTATTTATTTATTTTTTATTTTTTTTGCCCTCTTTATGAAATTTTCTATTACGCGTCGGGTAGGAGTGAAACGGAACGATAATTTTTTTTTTCTCACTTTCTCAGTCTTTTCCAACTCAATTTGGGTGGAAATGACGCCAAAATGGTTTTTTTTTTTTCATTTTTTTCATTTTTTTGCTACTTTTTTTGGAATTTTCTATTACGCGTCGGGTAGGAACAAAACGGAACGATAATTTTTATTTTCTCTCTTTCTGAGCATTTTCCAACCTGTTTTTGCTTGGAATGAAGCCATAATGGTTTTTTTTAATTTTTTGAATTTTTTTGCTATTTTTTTGGAATTTTCTATGACGCGTCGGGTAGGAACGGAACAGAACGATAGTTCTTATTTTCTCTCTTTCTCATATTTTTCCAACCAATGTTCGCTTGAAATGAAGCCATAATGGTATTTTGCTATTTTTTTGGAATTTTCTCTAATGCGTCGGGTAGGAATGAAACGAAACGATAATTTTTATTTTCTTTCTTTTTCAGCCTTTTCCAACCTGTTTTGGCTTGAAATGAAGCCACAATGGTTTTTTTAAATTTTTTTGCTATTTTTTAAGAATTTATTATTACGCGTCTTGTAAGAACGGAACGTAACGACAATTTTTATTTTCTCTATTTCTCAGCCATTTCCAACATATTTTGGCTTGAGACGTAGCCACATTGGTATTTTTTTATTTTTTTTTAATTTTTTTTTGCACTCTTTATTAAATTTTCTATTACGCGTCGGGTAGAAATGAAACGGAACGATAAAATTTTTTTCTCACTTTCTCAGCCTTTTCCAACTTATTTTGGCTGGAAATGACACCAGAATTGTTTTTTTTCATCTTTTTCATTTTTTTGGTTCTTTTTTTTTGAATTTTCAACTACGTGTCGGGTAGGAAAGAAACGGAATGATAATTTTTATTTTCTCTCTTTCTGAGCCTTTTCCAACCTGTTTTGGCATGAAACGAAGCCATAATGATTTTTTTTAATTTTTTTGCTATTTTTTTAATGTTTTTTTATTACGCGTCTTGTGAGAACGGAACGTAGCGACAATTTTTATTTTCTCTATTTCTCATCCTTTTCCAACCTATTTTGGCTTGAAATGAAGCCACAATGGTATTTTTTGATTTTTTTTTTTTTTTTTTTGCTCTCTCTGTGAAATTTTCTATTACGCGTCAGGTAGGAATGAAACGGAACGATAATTTTTTTTTTTCTCACCTTCTCAGCCTTTTCCAACTTATTTTGGCTGGAAATGACGCCAGAATTGTTTTTTTTTTCATCTTTTTCATTTTTTTGCTACTTTTTTTGAAATTTTCTATTACGCGTCGGGTAGGAAAGAAACGGAACGATAATTTTTTTTTTCTCTCTTTCTGAGCCTTTTCCAACCTGTTTTGGTTTGGAATAAAGCCAGAATGATTTTCTTTAATTTTTTGAATTTTTTTGCCATTTTTTTGGAATTTTCTATGACGCGTCGGGTAGGAACGGAACGGAACGATAGTGCTTATTTTCACTCTTTCTCATACTTTTCCAACCAATGTTGGCTTGAAATGAAGCCGCAATGGTATTTTTGAATTTTTTTAAATATTTTTTTGGAATTTTCTATTACGCTTCGGTTTGGAATGGAACAGAACAATAATTTTTATTTTCTCTCTTTCTCAGCCTTTTCCAAATTATTTTGGCTTTAAATGAAGCCAATAATGGTATTTTTTAAATTTATTTAATTATTTTGCTATTTTTTTGGAATTTTCTCTTATGCGTCGGGTAGGAACGAAACGAAACGATAATTTTTATTTTTTCTCTTTTTAAGCCTTTTCCAACCTGTTTTGGCATGAAACGAAGCCATAATGGTTTTTTTTTTATTTTGTTTATTTTTTTTTGCTCTCTTTATGAAATTTTCTATTACGCGTCGGGTAGGAATGAAACGGAACGATAATTTTTTTTTCTCACTTTCTCAGCCTTTTCCAACTTATTTTGGCTGGAAATGACACCAGAATTGTTTTTTTTCATCTTTTTCATTTTTTTGCTGCTTTTTTTGGAATTTTCTATTAAGTGTCGGGTAGGAAAGAAACGGAAGGACAATTTTTATTTTCTCTCTTTCTGAGCCTTTTCCAACCTGTTTTGGCATGAAACGAAGCCATAATGATTTTTCTTAATTTTTTTGCTATTTTTTTTATTTTTTTATTACGCGTCTAGTAAGAACGGAACGTAGCGACAATTTTTATTTTCTCTATTTCTCATCCTTTTCCAACCTATTTTGGCTTGAAATGAAGCCACAATGGTATTTTTTGATTTTGTTTATTTTTTTTGCTCTCTTTATGAAATTTTCTCTTACGCGTCGGGTAGGAATGAAACGGAACGATAATTTTTTTTTTTCTCACTTTCTCAGCCTTTTCCAAATTATTTTGGCTTTAAATGAAGCCATAATGGTATTTTTTAAATTTAATGAATTATTTTGCTATTTTTTTGGAATTTCCTCTTATGCGTCGGGTAGGAACGAAACGAAACGATAATTTTTATTTTCTCTCTTTTTCAGCCTTCTCCAACCTGTTTTGGCTTGAAATGAAACCATAATGGTTTTTTAAAATTTTTTTGCTATTTTTTTAGAATTTTTTATTACGCGTCTTGTAAGAACGGAACGTAACGACAATTTTTATTTTCTGTATTTCTCATCCTTTTCCAACCTATTTTGGCATGAAATGAAGCCACAATGGTATTTTTTGATTTTGTTTATTTTTTTTTGCTCTCTTTATGAAATTTTCTATTACGCGTCGGGTAGGAATGAAACGGAACGATAATTTTTTTTTCTCACTTTCTCAGCCTTTTCCAACTTATTTTGGCTGGAAATGACACCAGAATTGTTTTTTTTCATCTTTTTCATTTTTTTGCTGCTTTTTTTGGAATTTTCTATTAAGTGTCGGGTAGGAAAGAAACGGAAGGACAATTTTTATTTTCTCTCTTTCTGAGCCTTTTCCAACCTGTTTTGGCATGAAACGAAGCCATAATGATTTTTTTTAATTTTTTTGCTATTTTTTTTTTTTTTTATTACGCGTCTAGTAAGAACGGAACGTAGCGACAATTTTTATTTTCTCTATTTCTCATCCTTTTCCAACCTATTTTGGCTTGAAATGAAGCCACAATGGTATTTTTTGATTTTGTTTATTTTTTTTGCTCTCTTTATGAAATTTTCTCTTACGCGTCGGGTAGGAATGAAACGGAACGATAATTTTTTTTTTTCTCACTTTCTCAGCCTTTTCCAACTTATTTTGGCTGGAAATGACACCAGAATTGTTTTTTTTCATCTTTTTCATTTTTTTGCTACTTTTGTTTGGAATTTTCTATTACGCGTCGGGTAGGAAAGAAACGGAATGAAAATTTTTATTTTCTCTCTTTCTGAGCCTTTTTCCAACCTGTTTTGGCTTGGAATGAAGCCGCAATGATTTTCTTTAATTTTTTGAATTTTTTTGCTATTTTTTTGGAATTTTCTATGACGGGTCGGGTAGGAACGGAAAAGAACGATAGTTCTTATTTTCTCTCTTTCTCATATTTTTCCAACCAATGTTCGCTTGAAATGAAGCCATAATGGTATTTTGCTATTTTTTTGGAATTTTCTCTTATGCGTCGGGTAGGAACGAAATGAAACTATAATTTTTATTTTCTCTCTTTTTCAGCCTTTTCCAACCTGTTTTGGCTTGAAATGAAGCCATAATGGTTTTTTTGAATTTTTTTGCTATTTTTTTAGAATTTTTTACTACGCGTCTGGTAAGAACGGAACGTAGCGGCAATTTTTATTTTCTCTATTTCTCATCCTTTTCCAACCTATTTTGGCTTGAAATGAAGCCACAATGGTATTTTTTGATTTTGTTTATTTTTTTTTGCTCTCTTTATGAAATTTTCTCTTACGCGTCGGGTAGGAATGAAACGGAACGATAATTTTTTTTTTTTCTCACTTTCTCAGCCTTTTCCAAATTATTTTGGCTTTAAATGAAGCCATAATGGTATTTTTTAAATTTAATGAATTATTTTGCTATTTTTTTGGAATTTTCTCTTATGCGTCGGGTAGGAACGAAACGAAACGATAATTTTTATTTTCTCTCTTTTTCAGCCTTCTCCAACCTGTTTTGGCTTGAAATGAAACCATAATGGTTTTTTAAAATTTTTTTGCTATTTTTTTAGAATTTTTTATTACGCGTCTTGTAAGAACGGAACGTAACGACAATTTTTATTTTCTCTATTTCTCATCCTTTTCCAACCTATTTTGGCATGAAATGAAGCCACAATGGTATTTTTTGATTTTGTTTATTTTTTTTTGCTCTCTTTATGAAATTTTCTCTTACGCGTCGGGTAGGAATGAAACGGAACGATAATTTTTTTTTTTCACTTTCTCAGCCTTTTCCAACTTATTTTGGCTGGAAATGACGCCAGAATTGTTTTTTTTTCATCTTTTTCATTTTTTTGCTACTTTTTTTGGAATTTTCTATTACGCGTCGGGTAGGAAAGAAACGGAACGATAATTTTTATTTTCTCTCTTTCTGAGCCTTTTCCAACCTGTTTTGGTTTGGAATGAAGCCAGAATGATTTTCTTTAATTTTTTGAATTTTTTTGCCATTTTTTTGGAATTTTCTATGACGCGTCGGGCAGGAACGGAACGGAACGATAGTGCTTATTTTCACTCTTTCTCATACTTTTCCAACCAATGTTGGCTTGAAATGAAGCCGCAATGGTATTTTTGAATTTTTTTGAATATTTTTTTGGAATTTTATATTACGCTTCGGTTTGGAACGGAACGAAACAATAATTTTTATTTTCTCTCTTTCTCAGTCTTTTCCAAATTATTTTGGCTTAAATGAAGCCAATTATGGTATTTTTTAAATTTATTTAATTATTTTGTTATTTTTTTGGAATTTTCTCTTATGCGTCGGGTAGGAACGAAACGAAACGATAACTTTTATTTTTTCTCTTTTTAAGCCTTTTCCAACCTGTTTTGGCATGAAACGAAGCCATAATGGTTTTTTTAAATTTTTTTGCTATTTTTTTTATATTTTTTTATTACGCGTCTTGTAAGAACGGAACGTAACGACAATTTTTATTTTCTCTATTTCTCATCCTTTTCCAACCTATTTTGGCTTGAAATGAAGCCACAATGGTATTTTTTGATTTTGTTTATTTTTTTTTGCTCTCTTTATGAAATATTCTATTACGCGTCGGGTAGGAATGAAACGGAACGATAATTTTTTTTTTCTCACTTTCTCAGCCTTTTCCAACTTATTTTGGCTGGAAATGACACCAGAATTGTTTTTTTTCATCTTTTTCATTTTTTTGCTACTTTTGTTTGGAATTTTCTATTACGCGTCGGGTAGGAAAGAAACGGAATGATAATTTTTATTTTCTCTCTTTCTGAGCCTTTTTCCAACCTGTTTTGGCTTGGAATGAAGCCGCAATGATTTTCTTTAATTTTTTGAATTTTTTTGCTATTTTTTTGGAATTTTCTATGACGGGTCGGGTAGGAACGGAACAGAACGATAGTTCTTATTTTCTCTCTTTCTCATATTTTTCCAACCAATGTTCGCTTGAAATGAAGCCATAATGGTATTTTGCTATTTTTTTGGAATTTTCTCTTGTGCGTCGGGTAGGAACGAAATGAAACGATAATTTTTGTTTTCTCTCTTTTTCAGCCTTTTCCAACCTGTTTTGGCTTGAAATGAAGCCATAATGGTTTTTTTGAATTTTTTTGCTATTTTTTTAGAATTTTTTACTACGCGTCTGGTAAGAACGGAACGTAGCGGCAATTTTTATTTTCTCTATTTCTCAGCCTTTTCCAACCTATTTTGGTTTGAAACGAAGCCACAATGGTATTTTTTTATTTTTTTTTATTTTTTTTGCTCTCTTTATGAAATTTTCTATTACGCGTCGGGTAGGAATGAAACGGAACGATAATTTTTTTTTCTCACTTTCTCAGTCTTTTCCAACTCAATTTCGGGGGAAATGACGCCAGAATGGTTTTTTTTTTTTTTTTTTTTTTTCATTTTTTTCATTTTTTTGCTACTTTTTTTGGAATTTTCTATTACGCGTCGGGTAGGAACGAAACGGAACGATAATTTTTATTTTCTCTCTTTCTGAGCCTTTTCCAACCTGTTTTTGCTTGGAATGAAGCCATAATGATTTTTTTTAATTTTTAGAATTTTTTTGCTATTTTTTTGGAATTTTCTATGACGCGTCGGGCAGGAACGGAACGGAACGGTAGTGCTTATTTTCTCTCTTTCTCATACTTTTCCAACCAATGTTGGCTTTAAATGAAGCCATAATGGTATTTTTGAGTTTTTTTGAATATTTTTGCTATTTTTTTGGAATTTTCTATTACGCTTCGGTTTGGAATGGAACGAAACAATAATTTTTATTTTCTCTCTTTCTCAGCCTTTTCCAAATTATTTTGGCTTTAAATGAAGCCATAATGGTATTTTTTAAATTTAATGAATTATTTTGCTATTTTTTTGGAATTTTCTCTTATGTGTCGGGTAGGAACGAAACGAAACGATAATTTTTATTTTCTCTCTTTCTTAGCCTTTTCCAACCTATTTTTGCTTGGAATGAAGCCATAATGATTTTTTTTAATTTTTAGAATTTTTTTGCTATTTTTTTGGAATTTTCTATGACGCGTCGGGCAGGAACGGAACGGAACGGTAGTGCTTATTTTCTCTCTTTCTCATACTTTTCCAACCAATGTTGGCTTTAAATGAAGCCATAATGGTATTTTTGAGTTTTTTTGAATATTTTTGCTATTTTTTTGGAATTTTCTATTACGCTTCGGTTTGGAATGGAACGAAACGATAATTTTTATTTTCTCTCTTTTTCAGCCTTCTCCAACCTGTTTTGGCTTGAAATGAAACCATAATGGTTTTTTAAAATTTTTTTGCTATTTTTTTAGAATTTTTTATTACGCGTCTTGTAAGAACGGAACGTAACGACAATTTTTATTTTCTCTATTTCTCATCCTTTTCCAACCTATTTTGGCATGAAATGAAGCCACAATGGTATTTTTTGATTTTGTTTATTTTTTTTTGCTCTCTTTATGAAATTTTCTATTACGCGTCGGGTAGGAATGAAACGGAACGATAATTTTTTTTTCTCACTTTCTCAGGCTTTTCCAACTTATTTTGGCTGGAAATGACACCAGAATTGTTTTTTTTCATCTTTTTCATTTTTTTGCTGCTTTTTTTGGAATTTTCTATTAAGTGTCGGGTAGGAAAGAAACGGAAGGACAATTTTTATTTTCTCTCTTTCTGAGCCTTTTCCAACCTGTTTTGGCATGAAACGAAGCTATAATGATTTTTTTTAATTTTTTTGCTATTTTTTTTTGTTTTTTTATTACGCGTCTAGTAAGAACGGAACGTAGCGACAATTTTTATTTTCTCTATTTCTCATCCTTTTCCAACCTATTTTGGCTTGAAATGAAGCCACAATGGTATTTTTTGATTTTGTTTATTTTTTTTGCTCTCTTTATGAAATTTTCTCTTACGCGTCGGGTAGGAATGAAACGGAACGATAATTTTTTTTTTCTCACTTTCTCAGCCTTTTCCAACTCAATTTGGGTGGAAATGACGCCAAAATGGTTTTTTTTTTTTCATTTTTTTCATTTTTTTGCTACTTTTTTTGGAATTTTCTATTACGCGTCGGGTAGGAACAAAACGGAACGATAATTTTTATTTTCTCTCTTTCTGAGCATTTTCCAACCTGTTTTTGCTTGGAATGAAACCATAATGGTTTTTTTTTAGTTTTTTGAATTTTTTTGCTATTTTTTTGGAATTTTCTATGACGCGTCGGGTAGGAACGGAACAGAACGATAGTTCTTATTTTCTCTCTTTCTCATATTTTTCCAACCAATGTTCGCTTGAAATGAAGCCATAATGGTATTTTGCTATTTTTTTGGAATTTTCTCTAATGCGTCGGGTAGGAATGAAACGAAACGATAATTTTTATTTTCTTTCTTTTTCAGCCTTTTCCAACCTGTTTTGGCTTGAAATGAAGCCACAATGGTTTTTTTAAATTTTTTTGCTATTTTTTAAGAATTTATTATTACGCGTCTTGTAAGAACGGAACGTAACGACAATTTTTATTTTCTCTATTTCTCAGCCATTTCCAACATATTTTGGCTTGAGACGTAGCCACATTGGTATTTTTTTATTTTTTTTTAATTTTTTTTTGCACTCTTTATTAAATTTTCTATTACGCGTCGGGTAGAAATGAAACGGAACGATAAAATTTTTTTCTCACTTTCTCAGCCTTTTCCAACTTATTTTGGCTGGAAATGACACCAGAATTGTTTTTTTTCATCTTTTTCATTTTTTTGGTTCTTTTTTTTTGAATTTTCAACTACGTGTCGGGTAGGAAAGAAACGGAATGATAATTTTTATTTTCTCTCTTTCTGAGCCTTTTCCAACCTGTTTTGGCATGAAACGAAGCCATAATGATTTTTTTTAATTTTTTTGCTATTTTTTTAATGTTTTTTTATTACGCGTCTTGTGAGAACGGAACGTAGCGACAATTTTTATTTTCTCTATTTCTCATCCTTTTCCAACCTATTTTGGCTTGAAATGAAGCCACAATGGTATTTTTTGATTTTTTTTTTTTTTTTTTTGCTCTCTCTGTGAAATTTTCTATTACGCGTCAGGTAGGAATGAAACGGAACGATAATTTTTTTTTTCTCACCTTCTCAGCCTTTTCCAACTTATTTTGGCTGGAAATGACGCCAGAATTGTTTTTTTTTTCATCTTTTTCATTTTTTTGCTACTTTTTTTGAAATTTTCTATTACGCGTCGGGTAGGAATGAAACGGAACGATAATTTTTTTTTTCTCACCTTCTCAGCCTTTTCCAACTTATTTATTCTGGAAATGACGCCAGAATTGTTTTTTTTTTCATCTTTTTCATTTTTTTGCTACTTTTTTTGAAATTTTCTATTAAGTGTCGGGTAGGAAAGAAACGGAAGGACAATTTTTATTTTCTCTCTTTCTGAGCCTTTTCCAACCTGTTTTGGCATGAAACGAAGCCATAATGATTTTTTTTAATTTTTTTGCTATTTTTTTTTGTTTTTTTATTACGCGTCTAGTAAGAACGGAACGTAGCGACAATTTTTATTTTCTCTATTTCTCATCCTTTTCCAACCTATTTTGGCTTGAAATGAAGCCACAATGGTATTTTTTGATTTTGTTTATTTTTTTTGCTCTCTTTATGAAATTTTCTCTTACGCGTCGGGTAGGAATGAAACGGAACGATAATTTTTTTTTTCTCACTTTCTCAGCCTTTTCCAAATTATTTTGGCTTTAAATGAAGCCATAATGGTATTTTTTAAATTTAATGAATTATTTTGCTATTTTTTTGGAATTTCCTCTTATGCGTCGGGTAGGAACGAAACGAAACGATAATTTTTATTTTCTCTCTTTTTCAGCCTTCTCCAACCTGTTTTGGCTTGAAATGAAACCATAATGGTTTTTTAAAATTTTTTTGCTATTTTTTTAGAATTTTTTATTACGCGTCTTGTAAGAACGGAACGTAACGACAATTTTTATTTTCTCTATTTCTCATCCTTTTCCAACCTATTTTGGCATGAAATGAAGCCACAATGGTATTTTTTGATTTTGTTTATTTTTTTTTGCTCTCTTTATGAAATTTTCTCTTACGCGTCGGGTAGGAATGAAACGGAACGATAATTTTTTTTTTTTCACTTTCTCAGCATTTTCCAACCTATTTTGGCTGGAAATGACGCCAGAATGGTTTTTTTTCATTTTTTTGCTACTTTTGTCTGGAATTTTCTATTACGCGTCGGGTAGGAAAGAAACGGAACGATAATTTTTATTTTCCCTCTTTCTGAGCCTTTTCCAACCTGTTTTGGCTTGAAATGATTTTCTTTAATTTTTTGAATTATTTTGCTATTTTTTTGGAATTTTCCATGACGCGTCGGGTAGGAACGGAACGGAACGATAGTGCTTCTTTTCTCTCTTTCTCAAACTTTTCCAACCAATGTTGGCTTGAAACGAAGTCATAATGGTATTTTTATATTTTTTTCATTTTTTTTGCTATTTTTTTGGAATTTTCTATTACTCTTCGGTTTGGAATGGAACGGAACAATAATTTTTATTTTCTCTCATTCTCAGCCTTTTCCAAATTATTTTGGCATTAAATGAAGCCATAATGGTATTTTTTATATTTATTGAATTATTTTCCTCTTTTTTTTGAATTTTCTCTTATGCGTCGGGTAGGAACGAAACGAAACGACAATTTTTATTTTCTCTCTTTTTCAGCCTTTTCCAACCTGTTTTGGCTTGAAATGAAGCCATAATGGTTTTTTCGAATTTTTTTGCTATTTTTTTATAATTTTTTATTACGCGTCTGGTAAGAACGGAACGTAGCGACAATTTTTATTTTCTCTATTTCTCAGCCTTTTTCAACCTATTTTGGCTTGAAACGAAGCCACAATGGTATTTATTTATTTATTTTTTATTTTTTTTGCCCTCTTTATGAAATTTTCTATTACGCGTCGGGTAGGAGTGAAACGGAACGATAATTTTTTTTTTCTCACTTTCTCAGTCTTTTCCAACTCAATTTGGGTGGAAATGACGCCAAAATGGTTTTTTTTTTTTCATTTTTTTCATTTTTTTGCTACTTTTTTTGGAATTTTCTATTACGCGTCGGGTAGGAACAAAACGGAACGATAATTTTTATTTTCTCTCTTTCTGAGCATTTTCCAACCTGTTTTTGCTTGGAATGAAGCCATAATGGTTTTTTTTAATTTTTTGAATTTTTTTGCTATTTTTTTGGAATTTTCTATGACGCGTCGGGTAGGAACGGAACAGAACGATAGTTCTTATTTTCTCTCTTTCTCATATTTTTCCAACCAATGTTCGCTTGAAATGAAGCCATAATGGTATTTTGCTATTTTTTTGGAATTTTCTCTAATGCGTCGGGTAGGAATGAAACGAAACGATAATTTTTATTTTCTTTCTTTTTCAGCCTTTTCCAACCTGTTTTGGCTTGAAATGAAGCCACAATGGTTTTTTTAAATTTTTTTGCTATTTTTTAAGAATTTATTATTACGCGTCTTGTAAGAACGGAACGTAACGACAATTTTTATTTTCTCTATTTCTCAGCCATTTCCAACATATTTTGGCTTGAGACGTAGCCACATTGGTATTTTTTTATTTTTTTTTAATTTTTTTTTGCACTCTTTATTAAATTTTCTATTACGCGTCGGGTAGAAATGAAACGGAACGATAAAATTTTTTTCTCACTTTCTCAGCCTTTTCCAACTTATTTTGGCTGGAAATGACACCAGAATTGTTTTTTTTCATCTTTTTCATTTTTTTGGTTCTTTTTTTTTGAATTTTCAACTACGTGTCGGGTAGGAAAGAAACGGAATGATAATTTTTATTTTCTCTCTTTCTGAGCCTTTTCCAACCTGTTTTGGCATGAAACGAAGCCATAATGATTTTTTTTAATTTTTTTGCTATTTTTTTAATGTTTTTTTATTACGCGTCTTGTGAGAACGGAACGTAGCGACAATTTTTATTTTCTCTATTTCTCATCCTTTTCCAACCTATTTTGGCTTGAAATGAAGCCACAATGGTATTTTTTGATTTTTTTTTTTTTTTTTTTGCTCTCTCTGTGAAATTTTCTATTACGCGTCAGGTAGGAATGAAACGGAACGATAATTTTTTTTTTTCTCACCTTCTCAGCCTTTTCCAACTTATTTTGGCTGGAAATGACGCCAGAATTGTTTTTTTTTTCATCTTTTTCATTTTTTTGCTACTTTTTTTGAAATTTTCTATTACGCGTCGGGTAGGAAAGAAACGGAACGATAATTTTTTTTTTCTCTCTTTCTGAGCCTTTTCCAACCTGTTTTGGTTTGGAATAAAGCCAGAATGATTTTCTTTAATTTTTTGAATTTTTTTGCCATTTTTTTGGAATTTTCTATGACGCGTCGGGTAGGAACGGAACGGAACGATAGTGCTTATTTTCACTCTTTCTCATACTTTTCCAACCAATGTTGGCTTGAAATGAAGCCGCAATGGTATTTTTGAATTTTTTTAAATATTTTTTTGGAATTTTCTATTACGCTTCGGTTTGGAATGGAACAGAACAATAATTTTTATTTTCTCTCTTTCTCAGCCTTTTCCAAATTATTTTGGCTTTAAATGAAGCCAATAATGGTATTTTTTAAATTTATTTAATTATTTTGCTATTTTTTTGGAATTTTCTCTTATGCGTCGGGTAGGAACGAAACGAAACGATAATTTTTATTTTTTCTCTTTTTAAGCCTTTTCCAACCTGTTTTGGCATGAAACGAAGCCATAATGGTTTTTTTTTTATTTTGTTTATTTTTTTTTGCTCTCTTTATGAAATTTTCTATTACGCGTCGGGTAGGAATGAAACGGAACGATAATTTTTTTTTCTCACTTTCTCAGCCTTTTCCAACTTATTTTGGCTGGAAATGACACCAGAATTGTTTTTTTTCATCTTTTTCATTTTTTTGCTGCTTTTTTTGGAATTTTCTATTAAGTGTCGGGTAGGAAAGAAACGGAAGGACAATTTTTATTTTCTCTCTTTCTGAGCCTTTTCCAACCTGTTTTGGCATGAAACGAAGCCATAATGATTTTTCTTAATTTTTTTGCTATTTTTTTTATTTTTTTATTACGCGTCTAGTAAGAACGGAACGTAGCGACAATTTTTATTTTCTCTATTTCTCATCCTTTTCCAACCTATTTTGGCTTGAAATGAAGCCACAATGGTATTTTTTGATTTTGTTTATTTTTTTTGCTCTCTTTATGAAATTTTCTCTTACGCGTCGGGTAGGAATGAAACGGAACGATAATTTTTTTTTTCTCACTTTCTCAGCCTTTTCCAAATTATTTTGGCTTTAAATGAAGCCATAATGGTATTTTTTAAATTTAATGAATTATTTTGCTATTTTTTTGGAATTTCCTCTTATGCGTCGGGTAGGAACGAAACGAAACGATAATTTTTATTTTCTCTCTTTTTCAGCCTTCTCCAACCTGTTTTGGCTTGAAATGAAACCATAATGGTTTTTTAAAATTTTTTTGCTATTTTTTTAGAATTTTTTATTACGCGTCTTGTAAGAACGGAACGTAACGACAATTTTTATTTTCTGTATTTCTCATCCTTTTCCAACCTATTTTGGCATGAAATGAAGCCACAATGGTATTTTTTGATTTTGTTTATTTTTTTTTGCTCTCTTTATGAAATTTTCTATTACGCGTCGGGTAGGAATGAAACGGAACGATAATTTTTTTTTCTCACTTTCTCAGCCTTTTCCAACTTATTTTGGCTGGAAATGACACCAGAATTGTTTTTTTTCATCTTTTTCATTTTTTTGCTGCTTTTTTTGGAATTTTCTATTAAGTGTCGGGTAGGAAAGAAACGGAAGGACAATTTTTATTTTCTCTCTTTCTGAGCCTTTTCCAACCTGTTTTGGCATGAAACGAAGCCATAATGATTTTTTTTAATTTTTTTGCTATTTTTTTTTTTTTTTTATTACGCGTCTAGTAAGAACGGAACGTAGCGACAATTTTTATTTTCTCTATTTCTCATCCTTTTCCAACCTATTTTGGCTTGAAATGAAGCCACAATGGTATTTTTTGATTTTGTTTATTTTTTTTGCTCTCTTTATGAAATTTTCTCTTACGCGTCGGGTAGGAATGAAACGGAACGATAATTTTTTTTTTTCTCACTTTCTCAGCCTTTTCCAAATTATTTTGGCTTTAAATGAAGCCATAATGGTATTTTTTAAATTTAATGAATTATTTTGCTATTTTTTTGGAATTTCCTCTTATGCGTCGGGTAGGAACGAAACGAAACGATAATTTTTATTTTCTCTCTTTTTCAGCCTTCTCCAACCTGTTTTGGCTTGAAATGAAACCATAATGGTTTTTTAAAATTTTTTTGCTATTTTTTTAGAATTTTTTATTACTCGTCTTGTAAGAACGGAACGTAACGACAATTTTTATTTTCTCTATTTCTCATCCTTTTCCAACCTATTTTGGCATGAAATGAAGCCACAATGGTATTTTTTGATTTTGTTTATTTTTTTTTGCTCTCGTTATGAAATTTTCTCTTACGCGTCGGGTAGGAATGAAACGGAACGATAATTTTTTTTTTTTTCACTTTCTCAGCATTTTCCAACCTATTTTGGCTGGAAATGACGCCAGAATGGTTTTTTTTCATTTTTTTGCTACTTTTGTCTGGAATTTTCTATTACGCGTCGGGTAGGAAAGAAACGGAACGATAATTTTTATTTTCCCTCTTTCTGAGCCTTTTCCAACCTGTTTTGGCTTGAAATGATTTTCTTTAATTTTTTGAATTTTTTTGCTATTTTTTTGGAATTTTCCATGACGCGTCGGGTAGGAACGGAACGGAACGATAGTGCTTATTTTCTCTCTTTCTCAAACTTTTCCAACCAATGTTGGCTTGAAACGAAGCCATAATGGTATTTTTATATTTTTTTCATTTTTTTTCCTATTTTTTTGGAATTTTCTATTACTCTTCGGTTTGGAATGGAACGGAACAATAATTTTTATTTTCTCTCATTCTCAGCCTTTTCCAAATTATTTTGGCATTAAATGAAGCCATAATGGTATTTTTTATATTTATTGAATTATTTTCCTCTTTTTTTTGAATTTTCTCTTATGCGTCGGGTAGGAACGAAACGAAACGACAATTTTTATTTTCTCTCTTTTTCAGCCTTTTCCAACCTGTTTTGGCTTGAAATGAAGCCATAATGGTTTTTTCGAATTTTTTTGCTATTTTTTTATAATTTTTTATTACGCGTCTGGTAAGAACGGAACGTAGCGACAATTTTTATTTTCTCTATTTCTCAGCCTTTTTCAACCTATTTTGGCTTGAAACGAAGCCACAATGGTATTTATTTATTTATTTATTATTTTTTTTGCTCTCTTTATGAAATTTTCTATTACGCGTCGGGTAGGAGTGAAACGGAACGATAATTTTTTTTTTCTCACTTTCTCAGTCTTTTCCAACTCAATTTGGGTGGAAATGACGCCAAAATGGTTTTTTTTTTTCATTTTTTTCATTTTTTTGCTACTTTTTTTGGAATTTTCTATTACGCGTCGGGTAGGAACAAAACGGAACGATAATTTTTATTTTCTCTCTTTCTGAGCATTTTCCAACCTGTTTTTGCTTGGAATGAAGCCATAATGGTTTTTTTTAATTTTTTGAATTTTTTTGCTATTTTTTTGGAATTTTCTATGACGCGTCGGGTAGGAACGGAACAGAACGACAGTTCTTATTTTCTCTCTTTCTCATATTTTTCCAACCAATGTTCGCTTGAAATGAAGCCATAATGGTATTTTGCTATTTTTTTGGAATTTTCTCTAATGCGTCGGGTAGGAATGAAACGAAACGATAATTTTTATTTTCTTTCTTTTTCAGCCTTTTCCAACCTGTTTTGGCTTGAAATGAAGCCACAATGGTTTTTTTAAATTTTTTTGCTATTTTTTAAGAATTTATTATTACGCGTCTTGTAAGAACGGAACGTAACGACAATTTTTATTTTCTCTATTTCTCAGCCATTTCCAACATATTTTGGCTTGAGACGTAGCCACATTGGTATTTTTTTATTTTTTTTTAATTTTTTTTTGCACTCTTTATTAAATTTTCTATTACGCGTCGGGTAGAAATGAAACGGAACGATAAAATTTTTTTCTCACTTTCTCAGCCTTTTCCAACTTATTTTGGCTGGAAATGACACCAGAATTGTTTTTTTTCATCTTTTTCATTTTTTTGGTGCTTTTTTTTGAATTTTCAACTACGTGTCGGGTAGGAAAGAAACGGAATGATAATTTTTATTTTCTCTCTTTCTGAGCCTTTTCCAACCTGTTTTGGCATGAAACGAAGCCATGATGATTTTTTTTAATTTTTTTGCTATTTTTTTTATGTTTTTTTATTACGCGTCTTGTAAGAACGGAATGTAGCGACAATTTTTATTTTCTCTATTTCTCATCCTTTTCCAACCTATTTTGGCTTGAAATGAAGCCACAATGGTATTTTTTGATTTTGTTTTTTTTTTTTTGCTCTCTCTGTGAAATTTTCTATTACGCGTCAGGTAGGAATGAAACGGAACGATAATTTTTTTTTTTCTCACCTTCTCAGCCTTTTCCAACTTATTTTGGCTGGAAATGACGCCAGAATTGTTTTTTTTTTCATCTTTTTCATTTTTTTGCTACTTTTTTTGAAATTTTCTATTACGCGTCGGGTAGGAAAGAAACGGAACGATAATTTTTTTTTTTCTCTCTTTCTGAGCCTTTTCCAACCTGTTTTGGTTTGGAATAAAGCCAGAATGATTTTCTTTAATTTTTTGAATTTTTTTGCCATTTTTTTGGAATTTTCTATGACGCGTCGGGTAGGAACGGAACGGAACAATAGTGCTTATTTTCACTCTTTCTCATACTTTTCCAACCAATGTTGGCTAGAAATGAAGCCGCAATGGTATTTTTGAATTTTTTTAAATATTTTTTTGGAATTTTCTATTACGCTTCGGTTTGGAATGGAACAGAACAATAATTTTTATTTTCTCTCTTTCTCAGTCTTTTCCAAATTATTTTGGCTTTAAATGAAGCCAATAATGGTATTTTTTAAATTTATTTAATTATTTTGCTATTTTTTTGGAATTTTCTCTTATGCGTCGGGTAGGAACGAAACGAAACGATAATTTTTATTTTTCTCTTTTTAAGCCTTTTCCAACCTGTTTTGGCATGAAACGAAGCCATAATGGTTTTTTTTTATTTTGTTTATTTTTTTTTGCTCTCTTTATGAAATTTTCTATTACGCGTAGGGTAGGAATGAAACGGAACGATAATTTTTTTTTCTCACTTTCTCAGCCTTTTCCAACTTATTTTGGCTGGAAATGACACCAGAATTGTTTTTTTTCATCTTTTTCATTTTTTTGCTGCTTTTTTTGGAATTTTCTATTAAGTGTCGGGTAGGAAAGAAACGGAAGGACAATTTTTATTTTCTCTCTTTCTGAGCCTTTTCCAACCTGTTTTGGCATGAAACGAAGCCATAATGATTTTTTTTAATTTTTTTGATATTTTTTTTTGTTTTTTTATTACGCGTCTAGTAAGAACGGAACGTAGCGACAATTTTTATTTTCTCTATTTCTCATCCTTTTCCAACCTATTTTGGCTTGAAATGAAGCCACAATGGTATTTTTTGATTTTGTTTATTTCTTTTGCTCTCTTTATGAAATTTTCTCTTACGCATCGGGTAGGAATGAAACGGAACGATAATTTTTTTTTTCTCACTTTCTCAGCCTTTTCCAAATTATTTTGGCTTTAAATGAAGCCATAATGGTATTTTTTAAATTTAATGAATTATTTTGCTATTTTTTTGGAATTTCCTCTTATGCGTCAGGTAGGAACGAAACGAAACGATAATTTTTATTTTCTCTCTTTTTCAGCCTTCTCCAACCTGTTTTGGCTTGAAATGAAACCATAATAGTTTTTTAAAATTTTTTTGCTATTTTTTTAGAATTTTTTATTACGCGTCTGGTAAGAACGGAACGTAGCGACAATTTTTATTTTCTCTATTTCTCAGCCTTTTTCAACCTATTTTGGCTTGAAACGAAGCCACAATGGTATTTATTTATTTATTTTTTATTTTTTTTGCTCTCTTTATTAAATTTTCTATTACGCGTCGGGTAGGAGTGAAACGGAACGATAATTTTTTTTTTCTCACTTTCTCTGTCTTTTCCAACTCAATTTGGGTGGAAATGACCCAAAATGGTTTTTTTTTTTCATTTTTTTCATTTTTTTGCTACTTTTTTTGGAATTTTCTATTACGCGTCGGGTAGGAACAAAACGGAACGATAATTTTTATTTTCTCTCTTTCTGAGCATTTTCCAACCTGTTTTTGCTTGGAATGAAGCCATAATGGTTTTTTTTTAATTTTTTGAATTTTTTTGCAATTTTTTTGGAATTTTCTTTGACGCGTCGGGTAGGAACGGAACAGAACGATAGTTCTTATTTTCTCTCTTTCTCATATTTTTCCAACCAATGTTCGCTTGAAATGAAGCCATAATGGTATTTTGCTATTTTTTTGGAATTTTCTCTAATGCGTCGGGTAGGAACAAAACGGAACGATAATTTTTATTTTCTCTCTTTCTGAACATTTTCCAACCTGTTTTTGCTTGGAATGAAGCCATAATGGTTTTTTTTTAATTTTTTGAATTTTTTTGCTATTTTTTTGGAATTTTCTATGACGCGTCGGGTAGGAACGGAACAGAACGATAGTTCTTATTTTCTCTCTTTCTCATATTTTTCCAACCAATGTTCGCTTGAAATGAAGCCATAATGGTATTTTGCTATTTTTTTGGAATTTTCTCTAATGCGTCGGGTAGGAATGAAACGAAACGATAATTTTTATTTTCTTTCTTTTTCAGCCTTTTCCAACCTGTTTTGGCTTGAAATGAAGCCACAATGGTTTTTTTAAATTTTTTTGCTATTTTTTAAGAATTTATTATTACGCGTCTTGTAAGAACGGAACGTAACGACAATTTTTATTTTCTCTATTTCTCAGCCATTTCCAACATATTTTGGCTTGAGACGTAGCCACATTGGTATTTTTTTATTTTTTTTAAATTTTTTTTGCACTCTTTATTAAATTTTCTATTACGCGTCGGGTAGAAATGAAACGGAACGATAAAATTTTTTTCTCACTTTCTCAGCCTTTTCCAACTTATTTTGGCTGGAAATGACACCAGAATTGTTTTTTTTCGTCTTTTTCATTTTTTTGGTGCTTTTTTTTGAATTTTCAACTACGTGTCGGGTAGGAAAGAAACGGAATGATAATTTTTATTTTCTCTCTTTCTGAGCCTTTTCCAACCTGTTTTGGCATGAAACGAAGCCATAATGGTTTTTTTTTATTTTGTTTATTTTTTTTTGCTCTCTTTATGAAATTTTCTATTACGCGTCGGGTAGAAATGAAAAGGAACGATAAAATTTTTTTCTCACTTTCTCAGCCTTTTCCAACTTATTTTGGCTGGAAATGACACCAGAATTGTTTTTTTTCATCTTTTTCATTTTTTTGGTGCTTTTTTTTGAATTTTCAACTACGTGTCGGGTAGGAAAGAAACGGAATGATAATTTTTATTTTCTCTCTTTCTGAGCCTTTTCCAACCTGTTTTGGCATGAAACGAAGCCATAATGATTTTTTTTAATTTTTTTGCTATTTTTTTATGTTTTTTTATTACGCGTCTTGTAAGAACGGAACGTAGCGACAATTTTTATTTTCTCTATTTCTCATCCTTTTCCAACCTATTTTGGCTTGAAATGAAGCCACAATGGTATTTTTTGATTTTGTTTATTTTTTTTTGCTCTCTCTGTGAAATTTTCTATTACGCGTCAGGTAGGAATGAAACGGAACGATAATTTTTTTTTTTCTCACCTTCTCAGCCTTTTCCAACTTATTTTGGCTGGAAATGACGCCAGAATTGTTTTTTTTTTCATCTTTTTCATTTTTTTGCTACTTTTTTTGAAATTTTCTATTACGCGTCGGGTAGGAAAGAAACGGAACGATTATTTTTATTTTCTCTCTTTCTGAGCCTTTTCCAACCTGTTTTGGTTTGGAATAAAGCCAGAATGATTTTCTTTAATTTTTTGAATTTTTTTGCCATTTTTTTGGAATTTTCTATGACGCGTCGGGTAGGAACGGAACGGAACGATAGTGCTTATTTTCACTCTTTCTCATACTTTTCCAACCAATGTTGGCTTGAAATGAAGCCGCAATGGTATTTTTGAATTTTTTTGAATATTTTTTTTGAATTTTCTATTACGCTTCGGTTTGGAACGGAACGGAACAATAATTTTTATTTTCTCTCTTTCTCAGCCTTTTCCAAATTATTTTGGCTTTAAATGAGAAGCCAATAATGGTATTTTTTAAATTTATTTAATTATTTTGCTATTTTTTTGGAATTTTCTCTTATGTGTCGGGTAGAAACGAAACGAAACGATAATTTTTATTTTTTCTCTTTTTAAGCCATTTCCAACCTGTTTTGGCATGTAACGAAGCCATAATTGTTTTTTTTTTTTTGTTTTTTTTTTTTTTTGCTCTCTTTATGAAATTTTCTATTACGCGTCGGGTAGGAATGAAACGGAACGATAATTTTTTTTTTCTCACTTTCTCAGCCTTTTCCAACTTATTTTTGGAATTTTCTATTACGTGTCGGGTAGGAAAGAAACGGAAGGACAATTTTTATTTTCTCTCTTTCTGAGCCTTTTCCAACCTGTTTTGGCATGAAACGAAGCCATAATGATTTTTTTTAATTTTTTTGCTATTTTTTTATGTTTTTTTATTACGCGTCTTGTAAGAACGGAACGTAGCGACAATTTTTATTTTCTCTATTTCTCATCCTTTTCCAACCTATTTTGGCTTGAAATGAAGCCACAATGGTATTTTTTGATTTTGTTTATTTTTTTTTGCTCTCTTTATGAAATTTTCTCTTACGCGTCGGGTAGGAATGAAACGGAACGATAATTTTTTTTTTCTCACTTTCTCAGCCTTTTCCAAATTATTTTGGCTTTAAATGAAGCCATAATGGTATTTTTTAAATTTAATGAATTATTTTTCTATTTTTTTGGAATTTTCTCTTATGCGTCGGGTAGGAACGAAACGAAACGATAATTTTTATTTTCTCTCTTTTTCAGCCTTCTCCAACCTGTTTTGGCTTGAAATGAAACCATAATGGTTTTTTAAAATTTTTTTGCTATTTTTTTAGAATTTTTTATTACGCGTCTTGTAAGAACGGAACGTAACGACAATTTTTATTTTCTCTATTTCTCATCCTTTTCCAACCTATTTTGGCATGAAATGAAGCCACAATGGTATTTTTTGATTTTGTTTATTTTTTTTTTGCTCTCTTTATGAAATTTTCTCTTACGCGTCGGGTAGGAATGAAACGGAACGATAATTTTTTTTTTTTCACTTTCTCAGCCTTTTCCAACTTATTTTGGTTGGAAATGACGCCAGAATTGTTTTTTTTTCATCTTTTTCATTTTTTTGCTACTTTTTTTGGAATTTTTTATTACGCGTCGGGTATGAAAGAAACGGAACGATAATTTTTATTTTCTCTCTTTCTGAGCCTTTTCCAACCTGTTTTGGTTTGGAATGAAGCCAGAATGATTTTCTTTAATTTTTTGAATTTTTTTGCCATTTTTTTGGAATTTTCTATGACGCGTCGGGCAGGAACGGAACGGAACGATAGTGCTTATTTTCACTCTTTCTCATACTGTTCCAACCAATGTTGGCTTGAAATGAAGCCGCAATGGTATTTTTGAATTTTTTTGAATATTTTTTTGGAATTTTATATTACGCTTCGGTTTGGAACGGAACGAAACAATAATTTTTATTTTCTCTCTTTCTCAGTCTTTTCCAAATTATTTTGGCTTAAATGAAGCCAATAATGGTATTTTTTAAATTTATTTAATTATTTTGCTATTTTTTTGGAATTTTCTCTTATGCGTCGGGTAGGAACGAAACGAAACGATAACTTTTATTTTTTCTCTTTTTAAGCCTTTTCCAACATGTTTTGGCATGAAACGAAGCCATAATGGTTTTTTTAAATTTTTTTGCTATTTTTTTTATATTTTTTTATTACGCGTCTTGTAAGAACGGAACGTAACGACAATTTTTATTTTCTCTATTTCTCATCCTTTTCCAACCTATTTTGGCTTGAAATGAAGCCACAATGGTATTTTTTGATTTTGTTTATTTTTTTTTGCTCTCTTTATGAAATATTCTATTACGCGTCGGGTAGGAATGAAACGGAACGATAATTTTTTTTTTCTCACTTTCTCAGCCTTTTCCAACTTATTTTGGCTGGAAATGACACCAGAATTGTTTTTTTTCATCTTTTTCATTTTTTTGCTACTTTTGTTTGGAATTTTCTATTACGCGTCGGGTAGGAAAGAAACGGAATGATAATTTTTCCAACCTGTGTTTGGCTTGGAATGAAGCCGCAACGATTTTCTTTAATTTTTTGAATTTTTTTGCTATTTTTTTGGAATTTTCTATGACGCGTCGGGTAGTAACGGAACAGAACGATAGTTCTTATTTTCTCTCTTTCTCATATTTTTCCAACCAATGTTCGCTTGAAATGAAGCCATAATGGTATTTTGCTATTTTTTTGGAATTTTCTCTTATGCGTCGGATAGGAACGAAATGAAACGATAATTTTTATTTTCTCTCTTTTTCAGCCTTTTCCAACCTGTTTTGGCTTGAAATGAAGCCATAACGGTTTTTTTGAATTTTTTTGCTATTTTTTTAGAATTTTTTACTACGCGTCTGGTAAGAACGGAACGTTGCGGCAATTTTTATTTTCTCTATTTCTCAGCCTTTTCCAACCTATTTTGGCTTGAAACGAAGCCACAATGGTATTTTTTTTTTTTTTTTTTTTTTTTGCTCTCTTTATGAAATTTTCTATTACGCGTCGGGTAGGAATGAAATGGAACGATAATTTTTTTTTTTCTCACTTTCTTAGCATTTTCCAACCTATTTTGGCTGGAAATGACGCCAGAATGGTTTTTTTTCATTTTTTTGCTACTTTTGTCTGGAATTTTCTATTACGCGTCGGGTAGGAAAGAAACGGAACGATAATTTTTATTTTCCCTCTTTCTGAGCCTTTTCCAACCTATTTTGGCTTGAAATGATTTTCTTTAATTTTTTGAATTTTTTTGCTATTTTTTTGGAATTTTCCATGACGCGTCGGGTAGGAACGGAACAGAACGATAGTGCTTATTTTCTCTCTTTCTCAAACTTTTCCAACCAATGTTGGCTAGAAACGAAGCCATAATGGTATTTTTATATTTTTTTCAATTTTTTTGCTATTTTTTTGGAATTTTCTATTAACGCTTCGGTTTGGAATGGAACGGAACAATAATTTTTATTTTCTCTCATTCTCAGCCTTTTCCAAACTATTTTGCTATTTTTGCTATAATGGTATTTTGCTATTTTTTTGGAATTTTCTCTTATGCGTCGGATAGGAACGAAATGAAACGATAATTTTTATTTTCTCTCTTTTTCAGCCTTTTCCAACCTGTTTTGGCTTGAAATGAAGCCATAACGGTTTTTTTGAATTTTTTTGCTATTTTTTTAGAATTTTTTACTACGCGTCTGGTAAGAACGGAACGTAGCGGCAATTTTTATTTTCTCTATTTCTCAGCCTTTTCCAACCTATTTTGGCTTGAAACGAAGCCACAATGGTATTTTTTTATTTTTTTTATTTTTTTGCTCTCTTTATGAAATTTTCTATTACGCGTCGGGTAGGAATGAAACGGAACGATAATTTTTTTTTTTCTCACTTTCTCAGCATTTTCCAACCTATTTTGGCTGGAAATGACGCCAGTATGGTTTTTTTTCATTTTTTTGCTACTTTTGTCTGGAATTTTCTATTACGCGTCGGGTAGGAAAGAAACGGAACGATAATTTTTATTTTCCCTCTTTCTGAGCCTTTTCCAACCTATTTTGGCTTGAAATGATTTTCCTAAATTTTTTGAATTTTTTTGCTATTTTTTTGGAATTTTCCATGACGCGTCGGGTAGGAACGGAACAGAACGATAGTGCTTATTTTCTCTCTTTCTCAAACTTTTCCAACCAATGTTGGCTAGAAACGAAGCCATAATGGTATTTTTATATTTTTTTCAATTTTTTTGCTATTTTTTTGGAATTTTCTATTACGCTTCGGTTTGGAATGGAACGGAACAATAATTTTTATTTTCTCTCATTCTCAGCCTTTTCCAAATTATTTTGGCTTTAAATGAAGCCATAATGGTATTTTTTATATTTATTGAATTATTTTCCTCTTTTTTTGGAATTTTCTCTTATGCGTCGGGTAGGAACGAAACGAAACGACAATTTTTATTTTCTCTCTTTTTCAGCCTTTTCCAACCTGTTTTGGCTTGAAATGAAGCCATAATGGTTTTTTTGAATTTTTTTGCTATTTTTTTATAATTTTTTATTACGCGTCTGGTAAGAACGGAACGTAGCGACAATTTTTATTTTCTCTATTTCTCAGCCTTTTTCAACCTATTTTGGCTTGAAACGAAGCCACAATGGTATTTTTTTATTTTTTTTGCTCTCTTTATGAAATTTTCTATTACGCGTCGGGTAGGAGTGAAACGGAACGATAATTTTTTTTTTCTCACTTTCTCAGTCTTTTCCAACTCAATTTGGGTGGAAATGACGCCAGAATGGTTTTTTTTTTTTCATTTTTTTCATTTTTTTGCTACTTTTTTTGGAATTTTCTATTACGCGTCGGGTAGGAACGAAACGGAACGATAATTTTTATTTTCTCTCTTTCTGAGCATTTTCCAACCTGTTTTTGCTTGGAATGAAGCCATAATGGTTTTTTTTAATTTTTAGAATTTTTTTGCTATTTTTTAGGAATTTTCTATGACGCGTCGGGTAGGAACGGAACGAAACGATAGTGCTTATTTTCACTCTTTCTCATACTTTTCCAACCAATGTTGGCTTGAAATGAAGCCGCAATGGTATTTTTGAGTTTTTTTAAATATTTTTTTGGAATTTTCTATTACGCTTCGGTTTGGAACGGAACGGAACAATAATTTTTATTTTCTCTCTTTCTCAGCCTTTTCCAAATTATTTTGGCTTTAAATGAAGCCAATAATGGTATTTTTTAAATTTATTTAATTATTTTGCTATTTTTTTGGAATTTTCTCTTATGCGTCGGGTAGGAACGAAACGAAACGATAATTTTTATTTTTTCTCTTTTTAAGCCTTTTCCAACCTGTTTTGGCATGAAACGAAGCCATAATGGTTTTTTTTTATTTTGTTTATTTTTTTTTGCTCTCTTTATGAAATTTTCTATTACGCGTCGGGTAGGAATGAAACGGAACGATAATTTTTTTTTCTCACTTTCTCAGCCTTTTCCAACTTATTTTGGCTGGAAATGACACCAGAATTGTTTTTTTTCATCTTTTTCATTTTTTTGGTGCTTTTTTTTGAATTTTCTATTAAGTGTCGGGTAGGAAAGAAGCGGAAGGACAATTTTTATTTTCTCTCTTTCTGAGCCTTTTCCAACCTGTTTTGGCATGAAACGAAGCCATAATGATTTTTTTTAATTTTTTTGCTATTTTTTTATGTTTTTTTATTACGCGTCTAGTAAGAACGGAACGTAGCGACAATTTTTATTTTCTCTATTTCTCATCCTTTTCCAACCTATTTTGGCTTGAAATGAAGCCACAATGGTATTTTTTGATTTTGTTTATTTTTTTTTGCTCTCTTTATGAAATTTTCTCTGACGCGTCGGGTAGGAATGAAACGGAACGATAATTTTTTTTTTCTCACTTTCTCAGCCTTTTCCAAATTATTTTGGCTTTAAATGAGGCCATAATGGTATTTTTTAAATTTAATGAATTATTTTGCTATTTTTTTGGAATTTTCTCTTATGCGTCGGGTAGGAACGAAACGAAACGATAATTTTTATTTTCTCTCTTTTTCAGCCTTCTCCAACCTGTTTTGGCTTGAAATGAAACCATAATGGTTTTTTAAAATTTTTTTGCTATTTTTTTAGAATTTTTTATTACGCGTCTTGTAAGAACGGAACGTAACGACAATTTTTATTTTCTCTATTTCTCATCCTTTTCCAACCTACTTTGGCATGAAATGAAGCCACAATGGTATTTTTTGATTTTGTTTATTTTTTTTTGCTCTCTTTATGAAATTTTCTCTTACGCGTCGGGTAGGAATGAAACGGAACGATAATTTTTTTTTTTTTCACTTTCTCAGCATTTTCCAACCTATTTTGGCTGGAAATGACGCCAGAATGGTTTTTTTTCATTTTTTTGCTACTTTTGTCTGGAATTTTCTATTACGCGTCGGGTAGGAAAGAAACGGAATGATAATTTTTATTTTCCCTCTTTCTGAGCCTTTTCCAACCTGTTTTGGCCTGAAATGATTTTCTTTAATTTTTTGAATTTTTTTGCTATTTTTTTTGAATTTTCCATGACCCGTCGGGTAGGAACGGAACAGAACGATAGTGCTTATTTTCTCTCTTTCTCAAACTTTTCCAACCAATGTTGGCTTGAAACGAAGCCACAATGGTATTTTTATATTTTTTTCAATTTTTTTGCTATTTTTTTGGAATTTTCTATTACGCTTCGGTTTGGAATGGAACGGAACAATAATTTTTATTTTCTCTCATTCTCAGCCTTTTCCAAATTATTTTTGCTTTAAATGAAGCCATAATGGTATTTTTTATATTTATTGAATTATTTTCCTCTTTTTTTGGAATTTTCTCTTATGCGTCGGGTAGGAACGAAACAAAACGACAATTTTTATTTTCTCTCTTTTTCAGCCTTTTCCAACCTGTTTTGGCTTGAAATGAGGCCATAATGCTTTTTTTGAATTTTTTTGCTATTTTTTTATAATTTTTTATTACGCGTTAGGTAAGAACGGAACGTAGCGACAATTTTTATTTTCTCTATTTCTCAGCCATTTTCAACCTATTTTGGCTTGAAACGAAGCCACAATGGTATTTATTTATTTATTTATTATTTTTTTTGCTCTCTTTATGAAATTTTCTATTACGCGTCGGGTAGGAGTGAAACGGAACGATAATTTTTTTTTTCTCACTTTCTCAGTCTTTTCCAACTCAATTTGGGTGGAAATGACGCCAGAATGGTTTTTTTTTTTTTTCATTTTTTTCATTTTTTTATTTTTTTGCTACTTTTTTTGGAATTTTCTATTACGCGTTGGGTAGGAACGAAACGGAACGATAATTTTTATTTTCTCTCTTTCTGAGCATTTTCCAACCTGTTTTTGCTTGGAATGAAGCCATAATGGTTTTTTTTTAATTTTTAGAATTTTTTTGCTATTTTTTTGGAATTTTCTATGACGCGTCGGGTAGGAACGGAACGGAACAGTAGTGCTTATTTTCTCTCTTTCTCATACTTTTCCAACCAATGTTGGCTTGAAATGAAGCCATAATGGTATTTTTGAATTGTTTTGAATATTTTTGCCATTTTTTTGGAATTTTCTATTACGCTTCGGTTTGGAACGGAACGGAACAATAATTTTTATTTTCTCTCTTTCTCAGCCTTTTCCAAATTATTTTGGCTTTAAATGAAGCCATAATGGTATTTTTTAAATTTAATGAATTATTTTGCTATTTTTTTGGAATTTTCTCTTATGCGTCGGGTAGGAACGGAACGAAACGATAATTTTTATTTTCTTTCTTTTTCAGCCTTTTCCAACCTGTTTTGACTTGAAATGAAGCCACAATGGTTTTTTTAAATTTTTTTGCTATTTTTTTAGAATTTATTATTACGCGTCTGGTAAGAACGGAACGTAACGACAATTTTTATTTTCTCTATTTCTCAGCCATTTCCAACATATTTTGGCTTGACACGTAGCCACATTGGTATTTTTATTATTTTTTTATTTTTTATTGCACTCTTTATTAAATTTTCTATTACGCGTCGGGTAGAAATGAAACGGAACGATAAAAATTTTTTCTCACTTTCTCAGCCTTTTCCAACTTATTTTGGCTGAAAATGACACCAGAATTGTTTTTTTTCATCTTTTTCATTTTTTTGGTGTTTTTTTTTTAATTTTCTACTACGTGTCGGGTAGGAAAGAAACGGAACGATAATTTTTATTTTCTCTCTTTCTGAGCCTTTTCCAACCTGTTTTGGTTTGGAATAAAGCCAGAATGATTTTCTTTAATTTTTTGAATTTTTTTGCCATTTTTTTGGAATTTTCTATGACGCGTCGGGTAGGAACGGAACGGAACGATAGTGCTTATTTTCACTCTTTCTCATACTTTTCCAACCAATGTTGGCTTGAAATGAAGCCGCAATGGTATTTTTTAATTTTTTTGAATATTTTTTTGGAATTTTCTATTACGCTTCGGTTTGGAACGGAACGGAACAATAATTTTTATTTTCTCTCTTTCTCAGCCTTTTCCAAATTATTTTGGCTTTAAATGAAGCCAATAGTGGTATTTTTTAAATTTATTTAATTATTTTGCTATTTTTTTGGAATTTTCTCTTATGCGTCGGGTAGGAACGAAACGAAACGATAATTTTTATTTTTTCTCTTTTTAAGCCTTTTCCAACCTGTTTTGGCATGAAACGAAGCCATAATGGTTTTTTTTTATTTTGTTTATTTTTTTTTGCTCTCTTTATGAAATTTTCTATTACGCGTCGGGTAGGAATGAAACGGAACGATAATTTTTTTTTTTCACTTTCTCAGCCTTTTCCAACTTATTTTGGCTGGAAATGACACCAGAATTGTTTTTTTTTCATCTTTTTCATTTTTTTGCTGCTTTTTTTGGAATTTTCTATTAAGTGTCGCGTAGGAAAGAAACGGAAGGACAATTTTTATTTTCTCTCTTTCTGAGCCTTTTGCAACCTGTTTTGGCATGAAACGAAGCCATAATGATTTTTTTTAATTTTTTTGCTATTTTTTTATGTTTTTTTATTACGCGTCTTGTAAGAACGGAACGTAGCGACAATTTTTATTTTCTCTATTTCTCATCCTTTTCCAACCTATTTTGGCATGAAATGAAGCCACAATGGTATTTTTTGATTTTGTTTATTTTTTTTTGCTCTCTTTATGAAATTTTCTCTTACGCGTCGGGTAGGAATGAAACGGAACGATAATTTTTTTTTTTCACTTTCTCAGCATTTTCCAACCTATTTTGGCTGGAAATGATGCCAGAATGGTTTTTTTTCATTTTTTTGCTACTTTTGTCTGGAATTTTCTATTACGCGTCGGGTAGGAAAGAAACGGAACGATAATTTTTATTTTCCCTCTTTCTGAGCCTTTTCCAACCTGTTTTGGCCTGAAATGATTTTCTTTAATTTTTTGAATTTTTTTGCTATTTTTTTGGAATTTTCCATTACGCGTCGGGTAGGAACGGAACGGAACGATAGTGCTTATTTTCTCTCTTTCTCAAACTTTTCCAACCAATGTTGGCTTGAAACGAAGCGATAATGGTATTTTTATATTTTTTTCAATTTTTTTGCTATTTTTTTGGAATTTTCTATTACGCTTCGGTTTGGAATGGAACGGAACAATAATTTTTATTTTCTCTCATTCTCAGCCTTTTCCAAATTATTTTGGCTTTAAATGAAGCCATAATGGTATTTTTTATATTTATTGAATTATTTTCCTCTTTTTTTGGAATTTTCTCTTATGCGTCGGGTAGGAACGAAACGAAACGATAATTTTTATTTTTTCTCTTTTTAAGCCTTTTCCAACCTGTTTTGGCATGAAACGAAGCCATAATGGTTTTTTTTTATTTTGTTTATTTTTTTTTGATCTCTTTATGAAATTTTCTATTACGCGTCGGGTAGGAATGAAACGGAACGATAATTTTTTTTTCTCACTTTCTCAGCCTTTTCCAACTTATTTTGGCTGGAAATGACACCAGAATTGTTTTTTTTCATCTTTTTCATTTTTTTGCTGCTTTTTTTGGAATTTTCTATTAAGTGTCGGGTAGGAAAGAAACGGAAGGACAATTTTTATTTTCTCTCTTTCTGAGCCTTTTCCAACCTGTTTTGGCATGAAACGAAGCCATAATGATTTTTTTTAATTTTTTTGCTATTTTTTTATGTTTTTTTACTACGCGTCTTGTAAGAACGGAACGTAGCGACAATTTTTATTTTCTCTATTTCTCATCCTTTTCCAACCTATTTTGGCTTGAAATGAAGCCACAATGGTATTTTTTGATTTTGTTTATTTTTTTTTGCTCTCTCTGTGAAATTTTCTATTACGCGTCGGGTAGGAATGAAACGGAACGATAATTTTTTTTTTCTCACTTTCTCAGCCTTTTCCAACTTATTTTGGCTGGAAATGACGCCAGAATTGTTTTTTTCATCTTTTTCATTTTTTTGCTACTTTTTTTGAAATTTTCTATTACGCGTCGGGTAGGAACGGAACGGAACGATAGTGCTTATTTTCACTCTTTCTCATACTTTTCCAACCAATGTTGGCTTGAAATGAAGCCGCAATGGTATTTTTGAATTTTTTTAAATGTTTTTTTGGAATTTTCTATTACGCTTCGGTTTGGAACGGAACGGAACAATAATTTTTATTTTCTCTCTTTCTCAGCCTTTTCCAAATTATTTTGGCTTTAAATGAAGCCAATAATGGTATTTTTTAAATTTATTTAATTATTTTGCTATTTTTTTGGAATTTTCTCTTATGCGTCGGGTAGGAACGAAACGAAACGATAATTTTTATTTTTTCTCTTTTTAAGCCTTTTCCAACCTGTTTTGGCATGAAACGAAGCCATAATGGTTTTTTTTTTATTTTGTTTATTTTTTTTTGCTCTCTTTATGAAATTTTCTATTACGCGTCGGGTAGGAATGAAACGGTACGATAATTTTTTTTTCTCACTTTCTCAGCCTTTTCCAACTTATTTTGGCTGGAAATGACACCAGAATTGTTTTTTTTCATCTTTTTCATTTTTTTGGTGCTTTTTTTTGAATTTTCTATTAAGTGTCGGGTAGGAAAGAAGCGGAAGGACAATTTTTATTTTCTCTCTTTCTGAGCCTTTTCCAACCTGTTTTGGCATGAAACGAAGCCATAATGATTTTTTTTAATTTTTTTATGTTTTTTTATTACGCGTCTAGTAAGAACGGAACGTAGCGACAATTTTTATTTTCTCTATTTCTCATCCTTTTCCAACCTATTTTGGCTTGAAATGAAGCCACAATGGTATTTTTTGATTTTGTTTATTTTTTTTTGCTCTCTTTATGAAATTTTCTCTAACGCGTCGGGTAGGAATGAAACGGAACGATATTTTTTTTTTTCTCACTTTCTCAGCCTTTTCCAAATTATTTTGGCTTTAAATGAAGCCATAATGGTATTTTTTATATTTAATGAATTATTTTGCTATTTTTTTGGAATTTTCTCTTATGCGTCGGGTAGGAACGAAACGAAACGATAATTTTTATTTTCTCTCTTTTTCAGCCTTCTCCAACCTGTTTTGGCTTGAAATGAAACCATAATGGTTTTTTAAAATTTTTTTGCTATTTTTTTAGAATTTTTTATTACGCGTCTTGTAAGAACGGAACGTAACGACAATTTTTATTTTCTCTATTTCTCATCCTTTTCCAACCTACTTTGGCATGAAATGAAGCCACAATGGTATTTTTTGATTTTGTTTATTTTTTTTTGCTCTCTTTATGAAATTTTCTCTTACGCGTCGGGTAGGAATGAAACGGAACGATAATTTTTTTTTTTTTTTCACTTTCTCAGCATTTTCCAACCTATTTTGGCTGGAAATGACGCCAGAATGGTTTTTTTTCATTTTTTTGCTACTTTTGTCTGGAATTTTCTATTACGCGTCGGGTAGGAAAGAAACGGAACGATAATTTTTATTTTCCCTCTTTCTGAGCCTTTTCCAACCTGTTTTGGCCTGAAATGATTTTCTTTAATTTTTTGAATTTTTTTGCTATTTTTTTGCTATTTTCCATGACCCGTCGGGTAGGAACGGAACAGAACGATAGTGCTTATTTTCTCTCTTTCTCAAACTTTTCCAACCAATGTTGGCTTGAAACGAAGCCACAATGGTATTTTTATATTTTTTTCAATTTTTTTGCTATTTTTTTGGAATTTTCTATTACGCTTCGGTTTGGAATGGAACGGAACAATAATTTTTATTTTCTCTCATTCTCAGCCTTTTCCAAATTATTTTGGCTTTAAATGAAGCCATAATGGTATTTTTTATATTTATTGAATTATTTTCCTCTTTTTTTGGAATTTTCTCTTATGCGTCGGGTAGGAACGAAACGAAACGACAATTTTTATTTTCTCTCTTTTTCAGCCTTTTCCAACCTGTTTTGGCTTGAAATGAAGCCATAATGGTTTTTTTGAATTTTTTTGCTATTTTTTTATAATTTTTTATTACGCGTTAGGTAAGAACGGAACGTAGCGACAATTTTTATTTTCTCTATTTCTCAGCCATTTTCAACCTATTTTGGCTTGAAACGAAGCCACAATGGTATTTATTTTTTTATTTTTTATTTTTTTTGCTCTCTTTATGAAATTTTCTATTACGCGTCGGGTAGGAGTGAAACGGAACGATAATTTTTTTTTTCTCACTTTCTCAGTCTTTTCCAACTCAATTTGGGTGGAAATGACGCCAAAATGGTTTTTTTTTTTTTCATTTTTTTCATTTTTTTGCTACTTTTTTTGGAATTTTCTATTACGCGTCGGGTAGGAACGAAACGGAACGATAATTTTTATTTTCTGTCTTTCTGAGCATTTTCCAACCTGTTTTTGCTTGGAATGAAGCCATAATGGTTTTTTTTAATTTTTAGAATTTTTTTGCTATTTTTTTGGAATTTTCTATGACGCGTCGGGTAGGAACGGAACGGAACAGTAGTGCTTATTTTCTCTCTTTCTCATACTTTTCCAACCAATGTTGGCTTGAAATGAAGCCATAATGGTATTTTTGAATTTTTTTGAATATTTTTGCCATTTTTTTGGAATTTTCTATTACGCTTCGGTTTGGAACGGAACGGAACAATAATTTTTATTTTCTCTCTTTCTCAGCCTTTTCCAAATTATTTTGGCTTTAAATGAAGCCATAATGGTATTTTTTAAATTTAATGAATTATTTTGCTATTTTTTTGGAATTTTCTCTTATGCGTCGGGTAGGAACGGAACGAAACGATAATTTTTATTTTCTTTCTTTTTCAGCCTTTTCCAACCTGTTTTGACTTGAAATGAAGCCACAATGGTTTTTTTAAATTTTTTTGCTATTTTTTTAGAATTTATTATTACGCGTCTGGTAAGAACGGAACGTAACGACAATTTTTATTTTCTCTATTTCTCAGCCATTTCCAACATATTTTGGCTTGAGACGTAGCCACATTGGTATTTTTATTATTTTTTTATTTTTTATTGCACTCTTTATTAAATTTTCTATTACGCGTCGGGTAGAAATGAAACGGAACGATAAAAATTTTTTCTCACTTTCTCAGCCTTTTCCAACTTATTTTGGCTGGAAATGACACCAGAATTGTTTTTTTTCATCTTTTTCATTTTTTTGGTGTTTTTTTTTTAATTTTCTACTACGTGTCGGGTAGGAAAGAAACGGAACGATAATGTTTATTTTCTCTCTTTCTGAGCCTTTTCCAACCTGTTTTGGTTTGGAATAAAGCCAGAATGATTTTCTTTAATTTTTTGAATTTTTTTGCCATTTTTTTGGAATTTTCTATGACGCGTCGGGTAGGAACGGAACGGAACGATAGTGCTTATTTTCACTCTTTCTCATACTTTTCCAACCAATGTTGGATTGAAATGAAGCCGCAATGGTATTTTTTAATTTTTTTGAATATTTTTTTGGAATTTTCTATTACGCTTCGGTTTGGAACGGAACGGAACAATAATTTTTATTTTCTCTCTTTCTCAGCCTTTTCCAAATTATTTTGGCTTTAAATGAAGCCAATAGTGGTATTTTTTAAATTTATTTAATTATTTTGCTATTTTTTTGGAATTTTCTCTTATGCGTCGGGTAGGAACGAAACGAAACGATAATTTTTATTTTTTCTCTTTTTAAGCCTTTTCCAACCTGTTTTGGCATGAAACGAAGCCATAATGGTTTTTTTTTATTTTGTTTATTTTTTTTTGCTCTCTTTATGAAATTTTCTATTACGCGTCGGGTAGGAATGAAACGGAACGATAATTTTTTTTTTTCACTTTCTCAGCCTTTTCCAACTTATTTTGGCTGGAAATGACACCAGAATTGTTTTTTTTCATCTTTTTCATTTTTTTGCTGCTTTTTTTGGAATTTTCTATTAAGTGTCGGGTAGGAAAGAAACGGAAGGACAATTTTTATTTTCTCTCTTTCTGAGCCTTTTCCAACCTGTTTTGGCATGAAACGAAGCCATAATGATTTTTTTTAATTTTTTGGCTATTTTTTTATGTTTTTTTATTACGCGTCTTGTAAGAACGGAACGTAGCGACAATTTTTATTTTCTCTATTTCTCATCCTTTTCCAACCTATTTTGGCATGAAATGAAGCCACAATGGTATTTTTTGATTTTGTTTATTTTTTTTTGCTCTCTTTATGAAATTTTCTCTTACGCGTCGGGTAGGAATGAAACGGAACGATAATTTTTTTTTCTTCACTTTCTCAGCATTTTCCAACCTATTTTGGCTGGAAATGACGCCAGAATGGTTTTTTTTCATTTTTTTGCTACTTTTGTCTGGAATTTTCTATTACGCGTCGGGTAGGAAAGAAACGGAACGATAATTTTTATTTTCCCTCTTTCTGAGCCTTTTCCAACCTGTTTTGGCCTGAAATGATTTTCTTTAATTTTTTGAATTTTTTTGCTATTTTTTTGGAATTTTCCATGACGCGTCGGGTAGGAACGGAACGGAACGATAGTGCTTATTTTCTCTCTTTCTCAAACTTTTCCAACCAATGTTGGCTTGAAACGAAGCGATAATGGTATTTTTATATTTTTTTCAATTTTTTTGCTATTTTTTTGGAATTTTCTATTACGCTTCGGTTTGGAATGGAACGGAACAATAATTTTTATTTTCTCTCATTCTCAGCCTTTTCCAAATTATTTTGGCTTTAAATAAAGCCATAATGGTATTTTTTATATTTATTGAATTATTTTCCTCTTTTTTTGGAATTTTCTCTTATGCGTCGGGTAGGAACGAAACGAAACGATAATTTTTATTTTCTCTATTTCTCATCCTTTTCCAACCTGTTTTGGCATGAAACGAAGCCATAATGGTTTTTTTTTATTTTGTTTATTTTTTTTTGCTCTCTTTATGAAATTTTCTATTACGCGTCGGGTAGGAATGAAACGGAACGATAATTTTTTTTTTTCACTTTCTCAGCCTTTTCCAACTTATTTTGGCTGGAAATGACACCAGAATTGTTTTTTTTCATCTTTTTCATTTTTTTGCTGCTTTTTTTGGAATTTTCTATTAAGTGTCGGGTAGGAAAGAAACGGAAGGACAATTTTTATTTTCTCTCTTTCTGAGCCTTTTCCAACCTGTTTTGGCATGAAACGAAGCCATAATGATTTTTTTTAATTTTTTGGCTATTTTTTTATGTTTTTTTATTACGCGTCTTGTAAGAACGGAACGTAGCGACAATTTTTATTTTCTCTATTTCTCATCCTTTTCCAACCTATTTTGGCATGAAATGAAGCCACAATGGTATTTTTTGATTTTGTTTATTTTTTTTTGCTCTCTTTATGAAATTTTCTCTTACGCGTCGGGTAGGAATGAAACGGAACGATAATTTTTTTTTCTTCACTTTCTCAGCATTTTCCAACCTATTTTGGCTGGAAATGACGCCAGAATGGTTTTTTTTCATTTTTTTGCTACTTTTGTCTGGAATTTTCTATTACGCGTCGGGTAGGAAAGAAACGGAACGATAATTTTTATTTTCCCTCTTTCTGAGCCTTTTCCAACCTGTTTTGGCCTGAAATGATTTTCTTTAATTTTTTGAATTTTTTTGCTATTTTTTTGGAATTTTCCATGACGCGTCGGGTAGGAACGGAACGGAACGATAGTGCTTATTTTCTCTCTTTCTCAAACTTTTCCAACCAATGTTGGCTTGAAACGAAGCGATAATGGT
Organism: Quercus wislizeni; assembly: GCA_023055345.1. Classification (NCBI taxonomy): domain Eukaryota; kingdom Viridiplantae; phylum Streptophyta; class Magnoliopsida; order Fagales; family Fagaceae; genus Quercus; species Quercus wislizeni. The sequence goes on from JALGQJ010000003.1 coordinate 31,155,454, forward strand.
ATTTTTATATTTTTTTCAATTTTTTTGCTATTTTTTTGGAATTTTCTATTACGCTTCGGTTTGGAATGGAACGGAACAATAATTTTTATTTTCTCTCATTCTCAGCCTTTTCCAAATTATTTTGGCTTTAAATAAAGCCATAATGGTATTTTTTATATTTATTGAATTATTTTCCTCTTTTTTTGGAATTTTCTCTTATGCGTCGGGTAGGAACGAAACGAAACGATAATTTTTATTTTCTCTATTTCTCATCCTTTTCCAACCTGTTTTGGCATGAAACGAAGCCATAATGGTTTTTTTTTATTTTGTTTATTTTTTTTTGCTCTCTTTATGAAATTTTCTATTACGCGTCGGGTAGGAATGAAACGGAACGATAATTTTTTTTTCTCACTTTCTCAGCCTTTTCCAACTTATTTTGGCTGGAAATGACACCAGAATTGTTTTTTTTCATCTTTTTCATTTTTTTGCTGCTTTTTTTGGAATTTTCTATTAAGTGTCGGGTAGGAAAGAAACGGAAGGACAATTTTTATTTTCTCTCTTTCTGAGCCTTTTCCAACCTGTTTTGGCATGAAACGAAGCCATAATGATTTTTTTTAATTTTTTTGCTATTTTTTTATGTTTTTTTATTACGCGTCTTGTAAGAACGGAACGTAGCGACAATTTTTATTTTCTCTATTTCTCATCCTTTTCCAACCTATTTTGGCTTGAAATGAAGCCACAATGGTATTTTTTGATTTTGTATATTTTTTTTTGCTCTCTCTGTGAAATTTTCTATTACGCGTCGGGTAGGAATGAAACGGAACGATAATTTTTTTTTTCTCACTTTCTCAGCCTTTTCCAACTTATTTTGGCTGGAAATGACGCCAGAATTGTTTTTTTCATCTTTTTCATTTTTTTGCTACTTTTTTTGAAATTTTCTATTACGCGTCGGGTAGGAAAGAAACGGAACGATAATTTTTATTTTCTCTCTTTCTGAGCCTTTTCCAACCTGTTTTGGTTTGGAATAAAGCCAGAATGATTTTCTTTAATTTTTTGAATTTTTTTGCCATTTTTTAGGAATTTTCTATGACGCGTCGGGTAGGAACGGAACGGAACGATAGTGCTTATTTTCACTCTTTCTCATACTTTTCCAACCAATGTTGGCTTGAAATGAAGCCGCAATGGTATTTTTGAATTTTTTTAAATATTTTTTTGGAATTTTCTATTACGCTTCGGTTTGGAACGGAACGGAACAATAATTTTTATTTTCTCTCTTTCTCAGCCTTTTCCAAATTATTTTGGCTTTAAATGAAGCCAATAATGGTATTTTTTAAATTTATTTAATTATTTTGCTATTTTTTTGGAATTTTCTCTTATGCGTCGGGTAGGAACGAAACGAAACGATAATTTTTATTTTTTCTCTTTTTAAGCCTTTTCCAACCTGTTTTGGCATGAAACGAAGCCATAATGGTTTTTTTTTTATTTTGTTTATTTTTTTTTGCTCTCTTTATGAAATTTTCTATTACGCGTCGGGTAGGAATGAAACGGAACGATAATTTTTTTTTCTCACTTTCTCAGCCTTTTCCAACTTATTTTGGCTGGAAATGACACCAGAATTGTTTTTTTTCATCTTTTTCATTTTTTTGGTGCTTTTTTTTGAATTTTCTATTAAGTGTCGGGTAGGAAAGAAGCGGAAGGACAATTTTTATTTTCTCTCTTTCTGAGCCTTTTCCAACCTGTTTTGGCATGAAACGAAGCCATAATGATTTTTTTTAATTTTTTTGCTATTTTTTTATATTTTTTTATTACGCGTCTAGTAAGAACGGAACGTAGCGACAGTTTTTATTTTCTCTATTTCTCATCCTTTTCCAACCTATTTTGGCTTGAAATGAAGCCACAATGGTATTTTTTGATTTTGTTTATTTTTTTTTGCTCTCTTTATGAAATTTTCTCTGACGCGTCGGGTAGGAATGAAACGGAACGATAATTTTTTTTTTTCTCACTTTCTCATCCTTTTCCAAATTATTTTGGCTTTAAATGAAGCCATAATGGTATTTTTTATATTTAATGAATTATTTTGCTATTTTTTTGGAATTTTCTCTTATGCGTCGGGTAGGAATGAAACGGAACGATAATTTTTTTTTCTCACTTTCTCAGCCTTTTCCAACTTATTTTGGCTGGAAATGACACCAGAATTGTGTTTTTTCATCTTTTTCATTTTTTTGGTGCTTTTTTTTGAATTTTCTATTAAGTGTCGGGTAGGAAAGAAGCGGAAGGACAATTTTTATTTTCTCTCTTTCTGAGCCTTTTCCAACCTGTTTTGGCATGAAACGAAGCCATAATGATTTTTTTTAATTTTTTTATGTTTTTTTATTACGCGTCTAGTAAGAACGGAACGTAGCGACAATTTTTATTTTCTCTATTTCTCATCCTTTTCCAACCTATTTTGGCTTGAAATGAAGCCACAATGGTATTTTTTGATTTTGTTTATTTTTTTTTGCTCTCTTTATGAAATTTTCTCTAACGCGTCGGGTAGGAATGAAACGGAACGATATTTTTTTTTTTCTCACTTTCTCAGCCTTTTCCAAATTATTTTGGCTTTAAATGAAGCCATAATGGTATTTTTTATATTTAATGAATTATTTTGCTATTTTTTTGGAATTTTCTCTTATGCGTCGGGTAGGAACGAAACGAAACGATAATTTTTATTTTCTCTCTTTTTCAGCCTTCTCCAACCTGTTTTGGCTTGAAATGAAACCATAATGGTTTTTTAAAATTTTTTTGCTATTTTTTTAGAATTTTTTATTACGCGTCTTGTAAGAACGGAACGTAACGACAATTTTTATTTTCTCTATTTCTCATCCTTTTCCAACCTACTTTGGCATGAAATGAAGCCACAATGGTATTTTTTGATTTTGTTTATTTTTTTTTGCTCTCTTTATGAAATTTTCTCTTACGCGTCGGGTAGGAATGAAACGGAACGATAATTTTTTTTTTTTTTTCACTTTCTCAGCATTTTCCAACCTATTTTGGCTGGAAATGACGCCAGAATGGTTTTTTTTCATTTTTTTGCTACTTTTGTCTGGAATTTTCTATTACGCGTCGGGTAGGAAAGAAACGGAACGATAATTTTTATTTTCCCTCTTTCTGAGCCTTTTCCAACCTGTTTTGGCCTGAAATGATTTTCTTTAATTTTTTGAATTTTTTTGCTATTTTTTTGCTATTTTCCATGACCCGTCGGGTAGGAACGGAACAGAACGATAGTGCTTATTTTCTCTCTTTCTCAAACTTTTCCAACCAATGTTGGCTTGAAACGAAGCCACAATGGTATTTTTATATTTTTTTCAATTTTTTTGCTATTTTTTTGGAATTTTCTATTACGCTTCGGTTTGGAATGGAACGGAACAATAATTTTTATTTTCTCTCATTCTCAGCCTTTTCCAAATTATTTTGGCTTTAAATGAAGCCATAATGGTATTTTTTATATTTATTGAATTATTTTCCTCTTTTTTTGGAATTTTCTCTTATGCGTCGGGTAGGAACGAAACGAAACGACAATTTTTATTTTCTCTCTTTTTCAGCCTTTTCCAACCTGTTTTGGCTTGAAATGAAGCCATAATGGTTTTTTTGAATTTTTTTGCTATTTTTTTATAATTTTTTATTACGCGTTAGGTAAGAACGGAACGTAGCGACAATTTTTATTTTCTCTATTTCTCAGCCATTTTCAACCTATTTTGGCTTGAAACGAAGCCACAATGGTATTTATTTTTTTATTTTTTATTTTTTTTGCTCTCTTTATGAAATTTTCTATTACGCGTCGGGTAGGAGTGAAACGGAACGATAATTTTTTTTTTCTCACTTTCTCAGTCTTTTCCAACTCAATTTGGGTGGAAATGACGCCAAAATGGTTTTTTTTTTTTTCATTTTTTTCATTTTTTTGCTACTTTTTTTGGAATTTTCTATTACGCGTCGGGTAGGAACGAAACGGAACGATAATTTTTATTTTCTGTCTTTCTGAGCATTTTCCAACCTGTTTTTGCTTGGAATGAAGCCATAATGGTTTTTTTTAATTTTTAGAATTTTTTTGCTATTTTTTTGGAATTTTCTATGACGCGTCGGGTAGGAACGGAACGGAACAGTAGTGCTTATTTTCTCTCTTTCTCATACTTTTCCAACCAATGTTGGCTTGAAATGAAGCCATAATGGTATTTTTGAATTTTTTTGAATATTTTTGCCATTTTTTTGGAATTTTCTATTACGCTTCGGTTTGGAACGGAACGGAACAATAATTTTTATTTTCTCTCTTTCTCAGCCTTTTCCAAATTATTTTGGCTTTAAATGAAGCCATAATGGTATTTTTTAAATTTAATGAATTATTTTGCTATTTTTTTGGAATTTTCTCTTATGCGTCGGGTAGGAACGGAACGAAACGATAATTTTTATTTTCTTTCTTTTTCAGCCTTTTCCAACCTGTTTTGACTTGAAATGAAGCCACAATGGTTTTTTTAAATTTTTTTGCTATTTTTTTAGAATTTATTATTACGCGTCTGGTAAGAACGGAACGTAACGACAATTTTTATTTTCTCTATTTCTCAGCCATTTCCAACATATTTTGGCTTGAGACGTAGCCACATTGGTATTTTTATTATTTTTTTATTTTTTATTGCACTCTTTATTAAATTTTCTATTACGCGTCGGGTAGAAATGAAACGGAACGATAAAAATTTTTTCTCACTTTCTCAGCCTTTTCCAACTTATTTTGGCTGGAAATGACACCAGAATTGTTTTTTTTCATCTTTTTCATTTTTTTGGTGTTTTTTTTTTAATTTTCTACTACGTGTCGGGTAGGAAAGAAACGGAACGATAATGTTTATTTTCTCTCTTTCTGAGCCTTTTCCAACCTGTTTTGGTTTGGAATAAAGCCAGAATGATTTTCTTTAATTTTTTGAATTTTTTTGCCATTTTTTTGGAATTTTCTATGACGCGTCGGGTAGGAACGGAACGGAACGATAGTGCTTATTTTCACTCTTTCTCATACTTTTCCAACCAATGTTGGATTGAAATGAAGCCGCAATGGTATTTTTTAATTTTTTTGAATATTTTTTTGGAATTTTCTATTACGCTTCGGTTTGGAACGGAACGGAACAATAATTTTTATTTTCTCTCTTTCTCAGCCTTTTCCAAATTATTTTGGCTTTAAATGAAGCCAATAGTGGTATTTTTTAAATTTATTTAATTATTTTGCTATTTTTTTGGAATTTTCTCTTATGCGTCGGGTAGGAACGAAACGAAACGATAATTTTTATTTTTTCTCTTTTTAAGCCTTTTCCAACCTGTTTTGGCATGAAACGAAGCCATAATGGTTTTTTTTTATTTTGTTTATTTTTTTTTGCTCTCTTTATGAAATTTTCTATTACGCGTCGGGTAGGAATGAAACGGAACGATAATTTTTTTTTTTCACTTTCTCAGCCTTTTCCAACTTATTTTGGCTGGAAATGACACCAGAATTGTTTTTTTTCATCTTTTTCATTTTTTTGCTGCTTTTTTTGGAATTTTCTATTAAGTGTCGGGTAGGAAAGAAACGGAAGGACAATTTTTATTTTCTCTCTTTCTGAGCCTTTTCCAACCTGTTTTGGCATGAAACGAAGCCATAATGATTTTTTTTAATTTTTTGGCTATTTTTTTATGTTTTTTTATTACGCGTCTTGTAAGAACGGAACGTAGCGACAATTTTTATTTTCTCTATTTCTCATCCTTTTCCAACCTATTTTGGCATGAAATGAAGCCACAATGGTATTTTTTGATTTTGTTTATTTTTTTTTGCTCTCTTTATGAAATTTTCTCTTACGCGTCGGGTAGGAATGAAACGGAACGATAATTTTTTTTTCTTCACTTTCTCAGCATTTTCCAACCTATTTTGGCTGGAAATGACGCCAGAATGGTTTTTTTTCATTTTTTTGCTACTTTTGTCTGGAATTTTCTATTACGCGTCGGGTAGGAAAGAAACGGAACGATAATTTTTATTTTCCCTCTTTCTGAGCCTTTTCCAACCTGTTTTGGCCTGAAATGATTTTCTTTAATTTTTTGAATTTTTTTGCTATTTTTTTGGAATTTTCCATGACGCGTCGGGTAGGAACGGAACGGAACGATAGTGCTTATTTTCTCTCTTTCTCAAACTTTTCCAACCAATGTTGGCTTGAAACGAAGCGATAATGGTATTTTTATATTTTTTTCAATTTTTTTGCTATTTTTTTGGAATTTTCTATTACGCTTCGGTTTGGAATGGAACGGAACAATAATTTTTATTTTCTCTCATTCTCAGCCTTTTCCAAATTATTTTGGCTTTAAATAAAGCCATAATGGTATTTTTTATATTTATTGAATTATTTTCCTCTTTTTTTGGAATTTTCTCTTATGCGTCGGGTAGGAACGAAACGAAACGATAATTTTTATTTTCTCTATTTCTCATCCTTTTCCAACCTGTTTTGGCATGAAACGAAGCCATAATGGTTTTTTTTTATTTTGTTTATTTTTTTTTGCTCTCTTTATGAAATTTTCTATTACGCGTCGGGTAGGAATGAAACGGAACGATAATTTTTTTTTCTCACTTTCTCAGCCTTTTCCAACTTATTTTGGCTGGAAATGACACCAGAATTGTTTTTTTTCATCTTTTTCATTTTTTTGCTGCTTTTTTTGGAATTTTCTATTAAGTGTCGGGTAGGAAAGAAACGGAAGGACAATTTTTATTTTCTCTCTTTCTGAGCCTTTTCCAACCTGTTTTGGCATGAAACGAAGCCATAATGATTTTTTTTAATTTTTTTGCTATTTTTTTATGTTTTTTTATTACGCGTCTTGTAAGAACGGAACGTAGCGACAATTTTTATTTTCTCTATTTCTCATCCTTTTCCAACCTATTTTGGCTTGAAATGAAGCCACAATGGTATTTTTTGATTTTGTATATTTTTTTTTGCTCTCTCTGTGAAATTTTCTATTACGCGTCGGGTAGGAATGAAACGGAACGATAATTTTTTTTTTCTCACTTTCTCAGCCTTTTCCAACTTATTTTGGCTGGAAATGACGCCAGAATTGTTTTTTTCATCTTTTTCATTTTTTTGCTACTTTTTTTGAAATTTTCTATTACGCGTCGGGTAGGAAAGAAACGGAACGATAATTTTTATTTTCTCTCTTTCTGAGCCTTTTCCAACCTGTTTTGGTTTGGAATAAAGCCAGAATGATTTTCTTTAATTTTTTGAATTTTTTTGCCATTTTTTAGGAATTTTCTATGACGCGTCGGGTAGGAACGGAACGGAACGATAGTGCTTATTTTCACTCTTTCTCATACTTTTCCAACCAATGTTGGCTTGAAATGAAGCCGCAATGGTATTTTTGAATTTTTTTAAATATTTTTTTGGAATTTTCTATTACGCTTCGGTTTGGAACGGAACGGAACAATAATTTTTATTTTCTCTCTTTCTCAGCCTTTTCCAAATTATTTTGGCTTTAAATGAAGCCAATAATGGTATTTTTTAAATTTATTTAATTATTTTGCTATTTTTTTGGAATTTTCTCTTATGCGTCGGGTAGGAACGAAACGAAACGATAATTTTTATTTTTTCTCTTTTTAAGCCTTTTCCAACCTGTTTTGGCATGAAACGAAGCCATAATGGTTTTTTTTTTATTTTGTTTATTTTTTTTTGCTCTCTTTATGAAATTTTCTATTACGCGTCGGGTAGGAATGAAACGGAACGATAATTTTTTTTTCTCACTTTCTCAGCCTTTTCCAACTTATTTTGGCTGGAAATGACACCAGAATTGTTTTTTTTCATCTTTTTCATTTTTTTGGTGCTTTTTTTTGAATTTTCTATTAAGTGTCGGGTAGGAAAGAAGCGGAAGGACAATTTTTATTTTCTCTCTTTCTGAGCCTTTTCCAACCTGTTTTGGCATGAAACGAAGCCATAATGATTTTTTTTAATTTTTTTGCTATTTTTTTATATTTTTTTATTACGCGTCTAGTAAGAACGGAACGTAGCGACAGTTTTTATTTTCTCTATTTCTCATCCTTTTCCAACCTATTTTGGCTTGAAATGAAGCCACAATGGTATTTTTTGATTTTGTTTATTTTTTTTTGCTCTCTTTATGAAATTTTCTCTGACGCGTCGGGTAGGAATGAAACGGAACGATAATTTTTTTTTTTCTCACTTTCTCATCCTTTTCCAAATTATTTTGGCTTTAAATGAAGCCATAATGGTATTTTTTATATTTAATGAATTATTTTGCTATTTTTTTGGAATTTTCTCTTATGCGTCGGGTAGGAACGAAACGAAACGATAATTTTTATTTTCTCTCTTTTTCAGCCTTCTCCAACCTGTTTTGGCTTGAAATGAAACCATAATGGTTTTTTAAAATTTTTTTGCTATTTTTTTAGAATTTTTTATTACGCGTCTTGTAAGAACGGAACGTAACGACAATTTTTATTTTCTCTATTTCTCATCCTTTTCCAACCTACTTTGGCATGAAATGAAGCCACAATGGTATTTTTTGATTTTGTTTATTTTTTTTTGCTCTCTTTATGAAATTTTCTCATACGCGTCGGGTAGGAATGAAACGGAACGATAATTTTTTTTTTTTTTCACTTTCTCAGCATTTTCCAACCTATTTTGGCTGGAAATGACGCCAGAATGGTTTTTTTTCATTTTTTTGCTACTTTTGTCTGGAATTTTCTATTACGCGTCGGGTAGGAAAGAAACGGAACGATAATTTTTATTTTCCCTCTTTCTGAGCCTTTTCCAACCTGTTTTGGCCTGAAATGATTTTCTTTAATTTTTTGAATTTTTTTGCTATTTTTTTGGAATTTTCCTTGACCCGTCGGGTAGGAACGGAACAGAACGATAGTGCTTATTTTCTCTCTTTCTCAAACTTTTCCAACCAATGTTGGCTTGAAACGAAGCCACAATGGTATTTTTATATTTTTTTCAATTTTTTTGCTATTTTTTTGGAATTTTCTATTACGCTTCGGTTTGGAATGGAACGGAACAATAATTTTTATTTTCTCTCATTCTCAGCCTTTTCCAAATTATTTTGGCTTTAAATGAAGCCATAATGGTATTTTTTATATTTATTGAATTATTTTCCTCTTTTTTTGGAATTTTCTCTTATGCGTCGGGTAGGAACGAAACAAAACGACAATTTTTATTTTCTCTCTTTTTCAGCCTTTTCCAACCTGTTTTGGCTTGAAATGAGGCCATAATGCTTTTTTTGAATTTTTTTGCTATTTTTTTATAATTTTTTATTACGCGTTAGGTAAGAACGGAACGTAGCGACAATTTTTATTTTCTCTATTTCTCAGCCATTTTCAACCTATTTTGGCTTGAAACGAAGCCACAATGGTATTTATTTATTTATTTATTATTTTTTTTGCTCTCTTTATGAAATTTTCTATTACGCGTCGGGTAGGAGTGAAACGGAACGATAATTTTTTTTTTCTCACTTTCTCAGTCTTTTCCAACTCAATTTGGGTGGAAATGACGCCAGAATGGTTTTTTTTTTTTTCATTTTTTTCATTTTTTTATTTTTTTGCTACTTTTTTTGGAATTTTCTATTACGCGTTGGGTAGGAACGAAACGGAACGATAATTTTTATTTTCTCTCTTTCTGAGCATTTTCCAACCTGTTTTTGCTTGGAATGAAGCCATAATGGTTTTTTTTTAATTTTTAGAATTTTTTTGCTATTTTTTTGGAATTTTCTATGACGCGTCGGGTAGGAACGGAACGGAACAGTAGTGCTTATTTTCTCTCTTTCTCATACTTTTCCAACCAATGTTGGCTTGAAATGAAGCCATAATGGTATTTTTGAATTGTTTTGAATATTTTTGCCATTTTTTTGGAATTTTCTATTACGCTTCGGTTTGGAACGGAACGGAACAATAATTTTTATTTTCTCTCTTTCTCAGCCTTTTCCAAATTATTTTGGCTTTAAATGAAGCCATAATGGTATTTTTTAAATTTAATGAATTATTTTGCTATTTTTTTGGAATTTTCTCTTATGCGTCGGGTAGGAACGGAACGAAACGATAATTTTTATTTTCTTTCTTTTTCAGCCTTTTCCAACCTGTTTTGACTTGAAATGAAGCCACAATGGTTTTTTTAAATTTTTTTGCTATTTTTTTAGAATTTATTATTACGCGTCTGGTAAGAACGGAACGTAACGACAATTTTTATTTTCTCTATTTCTCAGCCATTTCCAACATATTTTGGCTTGACACGTAGCCACATTGGTATTTTTATTATTTTTTTATTTTTTATTGCACTCTTTATTAAATTTTCTATTACGCGTCGGGTAGAAATGAAACGGAACGATAAAAATTTTTTCTCACTTTCTCAGCCTTTTCCAACTTATTTTGGCTGAAAATGACACCAGAATTGTTTTTTTTCATCTTTTTCATTTTTTTGGTGTTTTTTTTTTAATTTTCTACTACGTGTCGGGTAGGAAAGAAACGGAACGATAATTTTTATTTTCTCTCTTTCTGAGCCTTTTCCAACCTGTTTTGGTTTGGAATAAAGCCAGAATGATTTTCTTTAATTTTTTGAATTTTTTTGCCATTTTTTTGGAATTTTCTATGACGCGTCGGGTAGGAACGGAACGGAACGATAGTGCTTATTTTCACTCTTTCTCATACTTTTCCAACCAATGTTGGCTTGAAATGAAGCCGCAATGGTATTTTTTAATTTTTTTGAATATTTTTTTGGAATTTTCTATTACGCTTCGGTTTGGAACGGAACGGAACAATAATTTTTATTTTCTCTCTTTCTCAGCCTTTTCCAAATTATTTTGGCTTTAAATGAAGCCAATAGTGGTATTTTTTAAATTTATTTAATTATTTTGCTATTTTTTTGGAATTTTCTCTTATGCGTCGGGTAGGAACGAAACGAAACGATAATTTTTATTTTTTCTCTTTTTAAGCCTTTTCCAACCTGTTTTGGCATGAAACGAAGCCATAATGGTTTTTTTTTATTTTGTTTATTTTTTTTTGCTCTCTTTATGAAATTTTCTATTACGCGTCGGGTAGGAATGAAACGGAACGATAATTTTTTTTTCTCACTTTCTCAGCCTTTTCCAACTTATTTTGGCTGGAAATGACACAAGAATTGTTTTTTTTCATCTTTTTCATTTTTTTGCTGCTTTTTTTGGAATTTTCTATTAAGTGTCGGGTAGGAAAGAAACGGAAGGACAATTTTTATTTTCTCTCTTTCTGAGCCTTTTCCAACCTGTTTTGGCATGAAATGAAGCCATAATGATTTTTTTTAATTTTTTTGCTATTTTTTTATGTTTTTTTATTACGCGTCTTGTAAGAACGGAACGTAGCGACAATTTTTATTTTCTCTATTTCTCATCCTTTTCCAACCTATTTTGGCATGAAATGAAGCCACAATGGTAATTTTTGATTTTGTTTATTTTTTTTTGCTCTCTTTATGAAATTTTCTCTTACGCGTCGGGTAGGAATGAAACGGAACGATAATTTTTTTTTTTCACTTTCTCAGCATTTTCCAACCTATTTTGGCTGGAAATGACGCCAGAATGGTTTTTTTTCATTTTTTTGCTACTTTTGTCTTGAATTTTCTATTACGCGTCGGGTAGGAAAGAAACGGAACGATAATTTTTATTTTCCCTCTTTCTGAGCCTTTTCCAACCTGTTTTGGCCTGAAATGATTTTCTTTAATTTTTTGAATTTTTTTGCTATTTTTTTGGAATTTTCCATGACGCGTCGGGTAGGAACGGAACAGAACATGCTTATTTTCTCTCTTTCTCAAACTTTTCCAACCAATGTTGGCTTGAAACGAAGCCATAATGGTATTTTTATATTTTTTTCAATATTTTGCTATTTTTTTGGAATTTTCTATTACGCTTCGGTTTGGAATGGAACGGAACAATAATTTTTATTTTCTCTCATTCTCAGCCTTTTCCAAATTATTTTGGCTTTAAATGAAGCCATAATGGTATTTTTTATATTTATTGAATTATTTTCCTCTTTTTTTGGAATTTTCTCTTATGCGTCGGGTAGGAACGAAACGAAACGACAATTTTTATGTTCTCTCTTTTTCAGCCTTTTCCAACCTGTTTTGGCTTGAAATGAAGCCATAATGGTCTTTTTGAATTTTTTTGCTATTTTTTTAAAATTTTTTATTACGCGTCTGGTAAGAACGGAACGTAGCGACAATTTTTATTCTCTCTATTTCTCAGCCTTTTTCAACCTATTTTGGCTTGAAACGAAGCCACAATGGTATTTATTTTTTTATTTTTTATTTTTTTTGCGCTCTTTATGAAATTTTCTATTACGCGTCGGGTAGGAGTGAAACGGAACGATAATTTTTTTTTTCTCACTTTCTCAGTCTTTTCCAACCCAATTTGGGTGGAAATGACGCCAGAATGGGTTTTTTTTTTTTCATTTTTTTCATTTTTTTGCTACTTTTTTTGGAATTTTCTATTACGCGTCGGGTAGGAACGAAACGGAACGATAATTTTTATTTTCTCTCTTTCTGAGCATTTTCCAACCTGTTTTTGCTTGGAATGAAGCCATAATGGTTTTTTTTAATTTTTAGAATTTTTTTGCTATTTTTTTGGAATTTTCTATGACGCGTCGGGTAGGAACGGAACGGAACAGTAGTGCTTATTTTCTCTCTTTCTCATACTTTTCCAACCAATGTTGGCTTGAAATGAAGTCATAATGGTATTTTTGAATTTTTTTGAATATTTTTGCCATTTTTTTGGAATTTTCTATTACGCTTCGGTTTGGAACGGAACGGAACAATAATTTTTATTTTCTCTCTTTCTCAGCCTTTTCCAAATTATTTTGGCTTTAAATGAAGCCACAATGGTATTTTTTAAATTTAATGAATTATTTTGCTATTTTTTTGGAATTTTCTCTTATGCGTCGGGTAGGAACGGAACGAAACGATAATTTTTATTTTCTCTCTTTCTCAGCCTTTTCCAAATTATTTTGGCTTTAAATGAAGCCATAATGGTATTTTTTAAATTTAATGAATTATTTTGCTATTTTTATGGAATTTTCTCTTATGCGTCGGGTAGGAACGAAACGAAACGATAATTTTTATTTTCTTTCTTTTTCAGCCTTTTCCAACCTGTTTTGACTTGAAATGAAGCCACAATGGTTTTTTTTAAATTTTTTTGCTATTTTTTTAGAATTTATTATTACGCTTCTGGTAAGAACGGAACGTAACGACAATTTTTATTTTCTCTATTTCTCAGCCATTTCCAACATATTTTGGCTTGAGACGTAGCCACATTGGTATTTTTTTATTTTTTTTTAATTTTTTTTTGCACTCTTTATTAAATTTTCTATTACGCGTCGGGTAGAAATGAAACAGAACGATAAAATTTTTTTCTCACTTTCTCAGCCTTTTCCAACTTATTTTGGCTGGAAATGACACCAGAATTGTTTTTTTTTCATCTTTTTCATTTTTTTGGTGCTTTTTTTTGAATTTTCAACTACGTGTCGGGTAGGAAAGAAACGGAATGATAATTTTTATTTTCTCTCTTTCTGAGCCTTTTCAAACCTGTTTTGGCATGAAACGAAGCCATAATGATTTTTTTTAATTTTTTTGCTATTTTTTTATGTTTTTTTATTACGCGTCTTGTAAGAACGGAACGTAGTGACAATTTTTATTTTCTATATTTCTCATCCTTTTCCAACCTATTTTGGCTTGAAATGAAGCCACAATGGTATTTTTTGATTTTGTTTATTTTTTTTTGCTCTCTCTGTGAAATTTTCTATTACGCGTCGGGTAGGAATGAAACGGAACGATAATTTTTTTTTTCTCACTTTCTCAGCCTTTTCTAACTTATTTTGGCTGGAAATGACGCCAGAATTGTTTTTTTTTCATCTTTTTCATTTTTTTGGTGTTTTTTTTTGAATTTTCTACTACGTGTCGGGTAGGAAAGAAACGGAACGATAATTTTTATTTTCTCTCTTTCTGAGCCTTTTCCAACCTGTTTTGGTTTGGAATAAAGCCAGAATGATTTTCTTTAATTTTTTGAATTTTTTTGCCATTTTTTTGGAATTTTCTATGACGCGTCGGGTAGGAACGGAACGGAACGATAGTGCTTATTTTCACACTTTCTCATACTTTTCCAACCAATGTTGGCTTGAAATGAAGCCGCAATGGTATTTTTTAATTTTTTTGAATATTTTTTTGGAATTTTCTATTACGCTTCGGTTTGGAACGGAACGGAACAATAATTTTTATTTTCTCTCTTTCTCAGCCTTTTCCAAATTATTTTGGCTTTAAATGAAGCCAATAGTGGTATTTATTAAATTTATTTAATTATTTTGCTATTTTTTTGGAATTTTCTCTTATGCGTCGGGTAGGAACGAAACGAAACGATAATTTTTATTTTTTCTCTTTTTAAGCCTTTTCCATCCTGTTTTGGCATGAAACGAAGCCATAATGGTTTTTTTTTATTTTGTTTATTTTTTTTTGCTCTCTTTATGAAATTTTCTATTACGCGTCGGGTAGGAATGAAACGGAACGATAATTTTTTTTTCTCACTTTCTCAGCCTTTTCCAACTTATTTTGGCTGGAAATGACACCAGAATTGTTTTTTTTCATCTTTTTCAGTTTTTTGCTGCTTTTTTTGGAATTTTCTATTAAGTGTCGGGTAGGAAAGAAACGGAAGGACAATTTTTATTTTCTCTCTTTCTGAGCCTTTTCCAACCTGTTTTGGCATGAAACGAAGCCATAATGATTTTTTTTTAATTTTTTTGCAATTTTTTATTACGCGTCTTGTAAAAACGGAACGTAGCGACAATTTTTATTTTCTCTATTTCTCAGCCTTTTTCAACCTATTTTAGCTTGAAACGAAGCCACAATGGTATTTTTTTATTTTTTTTTTATTTTTTTTGCTCTCTTTATGAAATTTTCTCTTACGTGTCGGGTAGGAATGAAACGGAACGATAATTTTTTTTTCTCACTTTCTCAGCATTTTCCAACCTATTTTGGCTGGAAATGACGCCAGAATGGTTTTTTTTCATTCTTTTGCTACTTTTTTTGGAATTTTCTATTACGCGTCGGGTAGGAAAGAAACGGAACGATAATTTTTATTTTCTCTCTTTCTGAGCCTTTTCCAACCTGTTTTTGCTTGGAATGAAGCCATAATGATTTTTTTTAATTTTTAGAATTTTTTTGGAATTTTCTATAACGCTTCGGGTAGGAACGGAACAGAACGATAGTGCTTATTTTCTCTCTTTCTCATACTTTTCCAACCAATGTTGGCTTGAAATGAAGCCATAATGGTATTTTTGAATTTTTTTTGAATATTTTTGCTATTTTTTTGGAATTTTCTATTACGCTTCGGTTTGGAACGGAACGGAACAATAATTTTTATTTTCTCTCTTTCTTAGCCTTTTCCAAATTATTTTGGCTTTAAATGAAGCCATAATGGTATTTTTTAAATTTAATGAATTATTTTGCAATTTTTTTGGAATTTTCTCTTATGCGTCGGGTAGGAACGAAACGAAACGATAATTTTTATTTTCTCTCTTTTTCAGCCTTTTCCAACCTGTTTTGGCTTGAAATGAAGCCATAATGGTTTTTTAAAATTTTTTTGCAATTTTTTTAGAATTTTTTATTACGCGTCTTGTAAGAACGGAACGTAACGACAATTTTTATTTTCTCTATTTCTCATCCTTTTCCAACCTATTTTGGCATGAAATGAAGCCACAATGGTATTTTTTAATTTTTAGAATTTTTTTGCTATTTTTTTGGAATTTTCTATAACGCTTCGGGTAGGAACGGAACAGAACGATAGTGCTTATTTTCTCTCTTTCTCATACTTTTCCAACCAATGTTGGCTTGAAATGAAGCCATAATGGTATTTTTGAATTTTTTTGAATATTTTTGCTATTTTTTTGGAATTTTCTATTACGCTTCGGTTTGGAACGGAACGGAACAATAATTTTTATTTTCTCTCTTTCTCAGCCTTTTCCATATTATTTTGGCTTTAAATGAAGCCATAATGGTATTTTTTAAATTTAATGAATTATTTTGCTATTTTTTTGGAATTTTCTCTTATGCGTCGGGTAGGAACGAAACGAAACGATAATTTTTATTTTCTCTCTTTTTCAGTCTTTTCCAACCTGTTTTGACTTGTAATGAAGCCATAATGGTTTTTTAAAATTTTTTTGCAATTTTTTTAGAA
Organism: Quercus wislizeni; assembly: GCA_023055345.1. Taxonomy (NCBI): domain Eukaryota; kingdom Viridiplantae; phylum Streptophyta; class Magnoliopsida; order Fagales; family Fagaceae; genus Quercus; species Quercus wislizeni. The sequence goes on from JALGQJ010000003.1 coordinate 31,171,645, forward strand.
TTTTTTATTACGCGTCTTGTAAGAACGGAACGTAACGACAATTTTTATTTTCTCTATTTCTCATCCTTTTCCAACCTATTTTGGCATGAAATGAAGCCACAATGGTATTTTTTGATTTTTTTTATTTTTTTTTTGCTCTCTTTATGAAATTTTCTCTTACGTGTCGGGTAGGAATGAAACGGAACGATAATTTTTTTTTTCTCGCTTTCTCAGCATTTTCCAACCTATTTTGGCTGGAAATGACGCCAGAATGGTTTTTTTCATTTTTTTGCTACTTTTGTCTGGAATTTTCTATTACGCGTCGGGTAGGAAAGAAACGGAACGATAATTTTTATTTTCTCTCTTTCTGAGCCTTTTCCAACCTGTTTTTGCTTGGAATGAAGCCATAATGATTTTTTTTAATTTTTAGAATTTTTTTGCTATTTTTTTGGAATTTTCTATAATGCTTCGGGTAGGAACGGAACAGAACGATAGTGCTTATTTTCTCTCTTTCTCATACTTTTCCAACCAATGTTGGCTTGAAATGAAGCCATAATGGTATTTTTGAATATTTTTGCTATTTTTTTGGAATTTTCTATTACGCTTCGGTTTGGAACGGAACGGAACAATAATTTTTATTTTCTCTCTTTCTCTGCCTTTTCCAAATTATTTTGGCTTTAAATGAAGCCATAATGGTATTTTTTAAATTTAATGAATTATTTTGCTATTTTTTTGGAATTTTCTCTTATGCGTCGGGTAGGAACGAAACGAAACGATAATTTTTATTTTCTCTCTTTTTCAGCCTTTTCCAACCTGTTTTGGCTTGAAATGAAGCCATAATGGTTTTTTAAAATTTTTTTAGAATTTTTTATTACGCGTCTTGTAAAAACGGAACGTAACGACAATTTTTATTTTCTCTATTTCTCATCCTTTTCCAACCTATTTTGGCATGAAATGAAGCCACAATGGTATTTTTTGATTTTGTTTATTTTTTTTTTGCTCTCTTTATGAAATTTTCTCTTACGCGTCGGGTAGGAATGAAACGGAACGATAATTTTTTTTTTTCTCACTTTCTCAGCATTTTCCAACCTATTTTGGCTGGAAATGACGCCAGAATGGTTTTTTTTCATTTTTTTGCTACTTTTGTCTGGAATTTTCTATTACGCGTCGGGTAGGAAAGAAACGGAACGATAATTTTTATTTTCCCTCTTTCTGAGCCTTTTCCAACCTGTTTTGGCCTGAAATGATTTTCTTTAATTTTTTGAATTTTTTTGCTATTTTTTTGGAATTTTCCATGACGCGTCGGGTAGGAACGGAACAGAACATGCTTATTTTCTCTCTTTCTCAAACTTTTCCAACCAATGTTGGCTTGAAACGAAGCCATAATGGTATTTTTATATTTTTTTCAATATTTTGCTATTTTTTTGGAATTTTCTATTACGCTTCGGTTTGGAATGGAACGGAACAATAATTTTTATTTTCTCTCATTCTCAGCCTTTTCCAAATTATTTTGGCTTTAAATGAAGCCATAATGGTATTTTTTATATTTATTGAATTATTTTCCTCTTTTTTTGGAATTTTCTCTTATGCGTCGGGTAGGAACGAAACGAAACGACAATTTTTATGTTCTCTCTTTTTCAGCCTTTTCCAACCTGTTTTGGCTTGAAATGAAGCCATAATGGTTTTTTTGAATTTTTTTGCTATTTTTTTAAAATTTTTTATTACGCGTCTGGTAAGAACGGAACGTAGCGACAATTTTTATTCTCTCTATTTCTCAGCCTTTTTCAACCTATTTTGGCTTGAAACGAAGCCACAATGGTATTTATTTTTTTATTTTTTATTTTTTTTGCGCTCTTTATGAAATTTTCTATTACGCGTCGGGTAGGAGTGAAACGGAACGATAATTTTTTTTTTCTCACTTTCTCAGTCTTTTCCAACCCAATTTGGGTGGAAATGACGCCAGAATGGGTTTTTTTTTTTCATTTTTTTCATTTTTTTGCTACTTTTTTTGGAATTTTCTATTACGCGTCGGGTAGGAACGAAACGGAACGATAATTTTTATTTTCTCTCTTTCTGAGCATTTTCCAACCTGTTTTTGCTTGGAATGAAGCCATAATGGTTTTTTTTAATTTTTAGAATTTTTTTGCTATTTTTTTGGAATTTTCTATGACGCGTCGGGTAGGAACGGAACGGAACAGTAGTGCTTATTTTCTCTCTTTCTCATACTTTTCCAACCAATGTTGGCTTGAAATGAAGTCATAATGGTATTTTTGAATTTTTTTGAATATTTTTGCCATTTTTTTGGAATTTTCTATTACGCTTCGGTTTGGAACGGAACGGAACAATAATTTTTATTTTCTCTCTTTCTCAGCCTTTTCCAAATTATTTTGGCTTTAAATGAAGCCACAATGGTATTTTTTAAATTTAATGAATTATTTTGCTATTTTTTTGGAATTTTCTCTTATGCGTCGGGTAGGAACGGAACGAAACGATAATTTTTATTTTCTCTCTTTCTCAGCCTTTTCCAAATTATTTTGGCTTTAAATGAAGCCATAATGGTATTTTTTAAATTTAATGAATTATTTTGCTATTTTTATGGAATTTTCTCTTATGCGTCGGGTAGGAACGAAACGAAACGATAATTTTTATTTTCTTTCTTTTTCAGCCTTTTCCAACCTGTTTTGACTTGAAATGAAGCCACAATGGTTTTTTTAAATTTTTTTGCTATTTTTTTAGAATTTATTATTACGCTTCTGGTAAGAACGGAACGTAACGACAATTTTTATTTTCTCTATTTCTCAGCCATTTCCAACATATTTTGGCTTGAGACGTAGTCACATTGGTATTTTTTTATTTTTTTTTAATTTTTTTTTGCACTCTTTATTAAATTTTCTATTACGCGTCGGGTAGAAATGAAACGGAACGATAAAATTTTTTTCTCACTTTCTCAGCCTTTTCCAACTTATTTTGGCTGGAAATGACACCAGAATTGTTTTTTTTTCATCTTTTTCATTTTTTTGGTGCTTTTTTTTGAATTTTCAACTACGTGTCGGGTAGGAAAGAAACGGAATGATAATTTTTATTTTCTCTCTTTCTGAGCCTTTTCCAACCTGTTTTGGCATGAAACGAAGCCATAATGATTTTTTGTTAATTTTTTTGCTATTTTTTTATGTTTTTTTATTACGCGTCTTGTAAGAACGGAACGTAGCGACAATTTTTATTTTCTATATTTCTCATCCTTTTCCAACCTATTTTGGCTTGAAATGAAGCCACAATGGTATTTTTTGATTTTGTTTATTTTTTTTTGCTCTCTCTGTGAAATTTTCTATTACGCGTCGGGTAGGAATGAAACGGAACGATAATTTTTTTTTTCTCACTTTCTCAGCCTTTTCTAACTTATTTTGGCTGGAAATGACGCCAGAATTGTTTTTTTTTCATCTTTTTCATTTTTTTGGTGTTTTTTTTTGAATTTTCTACTACGTGTCGGGTAGGAAAGAAACGGAACGATAATTTTTATTTTCTCTCTTTCTGAGCCTTTTCCAACCTGTTTTGGTTTGGAATAAAGCCAGAATGATTTTCTTTAATTTTTTGAATTTTTTTGCCATTTTTTTGGAATTTTCTATGACGCGTCGGGTAGGAACGGAACGGAACGATAGTGCTTATTTTCACACTTTCTCATACTTTTCCAACCAATGTTGGCTTGAAATGAAGCCGCAATGGTATTTTTTAATTTTTTTGAATATTTTTTTGGAATTTTCTATTACGCTTCGGTTTGGAACGGAACGGAACAATAATTTTTATTTTCTCTCTTTCTCAGCCTTTTCCAAATTATTTTGGCTTTAAATGAAGCCAATAGTGGTATTTTTTAAATTTATTTAATTATTTTGCTATTTTTTTGGAATTTTCTCTTATGCGTCGGGTAGGAACGAAACGAAACGATAATTTTTATTTTTTCTCTTTTTAAGCCTTTTCCAACCTGTTTTGGCATGAAACGAAGCCATAATGGTTTTTTTTTATTTTGTTTATTTTTTTTTGCTCTCTTTATGAAATTTTCTATTACGCGTCGGGTAGGAATGAAACGGAACGATAATTTTTTTTTCTCACTTACTCAGCCTTTTCCAACTTATTTTGGCTGGAAATGACACCAGAATTGTTTTTTTTCATCTTTTTCAGTTTTTTGCTGCTTTTTTTGGAATTTTCTATTAAGTGTCGGGTAGGAAAGAAACGGAAGGACAATTTTTATTTTCTCTCTTTCTGAGCCTTTTCCAACCTGTTTTGGCATGAAACGAAGCCATAATGATTTTTTTTTAATTTTTTTGCAATTTTTTATTACGCGTCTTGTAAAAACGGAACGTAGCGACAATTTTTATTTTCTCTATTTCTCAGCCTTTTTCAACCTATTTTAGCTTGAAACGAAGCCACAATGGTATTTTTTTATTTTTTTTTTATTTTTTTTGCTCTCTTTATGAAATTTTCTCTTACGTGTCGGGTAGGAATGAAACGGAACGATAATTTTTTTTTCTCACTTTCTCAGCATTTTCCAACCTATTTTGGCTGGAAATGACGCCAGAATGGTTTTTTTTCATTCTTTTGCTACTTTTTTTGGAATTTTCTATTACGCGTCGGGTAGGAAAGAAACGGAACGATAATTTTTATTTTCTCTCTTTCTGAGCCTTTTCCAACCTGTTTTTGCTTGGAATGAAGCCATAATGATTTTTTTTAATTTTTAGAATTTTTTTGGAATTTTCTATAACGCTTCGGGTAGGAACGGAACAGAACGATAGTGCTTATTTTCTCTCTTTCTCATACTTTTCCAACCAATGTTGGCTTGAAATGAAGCCATAATGGTATTTTTGAATTTTTTTTGAATATTTTTGCTATTTTTTTGGAATTTTCTATTACGCTTCGGTTTGGAACGGAACGGAACAATAATTTTTATTTTCTCTCTTTCTTAGCCTTTTCCAAATTATTTTGGCTTTAAATGAAGCCATAATGGTATTTTTTAAATTTAATGAATTATTTTGCAATTTTTTTGGAATTTTCTCTTATGCGTCGGGTAGGAACGAAACGAAACGATAATTTTTATTTTCTCTCTTTTTCAGCCTTTTCCAACCTGTTTTGGCTTGAAATGAAGCCATATTGGTTTTTTAAAATTTTTTTGCAATTTTTTTAGAATTTTTTATTACGCGTCTTGTAAGAACGGAACGTAACGACAATTTTTATTTTCTCTATTTCTCATCCTTTTCCAACCTATTTTGGCATGAAATGAAGCCACAATGGTATTTTTTAATTTTTAGAATTTTTTTGCTATTTTTTTGGAATTTTCTATAACGCTTCGGGTAGGAACGGAACAGAACGATAGTGCTTATTTTCTCTCTTTCTCATACTTTTCCAACCAATGTTGGCTTGAAATGAAGCCATAATGGTATTTTTGAATTTTTTTGAATATTTTTGCTATTTTTTTGGAATTTTCTATTACGCTTCGGTTTGGAACGGAACGGAACAATAATTTTTATTTTCTCTCTTTCTCAGCCTTTTCCATATTATTTTGGCTTTAAATGAAGCCATAATGGTATTTTTTAAATTTAATGAATTATTTTGCTATTTTTTTGGAATTTTCTCTTATGCGTCGGGTAGGAACGAAACGAAACGATAATTTTTATTTTCTCTCTTTTTCAGCCTTTTCCAACCTGTTTTGACTTGTAATGAAGCCATAATGGTTTTTTAAAATTTTTTTGCAATTTTTTTAGAATTTTTTATTACGCGTCTTGTAAGAACGGAACGTAACGACAATTTTTATTTTCTCTATTTCTCATCCTTTTCCAACCTATTTTGGCATGAAATGAAGCCACAATGGTATTTTTTGATTTTTTTTATTTTTTTTTTGCTCTCTTTATGAAATTTTCTCTTACGTGTCGGGTAGGAATGAAACGGAACGATAATTTTTTTTTTCTCGCATTCTCAGCATTTTCCAACCTATTTTGGCTGGAAATGACGCCAGAATGGTTTTTTTCATTTTTTTGCTACTTTTGTCTGGAATTTTCTATTACGCGTCGGGTAGGAAAGAAACGGAACGATAATTTTTATTTTCTCTCTTTCTGAGCCTTTTCCAACCTGTTTTTGCTTGGAATGAAGCCATAATGATTTTTTTTAATTTTTAGAATTTTTTTGCTATTTTTTTGGAATTTTCTATAATGCTTCGGGTAGGAACGGAACAGAACGATAGTGCTTATTTTCTCTCTTTCTCATACTTTTCCAACCAATGTTGGCTTGAAATGAAGCCATAATGGTATTTTTGAATATTTTTGCTATTTTTTTGGAATTTTCTATTACGCTTCGGTTTGGAACGGAACGGAACAATAATTTTTATTTTCTCTCTTTCTCTGCCTTTTCCAAATTATTTTGGCTTTAAATGAAGCCATAATGGTATTTTTTAAATTTAATGAATTATTTTGCTATTTTTTTGGAATTTTCTCTTATGCGTCGGGTAGGAACGAAACGAAACGATAATTTTTATTTTCTCTCTTTTTCAGCCTTTTCCAACCTGTTTTGGCTTGAAATGAAGCCATAATGGTTTTTTAAAATTTTTTTAGAATTTTTTATTACGCGTCTTGTAAAAACGGAACGTAACGACAATTTTTATTTTCTCCATTTCTCATCCTTTTCCAACCTATTTTGGCATGAAATGAAGCCACAATGGTATTTTTTGATTTTGTTTATTTTTTTTTTGCTCTCTTTATGAAATTTTCTCTTACGCGTCGGGTAGGAATGAAACGGAACGATAATTTTTTTTTTTCTCACTTTCTCAGCATTTTCCAACCTATTTTGGCTGGAAATGACGCCAGAATGGTTTTTTTTCATTTTTTTGCTACTTTTGTCTGGAATTTTCTATTACGCGTCGGGTAGGAAAGAAACGGAACGATAATTTTTATTTTCCGTCTTTCTGAGCCTTTTCCAACCTGTTTTGGCTTGGAATGATTTTCTTTAATTTTTTGAATTTTTTTGCTATTTTTTTGGAATTTTCTATGACGCGTCGGGTAGGAACGGAACAGAACGATAGTGCTTATTTTCTCTCTTTCTCAAACTTTGCCAACCAATGTTGGCTTGAAACGAAGTCATAATGGTATTTTTGAATTTTTTGAATATTTTTGCTATTTTTTTGGAATTTTCTATTACGCTTCGGTTTGGAACGGAACGGAACAATAATTTTTATTTTCTCTCTTTCTCAGCCTTTTCCAAATTATTTTGGCTTTAAATGAAGCCATAATGGTATTTTTTAAATTTAATGAATTATTTTGCTATTTTTTTGGAATTTTCTCTTATGCGTCGGGTAGGAACGGAACGAAACGATAATTTTTATTTTCTTTCTTTTTCAGCCTTTTCCAACCTGTTTTGACTTGAAATGAAGCCACAATGGTTTTTTTAAATTTTTTTGCTATTTTTTTAGAATTTATTATTACGCGTCTGGTAAGAACGGAACGTAACGACAATTTTTATTTTCTCTATTTCTCAGCCATTTCCAACATATTTTGGCTTGAGACGTAGCCACATTGGTATTTTTTTTATTTTTTTATTTTTTATTGCACTCTTTATTAAATTTTCTATTACGCGTCGGGTAGAAATGAAACGGAACGATAAAATTTTTTTCTCACTTTCTCAGCCTTTTCCAACTTATTTTGGCTGGAAATGACACCAGAATTGTTTTTTTTCATCTTTTTCATTTTTTTGGTGTTTTTTTTTTTAATTTTCTACTACGTGTCGGGTAGGAAAGAAACGGAACGATAATTTTTATTTTCTCTCTTTCTGAGCCTTTTCCAACCTGTTTTGGTTTGGAATAAAGCCAGAATGATTTTCTTTAATTTTTTGAATTTTTTTGCCATTTTTTTGGAATTTTCTATGACGCGTCGGGTAGGAACGGAACGGAACGATAGTGCTTATTTTCACTCTTTCTCACACTTTTCCAACCAATGTTGGCTTGAAATGAAGCCGCAATGGTATTTTTTAATTTTTTTGAATATTTTTTTGGAATTTTCTATTACGCTTCGGTTTGGAACGGAACGGAACAATAATTTTTATTTTCTCTCTTTCTCAGCCTTTTCCAAATTATTTTGGCTTTAAATGAAGCCAATAGTGGTATTTTTTAAATTTATTTAATTATTTTGCTATTTTTTTGGAATTTTCTCTTATGCGTCGGGTAGGAACGAAACGAAACGATAATTTTTATTTTTTCTCTTTTTAAGCCTTTTCCAACCTGTTTTGGCATGAAACGAAGCCATAATGGTTTTTTTTTATTTTGTTTATTTTTTTTTGCTCTCTTTATGAAATTTTCTATTACGCGTCGGGTAGGAATGAAACGGAACGATAATTTTTATTTTCTCTCTTTCTGAGCCTTTTCCAACCTGTTTTTGCTTGGAATGAAGCCATAATGATTTTTTTTAATTTTTAGAATTTTTTTGCTACTTTTTTGGAATTTTCTACGACGCGTCGGGTAGGAACGGAACAGAACGATAGTGCTTATTTTCTCTCTTTCTCATACTTTTCCAACCAATGTTGGCTTGAAATGAAGCCATAATGGTATTTTTGAATTTTTTTGAATATTTTTGCTATTTTTTTGGAATTTTCTATTACGCTTCGGTTTGGAACGGAACGGAACAATAATTTTTATTTTCTCTCTTTCTCAGCCTTTTCCAAATTATTTTGGCTTTAAATGAAGCCATAATGGTATTTTTTAAATTTAATGAATTATTTTGCTATTTTTTTGGAATTTTCTCTTATGCGTCGGGTAGGAACGAAACGAAACGATAATTTTTATTTTCTCTCTTTTTTAGCCTTTTCCAACCTGTTTTGGCTTGAAATGAAGCCATAATGGTTTTTTAAAATTTTTTTGCAATTTTTTTAGAATTTTTTATTACGCGTCTTGTAAAAACGGAACGTAGCGACAATTTTTATTTTCTCTATTTCTCAGCCTTTTTCAACCTATTTTAGCTTGAAACGAAGCCACAATGGTATTTATTTATTTATTTTTTATTTTTTTTGCTCTCTTTATGAAATTTTCTCTTACGTGTCGGGTAGGAATGAAACGGAACGATAATTTTTTTTTCTCACTTTCTCAGCATTTTCCAACCTATTTTGGCTGGAAATGACGCCAGAATGGTTTTTTTTTCATTCTTTTGCTACTTTTTTTGGAATTTTCTATTACGCGTCTGGTAGGAAAGAAACGGAACGATAATTTTTATTTTCTCTCTTTCTGAGCCTTTTTCCAACCTGTTTTTGCTTGGAATGAAGCCATAATGATTTTTTTTAATTTTTAGAATTTTTTTGGAATTTTCTATAACGCTTCGGGTAGGAACGGAACAGAACGATAGTGCTTATTTTCTCTCTTTCTCATACTTTTCCAACCAATGTTGGCTTGAAATGAAGCCATAATGGTATTTTTGAATTTTTTTTGAATATTTTTGCTATTTTTTTGGAATTTTCTATTACGCTTCGGTTTGGAACGGAACGGAACAATAATTTTTATTTTCTCTCTTTCTTAGCCTTTTCCAAATTATTTTGGCTTTAAATGAAGCCATAATGGTATTTTTTAAATTTAATGAATTATTTTGCTATTTTTTTGGAATTTTCTCTTATGCGTTGGGTAGGAACGAAACGAAACGATAATTTTTATTTTCTCTCTTTTTCAGCCTTTTCCAACCTGTTTTGGCTTGAAATGAAGCCATAATGGTTTTTTAAAATTTTTTTGCAATTTTTTTAGAATTTTTTATTACGCGTCTTGTAAGAACGGAACGTAACGACAATTTTTATTTTCTCTATTTCTCATCCTTTTCCAACCTATTTTGGCATGAAATGAAGCCACAATGGTATTTTTTAATTTTTAGAATTTTTTTGCTATTTTTTTGGAATTTTCTATAACGCTTCGGGTAGGAACGGAACAGAACGATAGTGCTTATTTTCTCTCTTTCTCATACTTTTCCAACCAATGTTGGCTTGAAATGAAGCCATAATGGTATTTTTGAATTTTTTTGAATATTTTTGCTATTTTTTTGGAATTTTCTATTACGCTTCGGTTTGGAACGGAACGGAACAATAATTTTTATTTTCTCTCTTTTTCAGCCTTTTCCATATTATTTTGGCTTTAAATGAAGCCATAATGGTATTTTTTAAATTTAATGAATTATTTTGCTATTTTTTTGGAATTTTCTCTTATGCGTCGGGTAGGAACGAAACGAAACGATAATTTTTATTTTCTCTCTTTTTCAGCCTTTTCCAACCTGTTTTGACTTGTAATGAAGCCATAATGGTTTTTTAAAATTTTTTTGCAATTTTTTAGAATTTTTTATTACGCGTCTTGTAAGAACGGAACGTAACGACAATTTTTATTTTCTCTATTTCTCATCCTTTTCCAACCTATTTTGGCATGAAATGAAGCCACAATGGTATTTTTTGATTTTTTTATTTTTTTTTTGCTCTCTTTATGAAATTTTTTCTTACGTGTCGGGTAGGAATGAAACGGAACGATAATTTTTTTTTTCTCGCTTTCTCAGCATTTTCCAACCTATTTTGGCTGGAAATGACGCCAGAATGGTTTTTTTTCATTTTTTTGCTACTTTTGTCTGGAATTTTCTATTACGCGTCGGGTAGGAAAGAAACGGAACGATAATTTTTATTTTCTCTCTTTCTGAGCCTTTTCCAACCTGTTTTTGCTTGGAATGAAGCCATAATGATTTTTTTTAATTTTTAGAATTTTTTTGCTATTTTTTTGGAATTTTCTATAATGCTTCGGGTAGGAATGGAACAGAACGATAGTGCTTATTTTCTCTCTTTCTCATACTTTTCCAACCAATGTTGGCTTGAAATGAAGCCATAATGGTATTTTTGAATATTTTTGCTATTTTTTTGGAATTTTCTATTACGCTTCGGTTTGGAACGGAACGGAACAATAATTTTTATTTTCTCTCTTTCTCTGCCTTTTCCAAATTATTTTGGCTTTAAATGAAGCCATAATGGTATTTTTTAAATTTAATGAATTATTTTGCTATTTTTTTGGAATTTTCTCTTATGCGTCGGGTAGGAACGAAACGAAACGATAATTTTTATTTTCTCTCTTTTTCAGCCTTTTCCAACCTGTTTTGGCTTGAAATGAAGCCATAATGGTTTTTTAAAATTTTTTTAGAATTTTTTATTACGCGTCTTGTAAGAACGGAACGTAACGACAATTTTTATTTTCTCTATTTCTCATCCTTTTCCAACCTATTTTGGCATGAAATGAAGCCACAATGGTATTTTTTGATTTTGTTTATTTTTTTTTTGCTCTCTTTATGAAATTTTCTCTTACGCGTCGGGTAGGAATGAAACGGAACGATAATTTTTTTTTTTCTCACTTTCTCAGCATTTTCCAACCTATTTTGGCTGGAAATGACGCCAGAATGGTTTTTTTTTCATTTTTTTGCTACTTTTGTCTGGAATTTTCTATTACGCGTCGGGTAGGAAAGAAACGGAACGATAATTTTTATTTTCCGTCTTTCTGAGCCTTTTCCAACCTGTTTTGGCTTGGAATGATTTTCTTTAATTTTTTGAATTTTTTTGCTATTTTTTTGGAATTTTCTATGACGCGTCGGGTAGGAACGGAACAGAACGATAGTGCTTATTTTCTCTCTTTCTCAAACTTTGCCAACCAATGTTGGCTTGAAACGAAGTCATAATGGTATTTTTGAATTTTTTGAATATTTTTGCTATTTTTTTGGAATTTTCTATTACGCTTCGGTTTGGAACGGAACGGAACAATAATTTTTATTTTCTCTCTTTCTCAGCCTTTTCCAAATTATTTTGGCTTTAAATGAAGCCATAATGGTATTTTTTAAATTTAATGAATTATTTTGCTATTTTTTTGGAATTTTCTCTTATGCGTCGGGTAGGAACGGAACGAAACGATAATTTTTATTTTCTTTCTTTTTCAGCCTTTTCCAACCTGTTTTGACTTGAAATGAAGCCACAATGGTTTTTTTAAATTTTTTTGCTATTTTTTTAGAATTTATTATTACGCGTCTGGTAAGAACGGAACGTAACGACAATTTTTATTTTCTCTATTTCTCAGCCATTTCCAACATATTTTGGCTTGAGACGTAGCCACATTGGTATTTTTTTTATTTTTTTATTTTTTATTGCACTCTTTATTAAATTTTCTATTACGCGTCGGGTAGAAATGAAACGGAACGATAAAATTTTTTTCTCACTTTCTCAGCCTTTTCCAACTTATTTTGGCTGGAAATGACACCAGAATTGTTTTTTTTCATCTTTTTCATTTTTTCGGTGTTTTTTTTTTAATTTTCTACTACGTGTCGGGTAGGAAAGAAACGGAACGATAATTTTTATTTTCTCTCTTTCTGAGCCTTTTCCAACCTGTTTTGGTTTGGAATAAAGCCAGAATGATTTTCTTTAATTTTTTGAATTTTTTTGCCATTTTTTTGGAATTTTCTATGACGCGTCGGGTAGGAACGGAACGGAACGATAGTGCTTATTTTCACTCTTTCTCATACTTTTCCAACCAATGTTGGCTTGAAATGAAGCCGCAATGGTATTTTTTAATTTTTTTGAATATTTTTTTGGAATTTTCTATTACGCTTCGGTTTGGAACGGAACGGAACAATAATTTTTATTTTCTCTCTTTCTCAGCCTTTTCCAAATTATTTTGGCTTTAAATGAAGCCAATAGTGGTATTTTTTAAATTTATTTAATTATTTTGCTATTTTTTTGGAATTTTCTCTTATGCGTCGGGTAGGAACGAAACGAAACGATAATTTTTATTTTTTCTCTTTTTAAGCCTTTTCCAACCTGTTTTGGCATGAAACGAAGCCATAATGGTTTTTTTTTATTTTGTTTATTTTTTTTTGCTCTCTTTATGAAATTTTCTATTACGCGTCGGGTAGGAATGAAACGGAACGATAATTTTTTTTTCTCACTTTCTCAGCCTTTTCCAACTTATTTTGGCTGGAAATGACACCAGAATTGTTTTTTTTCATCTTTTTCATTTTTTTGCTGCTTTTTTTGGAATTTTCTATTAAGTGTCGGGTAGGAAAGAAACGGAAGGACAATTTTTATTTTCTCTCTTTCTGAGCCTTTTCCAACCTGTTTTGGCATGAAACGAAGCCATAATGATTTTTTTTAATTTTTTTGCTATTTTTTTATGTTTTTTTATTACGCGTCTTGTAAGAACGGAACGTAGCGACAATTTTTATTTTCTCTATTTCTCATCCTTTTCCAACCTATTTTGGCATGAAATGAAGCCACAATGGTATTTTTTGATTTTGTTTATTTTTTTTTGCTCTCTTTATGAAATTTTCTCTTACGCGTCGGGTAGGAATGAAACGGAACGATAATTTTTTTTTTTCACTTTCTCAGCATTTTCCAACCTATTTTGGCTGGAAATGACGCCAGAATGGTTTTTTTTCATTTTTTTGCTACTTTTGTCTGGAATTTTCTATTACGCGTCGGGTAGGAAAGAAACGGAACGATAATTTTTATTTTCCCTCTTTCTGAGCCTTTTCCAACCTGTTTTGGCCTGAAATGATTTTCTTTAATTTTTTGAATTTTTTTGCTATTTTTTTGGAATTTTCCATGACGCGTCGGGTAGGAATGGAACAGAACGATAGTGCTTATTTTCTCTCTTTCTCAAACTTTTCCAACCAATGTTGGCTTGAAACGAAGCCATAATGGTATTTTTATATTTTTTTCAATATTTTGCTATTTTTTTGGAATTTTCTATTACGCTTCGGTTTGGAATGGAACGGAACAATAATTTTTATTTTCTCTCATTCTCAGCCTTTTCCAAATTATTTTGGCTTTAAATGAAGCCATAATGGTATTTTTTATATTTATTGAATTATTTTCCTCTTTTTTTGGAATTTTCTCTTATGCGTCGGGTAGGAACGAAACGAAACGACAATTTTTATGTTCTCTCTTTTTCAGCCTTTTCCAACCTGTTTTGGCTTGAAATGAAGCCATAATGGTTTTTTTGAATTTTTTTGCTATTTTTTTATAATTTTTTATTACGCGTCTGGTAAGAACGGAACGTAGCGACAATTTTTATTTTCTCTATTTCTCAGCCTTTTTCAACCTATTTTGGCTTGAAACGAAGCCACAATGGTATTTATTTTTTTATTTTTTATTTTTTTTGCGCTCTTTATGAAATTTTCTATTACGCGTCGGGTAGGAGTGAAACGGAACGATACTTTTTTTTTTCTCACTTTCTCAGTCTTTTCCAACTCAATTTGGGTGGAAATGACGCCAGAATGGGTTTTTTTTTTTCATTTTTTTCATTTTTTTGCTACTTTTTTTGGAATTTTCTATTAAGTGTCGGGTAGGAAAGAAACGGAAGGACAATTTTTATTTTCTCTCTTTCTGAGCCTTTTCCAACCTGTTTTGGCATGAAACGAAGCCATAATGATTTTTTTTAATTTTTTTGCTATTTTTTTATGTTTTTTTATTACGCGTCTTGTAAGAACGGAACGTAGCGACAATTTTTATTTTCTCTATTTCTCATCCTTTTCCAACCTATTTTGGCATGAAATGAAGCCACAATGGTATTTTTTGATTTTGTTTATTTTTTTTTGCTCTCTTTATGAAATTTTCTCTTACGCGTCGGGTAGGAATGAAACGGAACGATAATTTTTTTTTTTCACTTTCTCAGCATTTTCCAACCTATTTTGGCTGGAAATGACGCCAGAATGGTTTTTTTTCATTTTTTTGCTACTTTTGTCTGGAATTTTCTATTACGCGTCGGGTAGGAAAGAAACGGAACGATAATTTTTATTTTCCCTCTTTCTGAGCCTTTTCCAACCTGTTTTGGCCTGAAATGATTTTCTTTAATTTTTTGAATTTTTTTGCTATTTTTTTGGAATTTTCCATGACGCGTCGGGTAGGAATGGAACAGAACGATAGTGCTTATTTTCTCTCTTTCTCAAACTTTTCCAACCAATGTTGGCTTGAAACGAAGCCATAATGGTATTTTTATATTTTTTTCAATATTTTGCTATTTTTTTGGAATTTTCTATTACACTTCGGTTTGGAATGGAACGGAACAATAATTTTTATTTTCTCTCATTCTCAGCCTTTTCCAAATTATTTTGGCTTTAAATGAAGACATAATGGTATTTTTTATATTTATTGAATTATTTTCCTCTTTTTTTGGAATTTTCTCTTATGCGTCGGGTAGGAACGAAACGAAACGACAATTTTTATGTTCTCTCTTTTTCAGCCTTTTCCAACCTGTTTTGGCTTGAAATGAAGCCATAATGGTTTTTTTGAATTTTTTTGCTATTTTTTTATAATTTTTTATTACGCGTCTGGTAAGAACGGAACGTAGCGACAATTTTTATTTTCTCTATTTCTCAGCCTTTTTCAACCTATTTTGGCTTGAAACGAAGCCACAATGGTATTTATTTTTTTATTTTTTATTTTTTTTGCGCTCTTTATGAAATTTTCTATTACGCGTCGGGTAGGAGTGAAACGGAACGATAATTTTTTTTTTCTCACTTTCTCAGTCTTTTCCAACTCAATTTGGGTGGAAATGACGCCAGAATGGGTTTTTTTTTTTCATTTTTTTCATTTTTTTGCTACTTTTTTTGGAATTTTCTATTACGCGTCGGGTAGGAACGAAACGGAACGATAATTTTTATTTTCTCTCTTTCTGAGCATTTTCCAACCTGTTTTTGCTTGGAATGAAGCCATAATGGTTTTTTTTAATTTTTAGAATTTTTTTGCTATTTTTTTGGAATTTTCTATGACGCGTCGGGTAGGAACGGAACGGAACAGTAGTGCTTATTTTCTCTCTTTCTCATACTTTTCCAACCAATGTTGGCTTGAAATGAAGCCATAATGGTATTTTTGAATTTTTTTGAATATTTTTGCCATTTTTTTGGAATTTTCTATTACGCTTCGGTTTGGAACGGAACGGAACAATAATTTTTATTTTCTCTCTTTCTCAGCCTTTTCCAAATTATTTTGGCTTTAAATGAAGCCATAATGGTATTTTTTAAATTTAATGAATTATTTTGCTATTTTTTTGGAATTTTCTCTTATGCGTCGGGTAGGAACGGAATGAAACGATAATTTTTATTTTCTCTCTTTCTCAGCCTTTTCCAAATTATTTTGGCTTTAAATGAAGCCATAATGGTATTTTTTAAATTTAATGAATTATTTTGCTATTTTAATGGAATTTTCTCTTATGCGTCGGGTAGGAACGAAACGAAACGATAATTTTTATTTTCTTTCTTTTTCAGCCTTTTCCAACCTGTTTTGACTTGAAATGAAGCCACAATGGTTTTTTTAAATTTTTTTGCTATTTTTTTAGAATTTATTATTACGCGTCTGGTAAGAACGGAACGTAACGACAATTTTTATTTTCTCTATTTCTCAGCCATTTCCAACATATTTTGGCTTGAGACGTAGCCACATTGGTATTTTTTTATTTTTTTTTAATTTTTTTTTGCACTCTTTATTAAATTTTCTATTACGCGTCGGGTAGAAATGAAACGGAACGATAAAATTTTTTTCTCACTTTCTCAGCCTTTTCCAACTTATTTTGGCTGGAAATGACACCAGAATTGTTTTTTTTCATCTTTTTCATTTTTTTGGTGCTTTTTTTTGAATTTTCAACTACGTGTCGGGTAGGAAATAAACGGAATGATAATTTTTATTTTCTCTCTTTCTGAGCCTTTTCCAACCTGTTTTGGCATGAAACGAAGCCATAATGATTTTTTTTAATTTTTTTGCTATTTTTTTATGTTTTTTTATTACGCGTCTTGTAAGAACGGAACGTAGCGACAATTTTTATTTTCTATATTTCTCATCCTTTTCCAACCTATTTTGGCTTGAAATGAAGCCACAATGGTATTTTTTAATTTTGTTTATTTTTTTTTGCTCTCTCTGTGAAATTTTCTATTACGCGCCGGGTAGGAATGAAACGGAACGATAATTTTTTTTTTTCTCACTTTCTCAGCCTTTTCCAACTTATTTTGGCTGGAAATGACGCCAGAATTGTTTTTTTTTCATCTTTTTCATTTTTTTGGTGTTTTTTTTTTTGAATTTTCTACTACGTGTCGGGTAGGAAAGAAACGGAACGATAATTTTTATTTTCTCTCTTTCTGAGCCTTTTCCAACCTGTTTTGGTTTGGAATAAAGCCAGAATGATTTTCTTTAATTTTTTGAATTTTTTTGCCATTTTTTTGGAATTTTCTATGACGCGTCGGGTAGGAACGGAACGGAACGATAGTGCTTATTTTCACTCTTTCTCATACTTTTCCAACCAATGTTGGCTTGAAATGAAGCCGCAATGGTATTTTTTAATTTTTTTGAATATTTTTTTGGAATTTTCTATTACGCTTCGGTTTGGAACGGAACGGAACAATAATTTTTATTTTCTCTCTTTCTCAGCCTTTTCCAAATTATTTTGGCTTTAAATGAAGCCAATAGTGGTATTTTTTAAATTTATTTAATTATTTTGCTATTTTTTTGGAATTTTCTCTTATGCGTCGGGTAGGAACGAAATGAAACGATAATTTTTATTTTTTCTCTTTTTAAGCCTTTTCCAACCTGTTTTGGCATGAAACGAAGCCATAATGGTTTTTTTTTTTTTTTATTTATTTTTTTTTGCTCTCTTTATGAAATTTTCTATTACGCGTCGCCAAACCTAAGCTAGTTTCTTTCTATTTCACAGTACATGATTTCGCACCAACATATCACTAAAAAAGTAAACTGAAGTCGAAGTAAGGAAAATGGCTGGGATTTCTAAATTGGGTATATAAGTTTTGCCTCCATTTTGCCATCGGCAATTTATCAATATCTTGATCAGAAAACCATAATGCAAGTTTGCCAATAAGCTCAGCTGGCTCCTCCTCCCCTTAATAAGTGCTAAGAGGAGGGTGAGGGCATGGGTTCAAGACCCATTTGACTCGTGTGTAAACTTACCAATAAAAAACAGATAAAGCGATTTTGAAAAAAGTGCCCAGGGGTGATCTGGAAGAAATAGCAAATGAATTTGCCCCCAGAATACCAAATACTGCTAATAACTTCAAGAAAATCTAAAAAAATCCTCATAGCAGATAAGGAAGTTATTTGCAATCCCATCCATTTGCAATTGCAAGATAACTTAATTATGGTCCCATTATAACAAAGTTACATGGGATAAACAAGTATCTTTCTTCAGTCACTTTTTCTCTTTTTGGTACTCTCAACGTTATAACTCCATGGAAATACAATATGAGAAACTAAAGTGACTTCATATTCTACCTAAAAACTCTCATGAGAAAATTAACAGCCCTGAAGCCCTCATGACTCTAGATAAAAGATAAAAAGCAACTGGGAACAACCCTGCTTGCAGCCCAATGGGTTCTGGAATAGCATGAAGCAGGACTAGGCAAGAAGTTGCTATTAGCAATAGAGAATTCTCAGTCCAGCACCCAGAAAAATGCAAATTTAATCTGCTAGAACATATAATACTCAATCAGGTACCCTGAGAAATGCGAAATTAATCTGATATAAAGAATACAGAAAGACTTGGAGTCACAAAGACTAGGGAAATTCCCTTTGCCAACTTGTAAAACCACCTTAGATCACTATCCTTTGCATAAATTAAACAGTAAAGAGCCTTGTAGCTCAACAAGTTGGCACCTCCTAGTGTTTCTAAAGGAGACATGCAGGGTTCCAATTCCCCCTCCCCCATTGTAATTATAGACTTATTACTGACTGACAGTAAGCACATCATAAAATAATTATATTGCTAAATTTCTATCATGTAAATCTTGTTTTTCCCCCCTAATACTCTTACCCACCAAAGACAGAGCAGTATTACAGTGTCTGGCATAATTATGTCTTAAGGGTACAGATCACTACAATCAAGATGAAATCTTTTTTGATAAGTAATAAGTTTCATTAAAGTTAATGCAATAAGGGGCATAACCATAGTTCACAAAATGTACCAAAATTTTATTTCTTTCTAAGAAAAAAAATCTAAAATTCCAATCAACCAAGAAAACTTTTCACTCAAATTACTTTTGTTTCTAGCAGAGATTTCAAACTTAAAACTGTCAAACACCCAAAGTGGTCAATTACAGTCATCCATTTCAACTTTAGATACTTCATCTTGTGCTATCAGTCAAGTAAATGGCAATATATCAATCCACTAACAACAATTTTAGTAGAATCTATCCTAATAGAGAAAATCACGGCATTCATTGCAATTTGCAAACAATAATTATGCAGTTTAAGCTAAAGCGTTATCACAAAATTGTCTTTAGGTTAAACCAATTTCATTTCAAGAAATAGATCTTCATCAACATATATAAAGCATACCTGATGCTCCTACTGCTTCCTCCCCAATCAGAATAGCTCACAATCTGCTTTCGAAGTTACCATACGGCATACACCTCTCAAAGCCATCTCACTACAAAACCACTAAAACACAATCGGAAACAATAAATTTAATATAATTGTCTAAACATTTAAAAAAAAAAACATTTTTTTTAAAACTATAATACAAAAATCGAAGTCCCAAAACTCAGGAATCTGCTTCATAGCAAAACCTCATAGCTGAACCTGAATTTTTTTTTAAATTATTAATTTTAGTATAAATCTTCTTTTACATTACTTTCAAAATCAAACATGATAGAGGATTTTAACGGTTTTTTTTTTCTTCTTTTATTGGAGACTATTGGCTCTGATTGGTTGCCGAGAAAATGAAAGAAAAGACATTTTGAAAATGTTCCCTTAGCTTTGTCCCTTTAATTTGTTTGGATAATTTGGAAAAACTCGAACGAAGCGTGGAGAGAACTAACCTTTTTTTTTTTTTAAGGCTCGAATGTTTACTCTCTTCTCTTTGGTGCTGCGGGGAGGGTTTTTTGGCTAAGATTCTGAGAAAGAAGGACAGCTCATGAACGATGGGTAATTTTGGTATTGGATTTTACCCGACCGGATATCAAAGCGGGGTAGCAGTTTGTACTTGCCTGGTAGTCACCGATGCTGTGTATGGACCATCAATATGGGTTTGTTTTGGTTTTTATTTTTTTATTTTTTTAATAATACCAAAGTTCAAGTTCACATAGACATGCAAATCGGGCGAAAGTTGGAAATTAACCATAACTTTCCAACTTTATAGTTAGTAGGCCCGGTTCAGAAACAATATAATTTACTAATATCTCGAGTCTTAAAGACTCGATTTTGGGCCTATAAATCAAGTCTTTGGGGCTCGATTTTCCCAGATTTACGTGGCCTAATTCCACGTGGAGTATACATGAAAATCGAGTCTCTAAGACTTGATTTATGTGACGTAGCCATCTGGGTGTGACGTGGTTAGTCGACATGGAAAAAGGGGAAACCGAGTCTCTAAGACTTGATTTCAAGTTGGGGTTTTTTCAAAATTAACGCCTCTCACACGGATCAAACACTCTCCACTCTCACTCACCCTCTCTCTAACACAGAGCAAACACTCTCACGCTTTCACTCACCCTCCCACTCTCACACTGAACCTCAACTTCTCTCACTCACTCACCCTTTCCACTCTCACTCACTCACCCTCTTCTCTCACTCACTGTTCTCTCACTTAGTCTCCACTCTCAGTCTCCACTATTTCACATTCATTACCTTCGCCAAAAGATTTGATAAAGCCACAGCAAGGTGTACAGAGCTTTGAGGTGAGTCGCTTTGTACAATGTTCATTGTTTGGTTGTCGAGAAACAATGGGAAAAATCAAAGAAACTTTGGTTTCACCTAGTTTTTTTCTATTTTGGTTTCTTTATTGAGTTTCTAATAGAATTGTTAAAAAAGATCGAAATTTTATTGTTTTTTGAGATTGAATTGGTTTGTGGGTTTGATTACGCGTCGGGTAGGAAAGAAACGGAACGATAATTTTTATTTTCCGTCTTTCTGAGCCTTTTCCAACCTGTTTTGGCTTGGAATGATTTTCTTTAATTTTTTGAATTTTTTTGCTATTTTTTTGGAATTTTCTATGACGCGTCGGGTAGGTACGGAACAGAACGATAGTGCTTATTTTCTCTCTTTCTCAAACTTTGCCAACCAATGTTGGCTTGAAACGAAGCCATAATGGTATTTTTGAATTTTTTTCAATTTTTTTGCTATTTTTTTGGAATTTTCTATTACGCTTCGGTTTGGAACGGAACGGAACAGTAATTTTTATTTTCTCTCTTTCTCAGCCTTTTCCAAATTATTTTGGCTTTAAATGAAGCCATAATGGAATTTTTTAAATTTATTGAATTATTTTGCTATTTTTTTGGAATTTTCTCATATGCGTCGGGTAGGAACAAAACGAAACGATAATTTTTATTTTCTCTCTTTTTCAGCCTTTTCCAACTTGTTTTGGCTTGAAATGAAGCCATAATGGTTTTTTTAAATTTTTTTCCTATTTTTTTTAGAATTTTTTATTACGCGTCTGGTAAGAACGGAACGTAACGACAATTTTTATTTTCTCTATTTCTCAGCCTTTTCCAACATATTTTGGCTTGAAACTTAGCCACATTGGTATTTTTTTTATTTTTTTTGCTCTATTTAGGAAATTTTCTATTACGCGTCGGGTAGGAATGAAACAGAACGATAATTTTTTTTTCTCACTTTCTCAGTCTTTTCCAACTCAATTTGGGTGGAAATGACGCAAGAATGGTTTTTTTTTTTTTTTTTCATTTTTTTGCTACTTTTTTTGGAATTTTCTATTACGCATCGGGTAGGAACGAAACGGAACGACAATTTTTATTTTCTCTCCTTCTGAGCCTTTTCCAAACTGTTTTTGCTTGGAATGAAGCCATAATGATTTTTTTTAATTTTTAGAATTTTTTTGCTATTTTTTTGGAATTTTCTATGACGCGTCGGGTAGGAACGGAACAGAACGATAGTGCTTATTTTCTCTCTTTCTCATACTTTTCCAACCAATGTTGGCTTGAAATGAAGCCACAATGGTATTTTTGAATTTTTTTGAATATTTTTGCTATTTTTTTGGAATTTTCTATTACGCTTCGGTTTGGAACGGAACGGAACAATAATTTTTATTTTCTCTCTTTCTCAGCCTTTTCCAAATTATTTTGGCTTTAAATGAAGCCATAATGGTATTTTTTAAATTTAATGAATTATTTTGCTATTTTTTTGGAATTTTCTCTTATGCGTCGGGTAGGAACGAAACGAAACGATAATTTTTATTTTCTCTCTTTTTCAGCCTTTTCCAACCTGTTTTGGCTTTAAATGAAGCCATAATGGTTTTTTAAAATTTTTTTGCTATTTTTTTAGAATTTTTTATCACGCGTCTTGTAAGAACGGAACGTAACGACAATTTTTATTTTCTCTATTTCTCATCCTTTTCCAACCTATTTCGGCATGAAATGAAGCCACAATGGTATTTTTTGATTTTGTTTATTTTTTTTTTGCTCTCTTTATGAACTTTTCTCTTACGCGTCGGGTAGGAATGAAACGGAACGATAATTTTTTTTTTCTCAATTTCTCAGCATTTTCCAACCTATTTTGGCTGGAAATGACGCCAGAATGGTTTTTTTTCATTTTTTCGCTACTTTTGTCTTGAATTTTCTATTACGCGTTGGGTAGGGAAGAAACGGAACGATAATTTTTATTTTCCGTCTTTCTGAGCCTTTTCCAACCTGTTTTGGCTTAGAATGAATTTCTTTATTTTTTTGAATTTTTTTGCTATTTTTTTGGAATTTTCTATGACGCGTCGGGTAGGAACGGAACAGAACGATAGTGCTTATTTTCTCTCTTTCTCAAACTTTGCCAACCAATGTTGGCTTGAAACGAAGCCATAATGGTATTTTTGAATTTTTTTCAATTTTTTTGCTATTTTTTTGGAATTTTCTATTACGCTTCGGTTTGGAACGGAACGGAACAGTAATTTTTATTTTCTCTCTTTCTCAGCCTTTTCCAAATTATTTTGGCTTTTAATGAAGCCATAATGGTATTTTTTAAATTTATTGAATTATTTTGCTATTTTTTTGGAATTTTCTCTTATGCGTCGGGTAGGAACAAAACGAAACGATAATTTTTATTTTCTCTCTTTTTCAGCCTTTTCCAACTTGTTTTGGCTTGAAATGAAGCCATAATGGTTTTTTTAAATTTTTTTCCTATTTTTTTACAATTTTTTATTACGCGTCTGGTAAGAACGGAACGTAACGACAATTTTTATTTTCTCTATTTCTCAGCATTTTCCAACATATTTTGGCTTGAAACTTAGCCACATTGGTATTTTTTTTATTTTTTTTGCTCTATTTATGAAATTTTCTATTACGCGTCGGGTAGGAATGAAACAGAACGATAATTTTTTTTTCTCACTTTCTCAGTCTTTTCCAACTCAATTTGGGTGGAAATGACGCAAGAATGGTTTTTTTTTTTTTTTTTTTCATTTTTTTGCTACTTTTTTTGGAATTTTCTATTACGCGTCGGGTAGGAACGAAACGGAACGATAATTTTTATTTTCTCTCTTTCTGAGCCTTTTCCAACCTGTTTTTGCTTGGAATGAAGCCATAATGATTTTTTTTTAATTTTTAGAATTTTTTTGCTATTTTTTTGGAATTTTCTATGACGCGTCGGGTAGGAACGAAACAGAACGATAGTGCTTATTTTCTCTCTTTCCCATACTTTTCCAACCAATGTTGGCTTGAAATGAAGCCATAATGGTATTTTTGAATTTTTTTGAATATTTTTGCTATTTTTTTGGAATTTTCTATTACGCTTCGGTTTGGAACGGAACGGAACAATAATTTTTATTTTCTCTCTTTCTCAGCCTTTTCCAAATTATTTTGGCTTTAAATGAAGCCATAATGGTATTTTTTAAATTTAATGAATTATTTTGCTATTTTTTTGGAATTTTCTCTTATGCGTCGGGTAGGAACGAAACGAAACGATAATTTTTATTTTCTCTCTTTTTCAGCCTTTTCCAACCTGTTTTGGCTTTAAATGAAGCCATAATGGTTTTTTAAAATTTTTTTGCTATTTTTTTAGAATTTTTTATTACGCGTCTTGTAAGAACGGAACGTAACGACAATTTTTATTTTCTCTATTTCTCATCCTTTTACAACCTATTTTGGCATGAAATGAAGCAACAATGGTATTTTTTGATTTTGTTTATTTTTTTTTTGCTCTCTTTATGAACTTTTCTCTTACGCGTCGGGTAGGAATGAAACGGAACGATAATTTTTTTTTTCTCACTTTCTCAGCATTTTCCAACCTATTTTGGCTGGAAATGACGCCAGAATGGTTTTTTTTCATTTTTTTGCTACTTTTGTCTGGAATTTTCTATTACGCGTCGGGTAGGAAAGAAACGGAACGATAATTTTTATTTTCCGTCTTTCTGAGCCTTTTCCAACCTGTTTTGGCTTGGAATGATTTTCTTTAATTTTTTGAATTTTTTTGCTATTTTTTTGGAATTTTCTATGACACGTCGGGTAGGAACGGAACAGAACGATAGTGCTTATTTTCTCTCTTTCTCAAACTTTGCCAACCAATGTTTGCTTGAAACGAAGCCATAATGGTATTTTTGAATTTTTTTCAATTTTTTTGCTATTTTTTTGGAATTTTCTATTACGCTTCGGTTTGGAACGGAACGGAACAGTAATTTTTATTTTCTCTCTTTCTCAGCCTTTTCCAAATTATTTTGGCTTTAAATGAAGCCATAATGGCATTTTTTAAATTTATTGAATTATTTTGCTATTTTTTTGGAATTTTCTCTTATGCGTCGGGTAGGAACAAAACGAAACGATAATTTTTATTTTCTCTCTTTTTCAGCCTTTTCCAACTTGTTTTGGCTTGAAATGAAGCCATAATGGTTTTTTTAAATTTTTTTCCTATTTTTTTAGAATTTTTTATTACGCGTCTGGTAAGAACGGAACATAACGACAATTTTTATTTTCTCTATTTCTCAGCCTTTTCCAACATATTTTGGCTTGAAATTTAGCCACATTGGTATTTTTTTTATTTTTTTTGCTCTCTTTATGAAATTTTCTATTACGCGTCGGGTAGGAATGAAACGGAACGATAATTTTTTTTTTCTCACTTTCTCAGTCTTTTCCAACTCAATTTGGGTGGAAATGACGCAAGAATGGTTTTTTTTTTTTTTTTTTCATTTTTTTCATTTTTTTGCTACTTTTTTTGGAATTTTCTATTACGCGTCGGGTAGGAACGAAACGGAACGATAATTTTTATTTTTCCTCTTTCTGAGCCTTTTCCAACCTGTTTTTGCTTGGAATGAAGCCATAATGATTTTTTTTAATTTTTAGAATTTTTTTGCTATTTTTTTGGAATTTTCTATGACGTGTCGGGTAGGAACGGAACAGAATGATAGAGCTTATTTTCTCTCTTTCTCATACTTTTCCAACCAATGTTGGCTTGAAAGGAAGCCATAATGGTATTTTTGAATTTTTTTGAATATTTTTGCTATTTTTTTGGAATTTTCTATTACGCTTCGGTTTGGAACGGAACGGAACAATAATTTTTATTTTCTCTCTTTCTCAACCTTTTCCAAATTATTTTGGCTTTAAATGAAGCCATAATGGTATTTTTTAAATTTAATGAATTGTTTTGCTATTTTTTTGGAATTTTCTCTTATGCGTCGGGTAGGAACGAAACGAAACGATAATTTTTATTTTCTCTCTTTTTCAGCCTTTTCCAACCTGTTTTGGCTTGAAATGAAGCCATAATGGTTTTTTAAAATTTTTTTGCTATTTTTTTAGAATTTTTTGTTACGCGTCTTGTAAGAACGGAACGTAACGACAATTTTTATTTTCTCTATTTCTCAGCCTTTTCCAACATATTTTGGCTTGAAACTTTGCCACATTGGTATTTTTTTTATTTTTTTTATTTTTTTTGCTCTCTTTATGAAATTTTCTATTACGCGTCGGGTAAGAATGAAACGGAACGATAATTTTTTTTTTCCTCACTTTCTCAGTCTTTTCCAACTCAATTTGGGTGGAAATGACGCAAGAATGGTTTTTTTTTTTTTTTCATTTTTTTCATTTTTTTGCTACTTGTTTTGGAATTTTCTATTACGCGTCGGGTAGGAACGAAACGGAACGATAATTTTTATTTTCTCTCTATCTGAGCCTTTTCCAACCTGTTTTTGCTTGGAATGAAGCCATAATGATTTTTTTTTAATTTTTAGAATTTTTTTGCTATTTTTTTGGAATTTTCTATGACGCGTCGGGTAGGAACGGAACAGAACGATAGTGCTTATTTTCTCTCTTTCTCAAACTTTTCCAACCAATGTTGGCTTGAAACGAAGCCATAATGGTATTTTTCAATTTTTTTCAATTTTTTTGGAATTTTCTATTACTCTTCGGTTTGGAACGGAACGGAACAGTAATTTTTATTTTCTCTCTTTCTCAGCCTTTTCCAAATTATTTTGGCTTTAAATGAAGCCATAATGGTATTTATTAAATTTATTGAATTATTTTGCTATTTTTTTGTAATTTTCTCTTATGCGTCGGGTAAGAACGGAACGTAACGACAATTTTTATTTTCTCTATTTCTCAGCCTTTTCCAACATATTTTGTCTTGAAACTTAGCCACATTGGTATTTTTTTTATTTTTTTTGCTATCTTTATGAAATTTTCTATTACGCGTCGGGTAGGAATGAAACGGAACGATAATTTTTTTTTTCTCACTTTCTCAGTCTTTTCCAACTCAATTTCGATGGAAATGACGCAAGAATGGTTTTTTTTTTTTTTTTCATTTTTTTGCTACTTTTTTTGGAATTTTCTATTACGCGTCGTGTAGGAACAAAACGGAACGATAGTTTTTATTTTCTCTCTTTCTGAGCCTTTCCAACCTGTTTTTGCTTGGAATGAAGCCATAATGATTTTTTTTAATTTTTAGAACTTTTTTGCTATTTTTTTGGAATTTTCTATGACGCGTCGGGTAGGAACGGAACGGAACGGTAGTGCTTATTTTCTCTCTTTCTCATACTTTTCCAACCAATGTTGGCTTGAAATGAAGCCATAATGGTATTTTTGAATTTTTTTGAATATTTTTGCTATTTTTTTGGAATTTTCTATTACGCTTCGGTTTGGAACGGAACGGAACAATAATTTTTATGTTCTCTCTTTCTCAGCCTTTTCCAAATTATTTTGGCTTTAAATGAAGCCATAATGGTATTTTTTAAATTTAATGAATTATTTTGCTATTTTTTTGTAATTTTCTCTTATGCGTCGGGTAGGAACAAAACGAAACGATAATTTTTATTTTCTCTCTTTTTCAGCCTTTTCCAACTTGTTTTGGCTTGAAATGAAGCCATAATGGTTTTTTTAAATTTTTTTCCTATTTTTTTAGAATTTTTTATTATGCGTCTGGTAAGAACGGAACGTAACGACAATTTTTATTTTCTCTATTTCTCAGCCTTTTCCAACATATTTTGGCTTGAAACTTAGCCACATTGGTATTTTTTTATTTTTTTTATTTTTTTTGCTATCTTTATGAAATTTTCTATTACGCGTCGGGTAGGAATGAAACGGAACGATAATTTTTTTTTTTCTCACTTTCTCAGTCTTTTCCAACTCAATTTGGGTGGAAATGACGCAAGAATGGTTTTTTTTTTTTTTTTTTTTTCATTTTTTTCATTTTTTTGCTACTTTTTTTGGAATTTTCTATTACGCGTCGGATAGGAACGAAACGGAACGATAGTTTTTATTTTCTCTCTTTCTGAGCGTTTCCAACCTGTTTTTGCTTGGAATGAGGCCATAATGATTTTTTTTAATTTTTAGAATTTTTTTGCTATTTTTTTGGAATTTTCAATGACGCGTCGGGTAGGAACGGAACGGAACGGTAGTGCTTATTTTCTCTCTTTCTCATACTTTTCCAACCAATGTTGGCTTGAAATGAAGCCATAATGGTATTTTTGAATTTTTTTGAATATTTTTGCTATTTTTTTGGAATTTTCTATTACGCTTCGGTTTGGAACGGAACGGAACAATAATTTTTATGTTCTCTCTTTCTCAGCCTTTTCCAAATTATTTTGGCTTTAAATGAAGCCATAATGGTATTTTTTAAATTTAATGAATTATTTTGCTATTTTTTTGGAATTTTGTCTTATGCGTCGGGTAGGAACGAAACGAAACGATAATTTTTATTTTCTCTCTTTTTCAGCTTTTATTTTCTCTCTTTTTCAACCTTTTCCAACCTGTTTTGGCTTGAAATGAAGCTATAATGGTTTTTTAAAATTTTTTTGCTATTTTTTAAGAATTTTTTATTACGCGTCTTGTAAGAACGGAACGTAACGACAATTTTTATTTTCTCTATTTCTCATCCTTTTCCAACCTATTTTGGCATGAAATGAAGCCACAATGGTATTTTTTGATTTTGTTTATTTTTTTTTGCTCTCTTTATGAAATTTTCTCTTACGCGTCGGGTAGGAATGAAACGGAACGATAATTTTTTTTTTCTCACTTTCTCAGCATTTTCCAACCTATTTTGGCTTGAAATGACACCAGAATGGTTTTTTTTCATTTTTTTACTACTTTTGTCTGGAATTTTCTATTACGCGTCGGGTAGGAAAGAAACGGAACGATAATTTTTATTTTCCCTCTTTCTGAGCCTTTTCCAACCTGTTTTGGCTTGGAATGATTTTCTTCAATTTTTTGAATTTTTTTGCTATTTTTTTGGAATTTTCTATTACGCGTCGGGTAGGAACGGAACAGAACGATAGTGCTTATTTTCTCTCTTTCTCAAACTTTTCCAACCAATGTTGGCTTGAAACGAAGCCATAATGGTATTTTTGAATTTTTTTCAATTTCTTTTTCTATTTTTTTGGAATTTTCTATTACGCTTCGGTTTGGAACGGAACGGAACAGTAATTTTTATTTTCTCTCTTTCTCAGCCTTTTCCAAATTATTTTGGCTTTAAATGTAGCCATAATGGTGTTTTTTAAATTTATTGAATTATTTTGCTATTTTTTTGTAATTTTCTCTTATGCGTCGGGTAGGAACAAAACGAAACGATAATTTTTATTTTCTCCCTTTTTCAGCCTTTTCCAACTTGTTTTGGCTTGAAATGAAGCCATAATGGTTTTTTTAAATTTTTTTCCTATTTTTTTAGAATTTTTTATTACGCGTCTGGTAAGAACGGAACGTAACGACAATTTTTATTTTCTCTATTTCTCAGCCTTTTCCAACATATTTTTGCTTGAAACTTAGCCACATTGGTATTTTTTTTATTTTTTTTGCTCTCTTTATGAAATTTTCTATTACGCGTCGGGTAGGAATGAAACGGAACGATAATTTTTTTTTTCTCACTTTCTCAGTCTTTTCCAACTCAATTTGGGTGGAAATGACGCAAGAATGGTTTTTTTTTTTTTTTTTTCATTTTTTTCATTTTTTTGCTACTTTTTTTGGAATTTTCTATTACGCGTCGGGTAGGAACGAAACGGAACGATAATTTTTATTTTTCCTCTTTCTGAGCCTTTTCCAACCTGTTTTTGCTTGGAATGAAGCCATAATGATTTTTTTTAATTTTTAGAATTTTTTTGCTATTTTTTTGGAATTTTCTATGACGCGTCGGGTAGGAACGGAACGGAACGGTAGTGCTTATTTTCTCTCTTTCTCATACTTTTCCAACCAATGTTGGCTTGAAATGAAGCCATAATGGTATTTTTGAATTTTTTTGAATACTTTTGCTATTTTTTTTGAATTTTCTATTACGCTTCGGTTTGGAACGGAACGGAACAATAATTTTTATTTTCTCTCTTTCTCAGCCTTTTCCAAATTATTTTGGCTTTAAATGAAGCCATAATGGTATTTTTTAAATTTAATGAATTATTTTGCTATTTTTTTGGAATTTTGTCTTATGCGTCGGGTAGGAACGAAACGAAACGATAATTTTTATTTTCTCTCTTTTTCAGCTTTTATTTTCTCTCTTTTTCAGCCTTTTCCAACCTGTTTTGGCTTGAAATGAAGCCATAATGGTTTTTTAAAATTTTTTTGCTATTTTTTAAGAATTTTTTATTACGCGTCTTGTAAGAACGGAACGTAACGACAATTTTCATTTTCTCTATTTCTCATCCTTTTCCAACCTATTTTGGCATGAAATGAAGCCACAATGGTATTTTTTGATTTTGTTTATTTTTTTTTGCTCTCTTTATGAAATTTTCTCTTACGCGTCGGGTAGGAATGAAACGGAACGATAATTTTTTTTTTCTCACTTTCTCAGCATTTTCCAACCTATTTTGGCTGGAAATGACACCATAATGGTTTTTTTTCATTTTTTTGCTACTTTTGTCTGTAATTTTCTATTACGCGTCGAGTAGGAAAGAAACGGAACGATAATTTTTATTTTCCCTCTTTCTGAGCCTTTTCCAACCTGTTTTGGCTTGGAATGATTTTCTTCAATTTTTTGAATTTTTTTGCTATTTTTTTGGAATTTTCTATGACGCGTCGGGTAGGAACGGAACAGAACGATAGTGCTTATTTTCTCTGTTTCTCAAACTTTTCCAACCAATGTTGGCTTGAAACGAAGCCAAAATGGTATTTTTGACTTTTTTTCAATTTTTTTGCTATTTTTTTGGAATTTTCTATTACGCTTCGGTTTGGAACGGAACGGAACAATAATTTTTATTTTCTATCATTCTCATCCTATACCAAATTACTTTGGCTTTAAATTTTTTTGCTATTTCTTTATGTTTTTTTATTACGCGTCTTGTAAGAACGGAACGTAGCGACAATTTTTATTTTCTCTATTTCTCAGCCTTTTCCAACCTATTTTGGCTTGAAACGAAGCTACAATGGTATTTTTTTATTTTTTTTTATTTTTTTTGCTCTCCTTACGAAATTTTCTATTACGCGTCGGGTAGGAATGAAACGGAACGATAATTTTTTTTTCTCATTTTCTCAGTCTTTTCCAACTCAATTTGGGTGGAAATGACGCCAGAATGGTTTTTTTTTTTTTCATTTTTTTGCTACTTTTGTTTGGAATTTTCTATTTTGCGTCGGGTAGGAAAGAAACGGAACGATAATTTTTATTTTCCCTCTTTCTGAGCCTTTTCCAACGTGTTTCGGCTTGGAATGATTTTCTTTAATTTTTTGAATTTTTTTGCTATTTTTTTGGAATTTTCTATGACGCGTCGGGTAGGAACGGAACAAAACGATAGTGCTTATTTTTCTCTCTTTCTCAAACTTTTCCGACCAATGTTGGCTTGAAACGAAGCCATAATGGTATTTTTGAATTTTTTACAATTTTTTTGCTGTTTTTTTGGAATTTTCTATTACGCTTCGGTTTGGAACGGAACGGAACAATAATTTTTATTTTCTCTCATTCTCAGCCTTTTCCAAATTATTTTGGCTTTAAATGAAGCCATAATGGTATTTTTTAAATTTATTGAATTATTTTCCTCTTTTTTTGGAATTTTCTCTTATGCGTCTGGTAGGAACGAAACGAAACGATAATTTTTATTTTTTTTCTTTTTCAGCCTTTTCCAACCTGTTTTGGCTTGAAATGAAGCCACAGTGGTTTTTTTAAATTTTTTTGCTATTTTTTTAGAATTTATTATTACGCGTCTGGTAAGAACGGAACGTAACGACAATTTTTATTTTCTCTATTTCTCAGCCTTTTCCAACATATTTTGGCTTGAGACGTAGCCACATTGGTTTTTTTTTAATTTTTTTTTGCACTCTTTATTAAATTTTTTATTACGCGTCGGGTAGGAATGAAACGGAACGATAAAACTTTTTCTCACTTTCTCAGCCTTTTCCAACCTATTTTGGCTGGAAATGACGCCAGAATGGTTTTTTTTCATCTTTTTCATTTTTTTGCTACTTTTTTGGAATTTTCTATTACGTGTCGGGTAGGAAAGAAACGGAACGATAATTTTTATTTTCTTTCTTTCTGGGCCTTTTCCAACCTCTTTTGGCATGAAACGAAGCCATAATGATTTTTTTTTAATTTTTTTGCTATTTTTTTATGTTTTTTTATTACGCGTCTTGTAAGAACGGAACGTAGCGACAATTTTTATTTTCTCTATTTCTCATCCTTTTCCAACCTATTTTGGCTTGAAATGAAGCCACAATGGTATTTTTTGATTTTGTTTATTTTTTTTTGCTCTCTTTATGAAATTTTCTATTACGCGTTGGGTAGGATTGAAACGGAACGATAATTTTTTTTTTCTCACTTTGTCGGCCTTTTCCAACTTATTTTGGCTGGAAATGATGCCAGAATTGTTTTTTTTTTCATCTTTTACATTTTTTTGCTACTTTTTTGGAATGTTCTATTACGCGTCGGATAGGAAAGAAACAGAACGATAATTTTTATTTTCTCTCTTTCTGAGCCTTTTCCAACCTGTTTTGGTTTGGAATGAAGCCAGAATGATTTTCTTTAATTTTTTGAATTTTTTTGCCATTTTTTGGAATTTTCTATGACGCGTCGGGTAGGAATGGAACGGAACGGTAGTGCTTATTTTCTCTCTTTCTTATACTTTTCCAACCAATGTTGGCTTGAAATGAAGCAGTAATGGTATTTTTTTTTTTTTTTGAATATTTTTGCTATTTTTTTGGAATTTTCTATTACGCTTCGGTTTGGAACGGAACGGAACAGTAATTTTTATTTTCTCTCTTTCTCAGCCTTTTACGAATTATTTTGGCTTTAAATGAAGCCATAATGGTATTTTTTAAATTTATTGAATTATTTTGCTATTTTTTTGAAATTTTCTCTTATGCGTCGGGTAGGAACAAAACGAAACGACAATTTTTTTTTTCTCTATTTCTCAGCCTTTTCCAACATATTTTGGCTTGAAACTTAGCCACATTGGTATTTTTTTATTCATTTTTATTTTTTTTTTGCACTCTTTATTAAATTTTCTATTACGCATCGGGTAGGAATGAAACGGAACGATAAATTTTTTTTCTCACTTTCTCAGCCTTTTCCAACCTATTTTGGCTGGAAATGACGCCAGAATGGTTTTTTTTTTTTTTTCCTTTTTTGTTCATTTTTTTGTTTGGAATTTTCTATTATGCGTCGGGTAGTAAAGAAACAGAACGATAATTTTTATTTTCTCTCTTTCTGAGCCTTTTCCAACCTGTTTTGGCTTGGAATGAAGCCACAATGATTTCTTTAATTTTTTCAATTTTTTTGCACTTTTTTTAGAATTTTCTATGACGCGTCGGGTAGGAGCGGAACGGAACGATAGTGCTTATTTTCTCTTTTTCTCATACTTTTCCAACCATTGTTTGCTTGAAACGAAGCCATAATGGTATTTTTGAATTTTTTTGCTATTTTTTTGGAATTTTCGATGACGCGTCGGGTAGGAACGGAACGGAACGGTAGTGCTTATTTTCTATCTTTCTCATACTTTTCCAACCAATGTTGGCTTGAAATGAATCCATAATGGTATTTTTGAATTTTTTTGAATATTTTTGCTATTTTTTTGGAATTTTCTATTACGCTTCGGTTTGGAACGGAACGGAACAATAATTTTTATTTTCTCTCTTTCTCAGCCTTTTCCAAATTACTTTGGCTTTAAATGAAGCCAATAATGGTATTTTTTAAATTTATTTAATTATTTTGCTATTGTTTTGGAATTTTCTCTTATGCGTCGGGTAGGAACAAAACGAAACGATAATTTTTATTTTCTCCCTTTTTCAGCCTTTTCCAACTTGTTTTGGCTTGAAATGAAGCCATAATGGTTTTTTTAAATTTTTTTGCTATTTTTTTAGAATTTTTTACTACGCGTCTGGTAAGAACGGAACGTAACGACAATTTTTTTTTTCTCTATTTCTCAGCCTTTTCCAACATATTTTGGCTTGAAACTTAGCCACATTGGTATTTTTTTATTTTTTTTTTTTGCACTCTTTATTAAATTTTCTATTACGCATCGGGTAGGAATGAAACGGAACGTTAAATTTTTTTTCTCTTTTTCTCAGCCTTTTCCAACCTATTTTGGCTGGAAATGACGCCAGAATGGTTTTTTTTTTTTTTTTTGTTCATTTTTTTGCTACTTTTGTTTGGAATTTTCTATTATGCGTCGGGTAGGAAAGAAACGGAACGATAATTTTTATTTTCTCTCTTTCTGAGCCTTTTCCAACCTGTTTTGGCTTGGAATGAAGCCACAATGATTTCTTTAATTTTTTTGCACTTTTTTTAGAATTTTCTATGACGCGTCGGGTAGGAACGGAACGGAACAGAACGATAGTGCTTATTTTCTCTATTTCTCATACTTTTCCAACCATTGTTTGCTTGAAACGAAGCCATAATGGTATTTTTGAATTTTTTTGAATTTTTTTGCTATTTTTTTGGAATTTTCGATGACGCGTCTGGTAGGAACGGAGCGGAACGGTAGTGCTTATTTTCTATCTTTCTCATACTTTTCCAACCAATGTTGGCTTGAAATGAAGCCACAATGGTATTTTTTTATTTATTATTTTTTTTTTTTGCTCTCTTTATGAAATTTTCTATTACGCGTCGGGTAGGAATGAAACGGAACGATAATTTTTTTTTTCTCACTTTCTCAGCCTTTTCCAACTTATTTTGGCTGGAAATGACACCAGAATTGTTTTTTTTCATCTTTTTCATTTTTTTGCTACTTTTTTTGGAATTTTCTATTACGTGTCGGGTAGGAAAGAAACGGAACGATAATTTTTATTTTCTCTCTTTCTGAGCCTTTTCCAACCTCTTTTGGCATGAAACGAAGCCATAATGATTTTTTTTTTAATTTTTTTGCTATTTTTTTATGTTTTTTTATTACGCGTCTTGTAAGAACGGAACGTAGCGACAATTTTTATTTTCTCTATTTCTCATCCTTTTCCAACCTATTTTGGCTTGAAATGAAGCCACAATGGTATTTTTTGATTTTGTTTATTTTTTTTTGCTCTCTTTATGAAATTTTCCATTACGCGTTGGGTTGGATTGAAACGGAACGATAATTTTTTTTTTCTCACTTTGTCAGCCTTTTCCAACTTATTTTGGCTGGAAATGACGCCAGAATTGTTTTTTTTTTTTCATCTTTTACATTTTTTTGCTACTTTTTTTGGAATGTTCTATTACGCGTCGGGTAGGAAAGAAACAGAACAATAATTTTTATTTTCTCTCTTTCTGAGCCTTTTCCAACCTGTTTTGGTTTGGAATGAAGCCAGAATGATTTTCTTTAATTTTTTGAATTTTTTTGCCATTTTTTGGAATTTTCTATGACGCGTCGGGTAGGAATGGAACGGAACGGTAGTGCTTATTTTCTCTCTTTCTCATACTTTTCCAACCAATGTTGTCTTGAAATGAAGCAATAATGGTATTTTTTATTTTTTTTGAATATTTTTGCTATTTTTTTGGAATTTTCTATTACGCTTCGGTTTGGAACGGAACGGAACAGCAATTTTTATTTTCTCTCTTTCTCAGCCTTTTACGAATTATTTTGGCTTTAAATGAAGAAATAATGGTATTTTTTAAATTTATTGAATTATTTTGCTATTTTTTTGAAATTTTCTCTTATGCGTCGGGTAGGAACAAAACGAAACGACAATTTTTTTTTTCTCTATTTCTCAGCCTTTTCCAACATATTTTGGCTTGAAACTTAGCCACATTGGTATTTTTTTATTCATTTTTATTTTTTTTTTGCACTCTTTATTAAATTTTCTATTACGCATCGGGTAGGAATGAAACGGAACGATAAATTTTTTTTCTCACTTTCTCAGCCTTTTCCAACCTATTTTGGCTGGAAATGACGCCAGAATGGTTTTTTTTTTTTCCTTTTTTGTTCATTTTTTTGCTATTTTTTTGTTTGGAATTTTCTATTATGCGTCGGGTAGTAAAGAAACGGAACGATAATTTTTATTTTCTCTCTTTCTGAGCCTTTTCCAACCTGTTTTGGCTTGGAATGAAGCCACAATGATTTCTTTAATTTTTTGAATTTTTTTGCACTTTTTTTAGAATTTTCTATGACGCGTCGGGTAGGAACGGAACGGAACGATAGTGCTTATTTTCTCTTTTTCTCATACTTTTCCAACCATTGTTTGCTTGAAACGAAGCCATAATGGTATTTTTGAATTTTTTTGCTATTTTTTTGGAATTTTCGATGACGCGTCGGGTAGGAACGGAACGGAACGGTAGTGCTTATTTTCTATCTTTCTCATACTTTTCCAACCAATGTTGGCTTGAAATGAATCCATAATGGTATTTTTGAATTTTTTTGAATATTTTTGCTATTTGTTTTAAATTTTCTATTACGCTTCGGTTTGGAACGGAACGGAACAATAATTTTTTTTTTCTCTCTTTCTCAGCATTTTCCAAATTACTTTGGCTTTAAATGAAGCCAATAATGGAATTTTTTAAATTTATTTAATTATTTTGCTATTTTTTTGGAATTTTCTCTTATGCGTCGGGTAGGAACAAAACGAAACGATAATTTTTATTTTCTCCCTTTTTCAGCCTTTTCCAACTTGTTTTGGCTTGAAATGAAGCCATAATGGTTTTTTTAAATTTTTTTGCTTTTTTTTAGAATTTTTTATTACGCGTCTGGTAAGAACGGAACGTAACCACAATTTTTTTTTTCTCTATTTCTCAGCCTTTTCCAACATATTTTGGCTTGAAACTTAGCCACATTGGTATTTTTTTTTATTTTTTTTTGCACTCTTTATTAAATTTTCTATTACGCATCGGGTAGGAATGAAACGGAACGATAAATTTTTTTTCTCACTTTCTCAGCCTTTTCCAACCTATTTTGGCTGGAAATGACGCCAGAATGGTTTTTTTTTTTCATTTTGTTCATTTTTTTGCTACTTTTGTTTGGAATTTTCTATTATGCGTCGGGTAGGAAAGAAACGGAACGATAATTTTTATTTTCTCTCTTTCTGAGCCTTTTCCAACCTGTTTTGGCTTGGAATGAAGCCAAAATGATTTTCTTTAATTTTTTGAATTTTTTTGCAGTTTTTTTAGAATTTTCTATGACGCGTCGGGTAGGAACGGAACGGAACGATAGTGCTTATTTTCTCTATTTCTCATACTTTTCCATCCATTGTTTGCTTGAAACGAAGCCATAATGGTATTTTTGAATTTTTTTGAATTTTTTTGCTATTTTTTTGGAATTTTCGATGACGCGTCGGGTAGGAACGGAACGGAACGGTAGTGCTTATTTTCTATCTTTCTCATACTTTTTCAACCAATGTTGGCTTGAAATGAACCATAATGGTATTTTTGAATTTTTTTGAATATTTTTGCTATTTTCTATTACGCTTCGGTTTGGAACGGAACGGAACAATAATTTTTATTTTCTCTCTTTCTCAGCCTTTTCCAAATTATTTTGGCTTTAAATGAAGCCAATAATGGTATTTTTTAAATTTATTTAATTATTTTGCTATTTTTTTGGAATTTTCTCTTATGCGTCGGGTAGGAACGAAACGAAACGATAATTTTTATTTTTTCTCTTTTTCAGCCTTTTCCAACCTGTTTTGGCATGAAACGAAGCCATAATGGTTTTTTTAAATTTTTTTGCTGTTTTTTTTATATTTTTTTATTACGCGTCTTGTAAGAACGGAATGTAACGACAATTTTTATTTTCTCTATTTCTCATCCTTTTCCAACCTATTTTGGCTTGAAATGAAGCCACAATGGTATTTTTTGATTTTTTTTTTTTTTTTTGCTCTCTTTATGAAATTTTCTATTATGCGTCGGGTAGGAATGAAACGGAACGATAATTTTTTTTTTCTCACTTTCTCAGCCTTTTCCAACTTATTTTGGCTTGAAATGACACCAGAATTGTTTTTTTTCATCTTTTTCATTTTTTTGCTACCATTTTTGGAATTTTGTATTACGTGTCGGGTAGGAAAGAAACGGAACGATAATTTTTATTTTCTCTCTTTCTGAGCCTTTTCCAACCTCTTTTGGCATGAAACGAAGCCATAATGATTTTTTTTAATTTTTTTGCTATTTTTTTATGTTTTTTTATTACGCGTCTTGTAAGAACGGAATGTAACGACAATTTTTTTTTTTCTCTATTTCTCAGCCTTTTCCAACATATTTTGGCTTGAAACTTAGCCACATTGGTATTTTTTTATTTTTTTTTATTTTTTTTTGCACTCTTTATTAAATTTTCTATTACGCGTCGGGTAGGAATGAAACGGAACGATAAATTTTTTTTCTCACTTTCTCAGCTTTTTCCAACCTATTTTTGCTGGAAATGACGCCAGAATGGTTTTTTTTTTCATTTTGTTCATTTTTTTGCTACTTTTGTTTTGAATTTTCTATTATGCGTCGGGTAGGAAAGAAACGGAACGATAATTTTTATTTTCTCTCTTTCTGAGCCTTCTCCAACCTGTTTTGGCTTGGAATGAAGCCACAATGATTTCTTTAATTTTTTGAATTTTTTTGCACTTTTTTTAGAATTTTCTATGACGCGTCGGGTAGGAACGGAACGGAATGATAGTGCTTATTTTCTCTATTTGTCATACTTTTCCAACCATTGTTTGCTTGAAACGAAGCCATAATGGTATTTTTGAATTTTTTTGCTATTTTTTTGGAATTTTCGATGACGCGTCGGGTAGGAACGGAACGGAACGGTAGTGCTTATTTTCTATCTTTCTCATACTTTTTCAACCAATGTTGGCTTGAAATGAACCATAATGGTATTTTTGAATTTTTTTGAATATTTTTGGTATTTTTTTGGAATTTTCTATTACGCTTCGGTTTGGAACGGAACGGAACAATAATTTTTATTTTCTCTCTTTCTCAGCCTTTTCCAAATTATTTTGGCTTTAAATGAAGCCAATAATGGTATTTTTTAAATTTATTTAATTATTTTGCTATTTTTTTGGAATTTTCTCTTATGCGTCGGGTAGGAACAAAACGAAACGATAATTTTTATTTTCTCCCTTTTTCAGCCTTTTCCAACTTGTTTTGGCTTGAAATGAAGCCATAATGGTTTTTTTAAATTTTTTTGCTATTTTTTTACAATTTTTTATTACGCGTCTGGTAAGAACGGAACGTAACGACAATTTTTTTTTTCTCTATTTCTCAGCCTTTTCCAACATATTTTGGCTTGAAACTTAGCCACATTGGTATTTTTTTTATTTTTTTTTTGCACTCTTTATTAAATTTTCTATTACGCATCGGGTAGGAATGAAACGGAACGACAAATTTTTTTTCTCACTTTCTCAACCTTTTCCAACCTATTTTGGCTGGAAATGACGCCAGAATGGTTTTTTTTTTTCATTTTGTTCATTTTTTTGCTACTTTTGTTTGGAATTTTCTATTATGCGTCGGGTAGGAAAGAAACAGAACGATAATTTTTATTTTCTCTATTTCTGAGCCTTTTCCAACCTGTTTTGGCTTGGAATGAAGCCAAAATGATTTTCTTTAATTTTTTGAATTTTTTTGCAGTTTTTTTAGAATTTTCTATGACGCGTCGGGTAGGAACGGAACGAAACGATAGTGCTTATTTTCTCTATTTCTCATACTTTTCCATCCATTGTTTGCTTGAAACGAAGCCATAATGGTATTTTTGAATTTTTTTGAATTTTTTTGCTATTTTTTTGGAATTTTCGATGACGCGTCGGGTAGGAACGGAACGGAACGGTAGTGCTTATTTTCTATCTTTCTCATACTTTTTCAACCAATGTTGGCTTGAAATGAACCATAATGGTATTTTTGAATTTTTTTGAATATTTTTGGTATTTTTTTGGAATTTTCTATTACGCTTCGGTTTGGAACGGAACGGAACAATAATTTTTATTTTCTCTCTTTCTCAGCCTTTTCCAAATTATTTTGGCTTTAAATGAAGCCAATAATGGTATTTTTTAAATTTATTTAATTATTTTGCTATTTTTTTGGAATTTTCTCTTATGCGTCGGGTAGGAACGAAACGAAACGATAATTTTTATTTTTTCTCTTTTTCAGCCTTTTCCAACCTGTTTTGGCATGAAACGAAGCCATAATGGTTTTTTTAAATTTTTTTGCTGTTTTTTTTATATTTTTTTATTACGCGTCTTGTAAGAACGGAACGTAACGACAATTTTTATTTTCTCTATTTCTCATCCTTTTCCAACCTATTTTGGCTTGAAATGAAGCCACAATGGTATTTTTTGATTTTTTTTTTTTTTTTTTGCTCTCTTTATGAAATTTTCTATTATGCGTCGGGTAGGAATGAAACGGAACAATAATTTTTTTTTCTCACTTTCTCAGCCTTTTCCAACTTATTTTGGCTGGAAATGACACCAGAATTGTTTTTTTTCATCTTTTTCATTTTTTTGCTACCATTTTTGGAATTTTGTATTACGTGTCGGGTAGGAAAGAAACGGAACGATAATTTTTATTTTCTCTCTTTCTGAGCCTTTTCCAACCTCTTTTGGCATGAAACGAAGCCATAATGATTTTTTTTAATTTTTTTTAATTTTTTTATGTTTTTTTATTACGCGTCTTGTAAGAACGGAACGTAGCGACAATTTTTATTTTCTCTATTTCTCATCCTTTTCCAACCTATTTTGGCTTGAAATGAAGCCACAATGGTATTTTTTGATTTTGTTTAATTTTTTTGCTCTCTTTATGAAATTTTCTATTACGCGTTGGGTAAGAATGAAACGGAACGATAATTTTTTTTTTCTCACTTTGTCAGCCTTTTCCAACTTATTTTGGCTGGAAATGACGTCAGAATTGTTTTTTTTTTCATCTTTTACATTTTTTTGCAACTTTTTTTGGAATTTTCTATTACGCGTCGGGTAGGAAAGAAATGGAACGATTATTTTTATTTTCTCTCTTTCTGAGCCTTTTCCAACCTGTTTTGGTTTGGAATGAAGCCAGAACGATTTTCTTTAAATTTTTTTAATTTTTTTCCATTTTTTTGGATTTTTCTATGACGCGTCGGGTAGGAATGGAACAGAACGGTAGTGCTTATTTTCTCTCTTTCTCATACTTTTCCAACCAATGTTGGCTTGAAATGAAGCAATAACGGTATTTTTGATTTTTTTTGAATATTTTTGCTATTTTTTTGGAATTTTCTATTACGCTTCGGTTTGGAACGGAACGGAACAGTCATTTTTATTTTCTCTCTTTCTCAGTCTTTTCCAAATTATTTTGGCTTTAAATGAAGCCATAATGGTATTTTTTAAATTTATTGAATTATTTTGCTATTTTTTTGGAATTTTCTCTTATGCGTCGGGTAGGAACAAAACGAAACCATAATTTTTATTTCCTCTCTTTTTCAGCCTTTTCCAACTTGTTTTGGCTTGAAATGAAGCCATAATGGTTTTTTAAATTTTTTTGCTATTTTTTTAGAATTTTTTATTACGCGTCTGGTAAGAAATGAACGTAACGACAATTTTTTTTTTCTCTATTTCTCAGCCTTTTCCAACATATTTTGGCTTGAAACTTAACCACATTGGTATTTTTTTTTTTTTTTTTTTGCACTCTTTATTAAATTTTCTATTACGCGTCAGGTAGGAATGAAACGGAACGATAAATTTTTTTTCTCACTTTCTCAGCCTTTTCCAACCTATTTTGGCTGGAAATGACGCCAGAATGGTTTTTTTTTTCATTTTGTTCATTTTTTTGCTACTTTTGTTTGGAATTTTGTATTATGCGTCGGGTAGGAAAGAAACGGAACGATAATTTTTATTTTCTCTCTTTCTGAGCCTTTTCAAACCTGTTTTGGCTTGGAATGAAGCCACAATGATTTCTTTAATTTTTTGAATTTTTTTTTACTTTTTTTAGAATTTCCTATGACGCGTCGGGTAGGAACGGAACGGAACGATAGTGCTTATTTTCTCTATTTCTCATACTTTTCCAACCATTGTTTGCTTGAAACGAAGCCATAATGGTATTTTTGAATTTTTTTGCTATTTTTTTGGAATTTTCGATGACGCGTCGGGTAGGAACGGAACGGAACGGTAGTGCTTATTTTCTATCTTTCTCATACTTTTCCAACCAATGTTGGCTTGAAATGAACTATAATGGTATTTTTGAATTTTTTTGAATATTTTTGCTATTTTTTTGGAATTTTCTATTACGCTTCGGTTTGGAACGGAACGGAACAACAATTTTTATTTTCTCTCCTTCTCAGCCTTTTCCAACTTATTTTGTTTTAAATGAAGCCAATAATTGTATTTTTTAAATTTATTTAATTATTTTGCTATTTTTTTGGAATTTTCTCTTATGCGTCGGGTAGGAACGAAACGAAACGATAATTTTTCTTTTTTCTCTTTTTAGCCTTTTCCAACCTGTTTTGGCATGAAACGAAGCCATAATGGTTTTTTTAAATTTTTTTGCTGTTTTTTTTATATTTTTTTGTTACGCGTCTTGTAAGAACGGAACGTAACGACAATTTTTATTTTCTCTATTTCTCATCCTTTTCCAACCTATTTTGGCTGGAAATGAAGCCACAGTGGTATTTTTTGATTTTTTTTTTTTTTTTGGCTCTCTTTATGAAATTTTCTATTACGCGTCGGGTAGGAATGAAACGGAACGATAATTTTTTTTTTCTCACTTTCTCAGCCTTTTCTAACTTATTTTGGCTGGAAATGACACCAGAATTGTTTTTTTTCATCTTTTTCATTTTTTTGCTACTTTTTTTGGAATTTTCTATTACGTGTCAGGTAGGAAAGAAACGGAACGATAATTTTTATTTTCTCTCTTTCTGAGCCTTTTCCAACCTCTTTTGGCATGAAACGAAGCCATAATGATTTTTTTTAATTTTTTTGCTATTTTTTTATGTTTTTTTATTACGCGTCTTGTAAGAGCGGAACGTAGCGACAATTTTTATTTTCTCTATTTCTCATCCTTTTCCAACCTATTTTGGCTTGAAATGAAGCCACAATCGTATTTTTTGATTTTGTTTATTTTTTTTTGCTCTCTTTATGAAATTTTCTATTACGCGTTGGGTAGGAATGAAACGGAACGATAATTTTTTTTTTCTCACTTTGTCAGCCTTTTCCAACTTATTTTGGCTAGAAATGACGCCAGAATTGTTTTTTTTTTCATCTTTTACATTTTTTTGCTACTTTTTTTGGAATTTTCTATTACGCGTCGGGTAGGAAAGAAACGGAACTGTAATTTTTATTTTCTCTCTTTCTGAGCCTTTTCCAACCTGTTTTGGTTTGGAATGAAGCCATAATGATTTTCTTTAATTTGTTGAATTTTTTTGCTATTTTTTTGGAATTTTCTATGACGCGTCAGGTAGGAACGGAACAGAACGGTAGTGCTTATTTTCTCTCTTTCTCATACTTTTCCAACCAATGTTGGCTTGAAATGAATCCATAATTGTATTTTTGAATTTTTTTGAATATTTTCGCTATTTTTTTGGAATTTTCTATTACGCTTCGGTTTGGAACGGAACCGAACAACAATTTTTATTTTCTCTCTTTCTCAGCCTTTTCCAAATTATTTTGGCTTTAAATGAAGCCAATAATGGTATTTTTTAAATTTATTGAATTATTTTGCTATTTTTTTGGAATTTTCTCTTTTGCGTCGGGTAGGAACGAAACGAAACGATAATTTTTATTTTTTCCCTTTTTCAGCCTTTTCCAACCTATTTTGGCATGAAACGAAGCCATAATGGTTTTTTTAAATTTTTTTGCTATTTTTTTAAATTTTTTTATTACGCGTCCGGTAAGAACGGAGCGTAACGACAATTTTTATTTTCTCTATTTCACAGCCTTTTCCAACCTATTTTGGCTTGAAACGTAGCCACATTGGTATTTTTTTATTTTTTTTTATTTTTTTTTGCTCTCTTTATGAAATTTTCTATTACGCGTCAGGAAGGAATGAAACGGAACGATAATTTTTTTTTTCTCACTTTCTCAGCCTTTTCCAACCTATTTTGGCTGGAAATGATGCCAGAATGGTTTTTTTTTTTTTTTTTTTTTTCTTTTTTTTGCTACTTTTGTTTGGAATTTTCTATTACGCGTCGGGTAGGAAAGAAACGGAACGGTAATTTTTATTTTCTCTCTTTCTGAGCCTTTTCCAACCTGTTTTGGTTTGGAATGAAGCCATAATGATTTTCTTTAATTTTTTGAATTTTTTTGTTATTTTTTTGGAATTTTCTATGACGCGTCGGGTAGGAACGGAACGGAATGGTAGTGCTTATTTTCTCTCTTTCTCATACTTTTCCAACCAATGTTGGCTTGAAATGAATCCATAATGGTATTTTTGAATTTTTTTGAATATTTTCGCTATTTTTTTGGAATTTTCTGTTACGCTTTGGTTTGGAACGGAACGGAACAATAATTTTTATTTTCTCTCCTTCTCAGCCTTTTCCAAATTATTTTGGCTTTAAATGAAGCCAATAATGGTATTTTTTAAATTTATTGAATTATTTTGCTATTTTTTTTGAATTTTCTCTTGTGCGTCGGGTAGGAACGAAACGAAACGATAATTTTTATTTTTTCTCTTTTTCAGCCTTTTCCAACCTGTTTTGGCATGAAACGAAGCCATAATG
Organism: Quercus wislizeni; assembly: GCA_023055345.1. Classification (NCBI taxonomy): domain Eukaryota; kingdom Viridiplantae; phylum Streptophyta; class Magnoliopsida; order Fagales; family Fagaceae; genus Quercus; species Quercus wislizeni. Next base: position 31,216,007 of record JALGQJ010000003.1, read on the forward strand.
GTTTTTTAAATTTTTTTGCTATTTTTTTATATTTTTTTATTACGCGTCTGGTAAGAACGGAACGTAACGACAATTTTTATTTTCTCTATTTCTCAGCCTTTTCCAACCTATTTTGGCTTGAAACGTAGCCACATTGGTATTTTTTGATTTTTATTTTTTATTTTTTTTGCGCTCTTTATGAAATTTTCTATTACGCGTCAGGAAGGAATGAAACGGAACGATAATTTTTTTTTTCTCACTTTCTCAGCCTTTTCCAACCTATTTTGGCTGGAAATAACGCCAGAATGGTTTTTTTTTTTCATTTTTTTCATTTTTTTGCTGCTTTTGTTTGGAATTTTCTATTATGCGTCGGGTAGGAAAGAAACGGAACGATAATTTTTATTTTCTCTCTTTCTGAGCCTTTTCCAACCTGTTTTGGCTTGGAATGAAGCCACAATGATTTTCTCTAATTTTTTGAATTTTTTTGCAATTTTTTTGGAATTTTCTATGACGCGTCGGGTAGGAACGGAACGGAACGATAGTGCTTATTTTCTCTATTTCTCATACTTTTCCAACCATTGTTTGCTTTAAACGAAGCCATAATGGTATTTTTGAATTTTTTTGCAATTTTTTTGGAATTTTCTATTACGCTTCGGTTTGGAACGGAACCGAACAACAATTTTTATTTTCTCTCTTTCTCAGCCTTTTCCAAATTATTTTGGCTTTAAATGAAGCCATAATGGTATTTTTTAAATTTATTGAATTATTTTGCTATTTTTTTTGAAATTTCTCTTGTGCGTCGGGTAGGAACGAAACGAAACGAAACGATAATTTTTATTTTTTCTCTTTTTCAGCCTTTTCCAACCTGTTTTGGCATGAAACGAAGCCATAATGGTTTTTTTAAATTTTTTTGCTATTTTTTTAAATTTTTTTATTACGCGTCCGGTAAGAACGGAACGTAACGACAATTTTTATTTTCTCTATTTCACAGCCTTTTTCAACCTATTTTGGCTTGAAACGTAGCCACATTGGTATTTTTTTTTTTTTCTTTGCTCTCTTTATGAAATTTTCTATTACGCGTCAGGAAGGAATGAAACGGAACGATAATTTTTTTTTTCTCACTTTCTCAGCCTTTTCCAACCTATTTTGGCTGGAAATGGCGCCAGAATGGTTTTTTTTTTTTCTTTTTTTTCTTTTTTTTTGCTACTTTTGTTTGGAATTTTCTATTACGCGTCGGGTAGGAAAGAAACGGAACGGTAATTTTTATTTTCTCTCTTTCTGAGCCTTTTCCAACCTGTTTTGGTTTGGAATGAAGCCATAATGATTTTCTTTAATGTTTTGAGTTTTTTTGCTATTTTTTTGGAATTTTCTATGACGCGTTGGGTAGGAACGGAATGGAACGGTAGTGCGTATTTTCTCTCTTTCTCATACTTTTCCAAAAAATGTTGGCTTGAAATGAATCCATAATGGTATTTTTGAATTTTTTTGAATATTTTCGCTATTTTTTTGGAATTTTCTATTACGCTTTGGTCTGGAACGGAACGGAACAATAATTTTTATTTTCTCTTCTTCTCAGCCTTTTCCAAATTATTTTGGCTTTAAATGAAGCCAATAATGGTATTTTTTAAATTTATTGAATTATTTCGCTATTTTTTGGGAATTTTCTCTTATGCGTCGGGTAGGAACGAAACGAAACGATAATTTTTATTTTTTCTCTTTTTCAGCCTTTTCCAACCTGTTTTGGCATGAAACGAAGCCATAATGGTTTTTTGAAATTTTTTTGCTATTTTTTTAAATTTTTTTACGCGTCTGCTAAGAACGGAACGTAACGACAATTTTTATTTTCTCTATTTCACAGCCTTTTCCAACCTATTTTGGCTTGAAACGTAGCCACAATGGTATTTATTTATTTATTTTTATTTTTTTTGCTCTCTTTATGAAATTTTCTATTACGCGTCAGGAAGGAATGAAACGGAACGATAATTTTTTTTTTCTCACTTTCTCAGCCTTTTCGAACCTATTTTGACTGGAACTGACGCCAGAATGGTTTTTTTTTTTTCTTTTTTCTCTTTTTTTTGCTACTTTTGTTTGGAATTTTCTATTACGTGTCGGGTAGGAAAGAAACGGAACGGTAATTTTTATTTTCGCTCTTTCTGAGCTTTTTCAGACCTGTTTTGGTTTGGAATGAAGCCATAATGATTTTCTTTAATTTTTTGAATTTTTTTGCTATTTTTTTGGAATTTTCTATGACGCGTCGTGTAGGAACGGAACGGAACGGTAGCGCTTATTTTCTCTCTTTCTCATACTTTTCCAACCAACGGTGGCTTGAAATGAATCCATAATTGTATTTTTGAATTTTTTTGAATATTTTCGCTATTTTTTTGGAATTTTCTATTACGCTTCGGTTTGGAACGGAACGGAACAATAATTTTTATTTTCTCTCCTTCTAAGCCTTTTCCAACCTGTTTTGGTTTGGAATTTTCTATTACGCGTCGGGTAGGAAAGAAACGGAACGGTAATTTTTATTTTCTCTCTTTCTGAGCCTTTTCCAACCTGTTTTGGTTTGGAATGAAGCCATAATGATTTTCTTTAATTTTTTGAATTTTTTTGCTATTTTTTCAGAATTTTCAATGACGCGTCGGGTAGGAACGGAACAGAACGGTAGTGCTTATTTTCTCTCTTTCTCATACTTTTCCAACCAATGTTGGCTTGAAATCAATCCATAATTGTATTTTTGAATTTTTTTGAATATTTTCGCTATTTTTTTGGAATTTTCTATTACGCTTCTGTTTGGAACGGAACGGAACAATAATTTTTATTTTCTCTACTTCTAAGCCTTTTCCAAATTATTTTGGCTTTAAATGAAGCCAATAATGGTATTTTTTAAATTTATTGAATTATTTTGCTATTTTTTTGGAATTTTCTCTTTTGCGTCGGGTAGGAACGAAACGAAACGATAATTTTTATTTTTTCTCTTTTTCAGCCTTTTCCAACCTGTTTTGGCATGAAACGAAGCCATAATGGTTTTTTTAAATTTTTTTGCTATTTTTTTAAATTTTTTTATTACGCGTCCGGTAAGAACGGAACGTAACGACAATTTTTATTTTCTCTATTTCACAGCCTTTTTCAACCTATTTTGGCTTGAAACGTAGCCACATTGGTATTTTTTTTTTTTTCTTTGCTCTCTTTATGAAATTTTCTATTACGCGTCAGGAAGGAATGAAACGGAACGATAATTTTTTTTTTCTCACTTTCTCAGCCTTTTCCAACCTATTTTGGCTGGAAATGGCGCCAGAATGGTTTTTTTTTTTCTTTTTTTTCTTTTTTTTTGCTACTTTTGTTTGGAATTTTCTATTACGCGTCGGGTAGGAAAGAAACGGAACGGTAATTTTTATTTTCTCTCTTTCTGAGCCTTTTCCAACCTGTTTTGGTTTGGAATGAAGCCATAATGATTTTCTTTAATGTTTTGAGTTTTTTTGCTATTTTTTTGGAATTTTCTATGACGCGTTGGGTAGGAACGGAATGGAACGGTAGTGCGTATTTTCTCTCTTTCTCATACTTTTCCAAAAAATGTTGGCTTGAAATGAATCCATAATGGTATTTTTGAATTTTTTTGAATATTTTCGCTACTTTTTTGGAATTTTCTATTACGCTTTGGTCTGGAACGGAACGGAACAATAATTTTTATTTTCTCTTCTTCTCAGCCTTTTCCAAATTATTTTGGCTTTAAATGAAGCCAATAATGGTATTTTTAAAATTTATTGAATTATTTCGCTATTTTTTTGGAATTTTCTCTTATGCGTCGGGTAGGAACGAAACGAAACGATAATTTTTATTTTTTCTCTTTTTCAGCCTTTTCCAACCTGTTTTGGCATGAAACGAAGCCATAATGGTTTTTTGAAATTTTTTTGCTATTTTTTTAAATTTTTTTACGCGTCTGCTAAGAACGGAACGTAACGACAATTTTTATTTTCTCTATTTCACAGCCTTTTCCAACCTATTTTGGCTTGAAACGTAGCCACAATGGTATTTTTTTATTTATTTTTATTTTTTTTGCTCTCTTTATGAAATTTTCTATTACGCGTCAGGAAGGAATGAAACGGAACGATAATTTTTTTTTTCTCACTTTCTCAGCCTTTTCGAACCTATTTTGACTGGAACTGACGCCAGAATGGTTTTTTTTTTTTTCTTTTTTCTCTTTTTTTTGCTACTTTTGTTTGGAATTTTCTATTACGTGTCGGGTAGGAAAGAAACGGAACGGTAATTTTTATTTTCGCTCTTTCTGAGCTTTTTCCAACCTGTTTTGGTTTGGAATGAAGCCATAATGATTTTCTTTAATTTTTTGAATTTTTTTGCTATTTTTTTGGAATTTTCTATGACGCGTCGTGTAGGAACGGAACGGAACGGTAGCGCTTATTTTCTCTCTTTCTCATACTTTTCCAACCAACGGTGGCTTGAAATGAATCCATAATTGTATTTTTGAATTTTTTTGAATATTTTCGCTATTTTTTTGGAATTTTCTATTACGCTTCGGTTTGGAACGGAACGGAACAATAATTTTTATTTTCTCTCCTTCTAAGCCTTTTCCAAATTATTTTGGCTTTAAATGAAGCCAATAATGGTATTTTTTAAATTTATCGAATTATTTTTCTATTTTTTTGGAATTTTCTCTTATGCGTCGGGTAGGAACGAAACGAAACGATAATTTTTATTTTTTCTCTTTTTCAGCCTTTTCCAACCTGTTTTGGCATGAAACGAAGCCATAATGGTTTTTTTAAATTTTTTTGCTATTTTTTAAAATTTTTTTATTACGCGTCTGGTAAGAACGGAACGTAACGACAATTTTTATTTTCTCTATTTCTCAGCCTTTTCCAACCTATTTTGGCTTGAAACGTAGCCACATTGGTATTTTTTTATTTTTTTTGCTCTCCTTATGAAATTTTCTATTACAAGTCAGGAATGAAAGAAACGGAACGATAATTTTTTTTTTCTCACTTTCTCAGCCTTTTCCAACCTATTTTGGCTGGAAATGACGCCAGAATGGTTTTTTTTCTTTTTTTTCTTTTTTTTGCTACTTTTGTTTGAAATTTTCTATTGCGCGTCGGGTAGGAAAGGAACGGAACGGTAATTTTTATTTTCTCTCTTTCTGAGCCTTTTCTAACCTGTTTTGGTTTGGAATGAAGCCATAATGATTTTCTTTAATTTTTTGAATTTTTTTGCTATTTTTTTGGAATTTTCTATGACGCGTCGAGTAGGAACGGAACGGAACGGAACGGTAGTGCTTATTTTCTCTCTTTCTCATACTTTTCCAACCAATGTTGGCTTGAAATGAATCCATAATTGTATTTATGAATTTTTTTGAATATTTTCACTATTTTTTTGGAATTTTCTATTACGCTTCGGTTTGGAACGGAACGGAACAATAATTTTTATTTTCTCTCCTTCTAAGCCTTTTCCAAATTATTTTGGCTTTAAATGAAGCCAATAATGGTATTTTTTAAATTTATCGAATTATTTTTCTATTTTTTTGGAATTTTCTCTTATGCGTCGGGTAGGAACGAAACGAAACGATAATTTTTATTTTTTCTCTTTTTCAGCCTTTTCCAACCTGTTTTGGCATGAAACGAAGCCATAATGGTTTTTTTAAATTTTTTTGCTATTTTTTAAAATTTTTTTATTACGCGTCTGGTAAGAACGGAACGTAACGACAATTTTTATTTTCTCTATTTCTCAGCCTTTTCCAACCTATTTTGGCTTGAAACGTAGCCACATTGGTATTTTTTTATTTTTTTTGCTCTCATTATGAAATTTTCTATTACAAGTCAGGAATGAAAGAAACGGAACGATAATTTTTTTTTTTCTCACTTTCTCAGCCTTTTCCAACCTATTTTGGCTGGAAATGACGCCAGAATGGTTTTTTTTCTTTTTTTTCTTTTTTTTGCTACTTTTGTTTGAAATTTTCTATTGCGCGTCGGGTAGGAAAGGAACGGAACGGTAATTTTTATTTTCTCTCTTTCTGAGCCTTTTCTAACCTGTTTTGGTTTGGAATGAAGCCATAATGATTTTCTTTAATTTTTTGAATTTTTTTGCTATTTTTTTGGAATTTTCTATGACGCGTCGAGTAGGAACGGAACGGAACGGAACGGTAGTGCTTATTTTCTCTCTTTCTCATACTTTTCCAACCAATGTTGGCTTGAAATGAATCCATAATTGTATTTATGAATTTTTTTGAATATTTTCACTATTTTTTTGGAATATTCTATTACGCTTCGGTTTGGAACGGAACGGAACAATAATTTTTATTTTCTCTCCTTCTAAGCCTTTTCCAACCTGTTTTGGTTTGGAATTTCCTATTACGCGTCGGGTAGGAAGGAAACGGAACGGTAATTTTTATTTTCTCTCCTTCTGAGCCTTTTCCAACCTGTTTTGGTTTGGAATGAAGCCATAATGATTTTCTTTAATTTTTTGAATTTTTTTGCTATTTTTTTGGAATTTTCTATGACGCGTCGAGTAGGAATGGAACGGAACGGTAGTGCTTATTTTCTCTCTTTCTCATACTTTTCCAACCAATGTTGGCTTGAAATGAATCCATAATTGTATTTTTGAATTTTTTTGAATATTTTTGCTATTTTTTTGGAATTTTATATAACGCTTCTGTTTGGAACGGAACGGAACAATAATTTTTATTTTCTCTCCTTCTAAGCCTTTTCCAAATTCTTTTGGCTTTAAATGAAGCCAATAATGGTATTTTTTAAATTTATTGAATTATTTTTCTATTTTTTTGGAATTTTCTCTTATGCGTCGGGTAGGAACGAAACGAAACGATAATTTTTATTTTTTCTCTTTTTCAGCCTTTTCCAACCTGTTTTGGCATGAAACGAAGCCATAATGGTTTTTTTAAATTTTTTTGCTATTTTTTTAAATTTTTTTATTACGCGTCTGGTAAGAACGGAACGGAACGACAATTTTTATTTTCTCTATTTCTCAGCCTTTTCCAACCTATTTTGGCTTGAAACGTAGCCACATTGGTATTTTTTTATTTTTTTTGCTCTCTTTATGAAATTTTCTATTACGCGTCAGGAATGAAAGAAACGGAACGATAATTTTTTTTTTCTCACTTTCTCAGCCTTTTCCAACCTATTTTGGCTGGAAATGACGCCAGAATGGTTTTTTTTCTTTTTTTTCTTTTTTTTGCTACTTTTGTTTGGAATTTTCTATTGCGCGTCGGGTAGGAAAGGAACGGAACGGTAATTTTTATTTTCTCTCTTTCTGAGCCTTTTCCAACCTGTTTTGGTTTGGAATGAAGCCATAATGATTTTCTTTAATTTTTTGAATTTTTTTGCTATTTTTTTGGAATTTTCTATGACGCGTCGAGTAGGAACGGAACGGAACGGTAGTGCTTATTTTCTCTCTTTCTCATACTTTTCCAACCAATGTTGGCTTGAAATGAATCCATAATTGTATTTTTGAATTTTTTTGAATATTTTTGCTATTTTTTTGGAATTTTATATTACGCTTCTGTTTGGAACGGAACGGAACAATAATTTTTATTTTCTCTCCTTCTAAGCCTTTTCCAAATTATTTTGGCTTTAAATGAAGCCAATAATGGTATTTTTTAAATTTATTGAATTATTTTTCTATTCTTTGGAATTTTCTCTTATGCGTCGGGTAGGAACGAAACGAAACGATAATTTTTATTTTTTCTCTTTTTCAGCCTTTTCCAACCTGTTTTGGCATGAAACGAAGCCATAATGGTTTTTTTAAATTTTTTTGCTATTTTTTTAAATTTTTTTATTACGCGTCTGGTAAGAACGGAACGTAACGACAATTTTTATTTTCTCTATTTCTCAGCCTTTTCCAACCTATTTTGGCTTGAAACGTAGCCACATTGGTATTTTTTTATTTTTTTTGCTCTCTTTATGAAATTTTCTATTACGCGTCAGGAATGAAAGAAACGGAACGATAATTTTTTTTTTCTCACTTTCTCAGCCTTTTCCAACCTATTTTGGCTGGAAATGACGCCAGAATGGTTTTTTATCTTTTTTTTCTTTTTTTTGCTACTTTTGTTTGGAATTTTCTGTTGCGCGTCGGGTAGGAAAGGAACGGAACGGTAATTTTTATTTTCTCTCTTTCTGAGCCTTTTCCAACCTGTTTTGGTTTGGAATGAAGCCATAATGATTTTCTTTAATTTTTTGAATTTTTTTGCTATTTTTTTGGAATTTTCTATGACGCGTCGGGTAGGAACGGAACGAAACGGTAGTGCTTATTTTCTCTCTTTCTCATACTTTTCCAACCAATGTTGGCTTGAAATGAATCCATAATTGTATTTTTGAATTTTCTTGAATATTTTCACTATTTTTTTGGAATTCTCTATTACGGTTCGGTTTGGAACGGAACGGAACAATAATTTTTATTTTCTCTCCTTCTAAGCCTTTTCCAACCTGTTTTGGTTTGGAATTTTCTATTACGCGTCGGGTAGGAAAGAAACGGAACGGTAATTTTTATTTTCCCTCTTTCTGAGCCTTTTCCAACCTGTTTTGGTTTGGAATGAAGCCATAACGATTTTCTTTAATTTTTTGAATTTTTTTGCTATTTTTTTGGAATTTTCTATGACGCGTCGGGTAGGAACGGAACGGAACGGAACGGTAGTGCTTATTTTCTCTCTTTCTCATACTTTTCCAACCAATGTTGGCTTGAAATGAATCCATAATTGTATTTTTGATTTTTTTGAATATTTTCGCTATTTTTTTGGAATTTTCTATTACACTTCTGTTTGGAACGGAACGGAACAATAATTTTTATTTTCTCTCCTTCTAAGCGTTTTCCAAATTATTTTGGCTTTAAATGAAGCCAATAATGGTATTTTTTAAATTTATTGAATTATTTTGCTATTTTTTTGGAATTTTCTCTTATGCGTCGGGTAGGAACGAAACGAAACGATAATTTTTATTTTTTCTCTTTTTCAGCCTTTTCCAACCTGTTTTGGCATGAAACAAAGCCATAATGGTTTTTTAAAATTTTTTTGCTATTTTTTTATATTTTTTTATTACGCATCTGGTAAGAACGGAATGTAACGACTTGTTTTATTTTCTCTATTTCTCAGCCTTTTCCAACCTATTTTGGCTTGAAACGTAGCCACATTGGTATTTTTTTATTTTTTTTGCTCTCTTTCTGAAATTTTCTATTACGCGTCAGGAAGGAATGAAACGAAACGATAATTTTTTTTTTCTCACTTTCTCAGCCTTTTCCAACCTATTTTGGCTGGAGATGGCGCCAGAATGGTTTTTTTTTCTTTTTTTTCTTATTTTTGCTACTTTTGTTTGGAATTTTCTATTCCGCGTCGGGTAGGAAAGAAACGGAACGGTAATTTTTATTTTCTCTCTTTCTGAGCCTTTTCCAACCTGTTTTGGTTTGGAATGAAGCCATAATGATTTTCTTTAATTTTTTGAATTTCTTTGCTATTTTTTTGGAATTTTCTATTACGCTTCGGTTTGGAACGGAATGGAACAATAATTTTTATTTTCTCTCCTTCTCGGCCTTTTCCAAATTATTTTGGCTTTAAATGAAGCCAATAATGGTATTTTTTAAATTTATTGAATTATTTTTCTATTTTTTTATAATTTTCTCTTATGCGTCGGGTAGGAACGAAACGAAACGATAATTTTTATTTTTTCTCTTTTTCAGCCTTTTCCAACCTGTTTTGGCATGAAACGAAGCCATAATGGTTTTTTTAAATTTTTTTGCTATTTTTTAAAATTTTTTTATTGCGCGTCTGGTAAGAACGGAACGTAACGACAATTTTTATTTTCTCTATTTCTCAGCCTTTTCCAACCTATTTTGGCTTGAAACGTAGCCACATTGGTATTTTTTTATTTTTTTTGCTCTCTTTCTGAAATTTTCTATTACGCGTCAGGAAGGAATGAAACGGAACGATAATTTTTTTTTTCTCACTTTCTCAGCCTTTTCCAACCTATTTTGGCTGGAAATGACGCCAGAATGGTTTTTTTTCTTTGTTTTCATTTTTTGGCTACTTTTGTTTGGAATTTTCTATTGCGCGTCGGGTAGGAAAGGAACGGAACGGTAATTTTTATTTTCTCTCTTTCTGAGCCTTTTCCAACCTGTTTTGGTTTGGAATGAAGCCATAATGATTTTCTTTAATTTTTTGAATTTTTTTGCTATTTTTTTGGAATTTTCTATGACGCGTCGGGTAGGAACGGAACGGAACGGTAGTGCTTATTTTCTCTCTTTCTCATACTTTTCCAACCAATGTTGGCTTGAAATGAATCCATAATTGTATTTATGAATTTTTTTGAATATTTTCACTATTTTTTTGGAATTCTCTATTACGCTTCGGTTTGGAACGGAACGGAACAATAATTTTTATTTTCTCTCCTTCTCGGCCTTTTCCAAATTATTTTGGCTTTAAATGAAGCCAATAATGGTCTTTTTTAAATTTATTGAATTATTTTTCTATTTTTTTGGAATTTTCTCTTATGCGTCGGGTAGGAACGAAACGAAACGATAATTTTTTATTTTTTCTCTTTTTTAGCCTTTTCCAACCTGTTTTGGCATGAAACGAAACCATAATGGTTTTTTTAAATTTTTTTGCTATTTTTTAAAATTTTTTTATTACGCGTCTGGTAAGAACAGAACGTAACGACAATTTTTATTTTCTCTATTTCTCAGCCTTTTCCAACCTATTTCGGCTTGAAACGTAGCCACATTGGTATTTTTTTATTTTTTATTTATTTTTTTTGCTCTCTTTATGAAATTTTCTATTACGCGTCAGGAAGGAATGAAACGGAACGATAATTTTTTTTTTCTCACTTTCTCAGCCTTTTCCAACCTATTTTGGCTGGAAATGACGCCAGAATGGTTTTTTTTCATTTTTTTCATTTTTTTGCTACTTTTGTTTGGAATTTTCTATTGCGCGTCGGGTAGGAAAGGAACGGAACGGTAATTTTTATTTTCTCTCTTTCTGAGCCTTTTCCAACCTGTTTTGGTTTGGAATGAAGCCATAATGATTTTCTTTAATTTTTTGAATTTCTTTGCTATTTTTTTGGAATTTTCTATGACGCGTCGAGTAGGAACGGAACGGAACGGTAGTGCTTATTTTCTCTCTTTCTCATACTTTTCCAACCAATGTTGGCTTGAAATGAATCCATAATTGTATTTATGAATTTTTTTGAATATTTTCTCTATTTTTTTGGAATTTTCTATTACGCTTCGGTTTGTAACGGAACGGAACAATAATTTTTATTTTCTCTCCTTCTAAGCCTTTTCCAACGTGTTTTGGTTTGGAATTTTCTATTACGCGTCGGGTAGGAAAGAAACGGAACGGTAATTTTTATTTTCTCTCTTTCTGAGCCTTTTCCAACCTGTTTTGGTTTGGAATGAAGCCATAATGATTTTCTTTAATTTTTTGAATTTTTTTGCTATTTTTTTGGAATTTTCTATGACGCGTCGAGTAGGAACGGAACGGAACGGTAGTGCTTATTTTCTCTCTTTCTCATACTTTTCCAACCAATGTTGGCTTGAAATGAATCCATAATTGTATTTTTCAATTTTTTTGAATATTTTCGCTATTTTTTTGGAATTTTATATTACGCTTCTGTTTGGAACGGAACGGAACAATAATTTTTATTTTCTCTCATTCTAAGCCTTTTCCAAATTATTTTGGCTTTAAATGAAGCCAATAATGGTATTTTTTAAATTTATTGAATTATTTTTCTATTTTTTTGGAATTTTCTCTTATGCGTCGAGTAGGAACGAAACGAAACGATAATTTTTATTTTTTCTCTTTTTCAGCCTTTTCCAACCTGTTTTGGCATGAAACGAAGCCATAATGGTTTTTTTAAAATTTTTTGCTATTTTTTAAAATTTTTTTCTTATGCGTCTGGTAAGAACGGAACGTAACGACAATTTTTATTTTCTCTATTTCTCAGCCTTTTCCAACCTATTTTGGCTTGAAACGTAGCCACATTGGTATTTTTTTATTTTTTTTTATTTTTTTTGCTCTCTTTATGAAATTTTTTATTACGCGTCAGGAAGGAATGAAACGGAACGATTATTTTTTTTTTCTCACTTTCTCAGCTTTTTCCAACCTATTTTGGCTGGAAATGACGCCAGAATGGTTTTTTTTTTTCTTTTTTTTCTTTTTTTTTGCTACTTTTGTTTGGAATTTTCTATTACGCGTCGGGTAGAAAAGAAACGGAACGGTAATTTTTATTTTCTCTCTTTCTGAGCCTTTTCCAACCTGTTTTGGTTTGGAATGAAGCCATAATGATTTTCTTTAATTTTTTGAATTTTTTTGCTATTTTTTTGGAATTTTCTATGACGCGTCGGGTAGGAACGGAACAGAACGGTAGTGCTTATTTTCTCTCTTTCACATACTTTTCCAACCAATGTTGGCTTGAAATGAATCCATAATTGTATTTTTGAATTTTTTTAAATATTTTCGCTATTTTTTTGGAATTTTCTATTACGCTTCTGTTTGGAACGGAACGGAACAATAATTTTTATTTTCTCTCCTTCTAAGCCTTTTCCAAATTGTTTTGGCTTTAAATGAAGCCAATAATGGTATTTTTTAAATTTATTGAATTATATTTCTATTTTTTTGGAATTTTCTCTTATGCGTCGGGTAGGAACGAAACGAAACGATAATTTTTATTTTTTCTCTTTTTTAGCCTTTTCCAACCTGTTTTGGTTTGGAATGAAGCCATAATGATTTTCTTTAATTTTTTGAATTTCTTTGCTATTTTTTTGGAATTTTCTATGACGCGTCGGGTAGGAACGGAACAGAACGGTAGTGCTTATTTTCTCTCTTTCTCATACTTTTCCAACCAATGTTGGCTTGAAATGAATCCATAATTGTATTTATGAATTTTTTTGAATATTTTCTCTATTTTTTTGGAATTTTCTATTACGCTTCGGTTTGTAACGGAACGGAACAATAATTTTTATTTTCTCTCCTTCTAAGCCTTTTCCAACCTGTTTTGGTTTGGAATTTTCTATTACGCGTCGGGTAGGAAAGAAACGGCACGGTAATTTTTATTTTCTCTCTTTCTGAGCCTTTTCCAACCTGTTTTGGTTTGGAATGAAGCCATAATGATTTTCTTTAATTTTTTGAATTTTTTTGCTATTTTTTTGGAATTTTCTATGACGCGTCGGGTAGGAACGGAACAGAACGGTAGTGCTTATTTTCTCTCTTTCTCATACTTTTCCAACCAATGTTGGCTTGAAATGAATCCATAATTGTATTTATGAATTTTTTTGAATATTTTCTCTATTTTTTTGGAATTTTCTATTACGCTTCGGTTTGTAACGGAACGGAACAATAATTTTTATTTTCTCTCCTTCTAAGCCTTTTCCAACCTGTTTTGGTTTGGAATTTTCTATTACGCGTCGGGTAGGAAAGAAACGGAACGGTAATTTTTATTTTCTCTCTTTCTGAGCCTTTTCCAACCTGTTTTGGTTTGGAATGAAGCCATAATGATTTTCTTTAATTTTTTGAATTTTTTTGCTATTTTTTTGGAATTTTCTATGACGCGTCGAGTAGGAACGGAACGGAACGGTAGTGCTTATTTTCTCTCTTTCTCATACTTTTCCAACCAATGTTGGCTTGAAATGAATCCATAATTGTATTTTTCAATTTTTTTGAATATTTTCGCTATTTTTTTGGAATTTTATATTACGCTTCTGTTTGGAACGGAACGGAACAATAATTTTTATTTTCTCTCATTCTAAGCCTTTTCCAAATTATTTTGGCTTTAAATGATGCCAATAATGGTATTTTTTAAATTTATTGAATTATTTTTCTATTTTTTTGGAATTTTCTCTTATGCGTCGAGTAGGAACGAAACGAAACGATAATTTTTATTTTTTCTCTTTTTCAGCCTTTTCCAACCTGTTTTGGCATGAAACGAAGCCATAATGGTTTTTTTAAAATTTTTTGCTATTTTTTAAAATTTTTTTCTTATGCGTCTGGTAAGAACGGAACGTAACGACAATTTTTATTTTCTCTATTTCTCAGCCTTTTCCAACCTATTTTGGCTTGAAACGTAGCCACATTGGTATTTTTTTATTTTTTTTTATTTTTTTTGCTCTCTTTATGAAATTTTTTATTACGCGTCAGGAAGGAATGAAACAGAACGATTATTTTTTTTTTCTCACTTTCTCAGCCTTTTCCAACCTATTTTGGCTGGAAATGACGCCAGAATGGTTTTTTTTTTTCTTTTTTTTCTTTTTTTTTGCTACTTTTGTTTGGAATTTTCTATTACGCGTCGGGTAGAAAAGAAACGGAACGGTAATTTTTATTTTCTCTCTTTCTGAGCCTTTTCCAACCTGTTTTGGTTTGGAATGAAGCCACAATGATTTTCTTTAATTTTTTGAATTTTTTTGCTATTTTTTTGGAATTTTCTATGACGCGTCGGGTAGGAACGGAACAGAACGGTAGTGCTTATTTTCTCTCTTTCTCATACTTTTCCAACCAATGTTGGCTTGAAATGAATCCATAATTGTATTTATGAATTTTTTTCAATATTTTCTCTATTTTTTTGGAATTTTCTATTACGCTTCGGTTTGTAACGGAACGGAACAATAATTTTTATTTTCTCTCCTTCTAAGCCTTTTCCAACCTGTTTTGGTTTGGAATTTTCTATTACGCGTCGGGTAGGAAAGAAACGGAACGGTAATTTTTACTTTCTCTCTTTCTGAGCCTTTTCCAACCTGTTTTGGTTTGGAATGAAGCCATAATGATTTTCTTTAATTTTTTGAATTTTTTTGCTATTTTTTTGGAATTTTCTATGACGCGTCGAGTAGGAACGGAACGGAACGGTAGTGCTTATTTTCTCTCTTTCTCATACTTTTCCAACCAATGTTGGCTTGAAATGAATCCATAATTGTATTTTTCAATTTTTTTGAATATTTTCGCTATTTTTTTGGAATTTTATATTACGCTTCTGTTTGGAACGGAACGGAACAATAATTTTTATTTTCTCTCATTCTAAGCCTTTTCCAAATTATTTTGGCTTTAAATGAAGCCAATAATGGTATTTTTTAAATTTATTGAATTATTTTTCTATTTTTTTGGAATTTTCTCTTATGCGTCGAGTAGGAACGAAACGAAACGATAATTTTTATTTTTTCTCTTTTTCAGCCTTTTCCAACCTGTTTTGGCATGAAACGAAGCCATAATGGTTTTTTTAAAATTTTTTGCTATTTTTTAAAATTTTTTTCTTATGCGTCTGGTAAGAACGGAACGTAACAACAATTTTTATTTTCTCTATTTCTCAGCCTTTTCCAACCTATTTTGGCTTGAAACGTAGCCACATTGGTATTTTTTTATTTTTTTTTATTTTTTTTGCTCTCTTTATGAAATTTTTTATTACGCGTCAGGAAGGAATGAAACGGAACGATTATTTTTTTTTTCTCACTTTCTCAGCCTTTTCCAACCTATTTTGGCTGGAAATGACGCCAGAATGGTTTTTTTTTTTCTTTTTTTTCTTTTTTTTTGCTACTTTTGTTTGGAATTTTCTATTACGCGTCGGGTAGAAAAGAAACGGAACGGTAATTTTTATTTTCTCTCTTTCTGAGCCTTTTCCAACCTGTTTTGGTTTGGAATGAAGCCATAATGATTTTCTTTAATTTTTTGAATTTTTTTGGAATTTTCTATGACGCGTCGGGTAGGAACGGAACAGAACGGTAGTGCTTATTTTCTCTCTTTCTCATACTTTTCCAACCAATGTTGGCTTGAAATGAATCCATAATTGTATTTTTGAATTTTTTTAAATATTTTCGCTATTTTTTTGGAATTTTCTATTACGCTTCTGTTTGGAACGGAACGGAACAATAATTTTTATTTTCTCTCCTTCTAAGCCTTTTCCAAATTGTTTTGGCTTTAAATGAAGCCAATAATGGTATTTTTTAAATTTATTGAATTATATTTCTATTTTTTTGGAATTTTCTATTATGCGTCGGGTAGGAACGAAACGAAACGATAATTTTTATTTTTTCTCTTTTTTAGCCTTTTCCAACCTGTTTTGGTTTGGAATGAAGCCATAATGATTTTCTTTAATTTTTTGAATTTCTTTGCTATTTTTTTGGAATTTTCTATGACGCGTCGGGTAGGAACGGAACAGAACGGTAGTGCTTATTTTCTCTCTTTCTCATACTTTTCCAACCAATGTTGGCTTGAAATGAATCCATAATTGTATTTATGAATTTTTTTGAATATTTTCTCTATTTTTTTGGAATTTTCTATTACGCTTCGGTTTGTAACGGAACGGAACAATAATTTTTATTTTCTCTCCTTCTAAGCCTTTTCCAACCTGTTTTGGTTTGGAATTTTCTATTACGCGTCGGGTAGGAAAGAAACGGAACGGTAATTTTTATTTTCTCTCTTTCTGAGCCTTTTCCAACCTGTTTTGGTTTGGAATGAAGCCATAATGATTTTCTTTAATTTTTTGAATTTTTTTGCTATTTTTTTGGAATTTTCTATGACGCGTCGGGTAGGAACGGAACAGAACGGTAGTGCTTATTTTCTCTCTTTCTCATACTTTTCCAACCAATGTTGGCTTGAAATGAATCCATAATTGTATTTATGAATTCTTTTGAATATTTTCTCTATTTTTTTGGAATTTTCTATTACGCTTCGGTTTGTAACGGAACGGAACAATAATTTTTATTTTCTCTCCTTCTAAGCCTTTTCCAACCTGTTTTGGTTTGGAATTTTCTATTACGCGTCGGGTAGGAAAGAAACGGAACGGTAATTTTTATTTTCTCTCTTTCTGAGCCTTTTCCAACCTGTTTTGGTTTGGAATGAAGCCATAATGATTTTCTTTAATTTTTTGAATTTTTTTGCTATTTTTTTGGAATTTTCTATGACGCGTCGAGTAGGAACGGAACGGAACGGTAGTGCTTATTTTCTCTCTTTCTCATACTTTTCCAACCAATGTTGGCTTGAAATGAATCCATAATTGTATTTTTCAATTTTTTTGAATATTTTCGCTATTTTTTTGGAATTTTATATTACGCTTCTGTTTGGAACAGAACGGAACAATAATTTTTATTTTCTCTCATTCTAAGCCTTTTCCAAATTATTTTGGCTTTAAATGAAGCCAATAATGGTATTTTTTAAATTTATTGAATTATTTTTCTATTTTTTTGGAATTTTCTCTTATGCGTCGAGTAGGAACGAAACGAAACGATAATTTTTATTTTTTCTCTTTTTCAGCCTTTTCCAACCTGTTTTGGCATGAAACGAAGCCATAATGGTTTTTTTAAAATTTTTTGCTATTTTTTAAAATTTTTTTCTTATGCGTCTGGTAAGAACGGAACGTAACGACAATTTTTATTTTCTCTATTTCTCAGCCTTTTCCAACCTATTTTGGCTTGAAACGTAACCACATTGGTATTTTTTTATTTTTTTTTATTTTTTTTGCTCTCTTTATGAAATTTTTTATTACGCGTCAGGAAGGAATGAAACGGAACGATTATTTTTTTTTTCTCACTTTCTCAGCCTTTTCCAACCTATTTTGGCTGGAAATGACGCCAGAATGGTTTTTTTTTTCTTTTTTTTCTTTTTTTTTGCTACTTTTGTTTGGAATTTTCTATTACGCGTCGGGTAGAAAAGAAACGGAACGGTAATTTTTATTTTCTCTCTTTCTGAGCCTTTTCCAACCTGTTTTGGTTTGGAATGAAGCCATAATGATTTTCTTTAATTTTTTGAATTTTTTTGCTATTTTTTTGGAATTTTCTATGACGCGTCGGGTAGGAACGGAACAGAACGGTAGTGCTTATTTTCTCTCTTTCTCATACTTTTCCAACCAATGTTGGCTTGAAATGAATCCATAATTGTATTTTTGAATTTTTTTAAATATTTTCGCTATTTTTTTGGAATTTTCTATTACGCTTCTGTTTGGAACGGAACGGAACAATAATTTTTATTTTCTCTCCTTCTAAGCCTTTTCCAAATTGTTTTGGCTTTAAATGAAGCCAATAATGGTATTTTTTAAATTTATTGAATTATATTTCTATTTTTTTGGAATTTTCTCTTATGCGTCGGGTAGGAACGAAACGAAACGATAATTTTTATTTTTTCTCTTTTTTAGCCTTTTCCAACCTGTTTTGGTTTGGAATGAAGCCATAATGATTTTCTTTAATTTTTTGAATTTCTTTGCTATTTTTTTGGAATTTTCTATGACGCGTCGAGTAGGAACGGAACGGAACGGTAGTGCTTATTTTCTCTCTTTCTCATACTTTTCCAACCAATGTTGGCTTGAAATGAATCCATAGTTGTATTTATGAATTTTTTTGAATATTTTCACTATTTTTTTGGAATTTTCTATTACGCTTCGGTTTGGAACGGAACGGAACAATAATTGTTGTTTTCTCTCCTTCTAAGCCTTTTCCAACCTGTTTTGGTTTGGAATTTTCTATTACGCGTCGGGTAGGAAAGAAACGGAACGGTAATTTTTATTTTCTCTCTTTCTGAGCCTTTTCCAACCTGTTTTGGTTTGGAATGAAGCCATAATGATTTTCTTTAATTTTTTGAATTTTTTTGCTATTTTTTTGGAATTTTCTATGACGCGTCGAGTAGGAACGGAACGGAATGGTAGTGCTTATTTTCTCTCTTTCTCATACTTTTCCAACCAATGTTGGCATGAAATGAATCCATAATTGTATTTTTGAATTTTTTTGAATATTTTCGCTATTTTTTTGGAATTTTATATTACGCTTCTGTTTGGAACGGAACGGAACAATAATTTTTATTTTCTCTCCTTCTAAGCCTTTTCCAAATTATTTTGGCTTTAAATGAAGCCAATAATGGTATTTTTTAAATTTATTGAATTATTTTTCTATTTTTTTGGAATTTTCTCTTATGCGTCGGGTAGGAACGAAACGAAACGATAATTTTTATTTTTTCTCTTTTTCAGCCTTTTCCAACCTGTTTTGGCATGAAACGAAGCCATAATGGTTTTTTTAACATTTTTTTGCTATTTTTTAAATTTTTTTATTACGCGTCTGGTAAGAACGGAACGTAACGACAATTTTTATTTTCTCTATTTCTCAGCCTTTTCCAACCTATTTTGGCTTGAAACGTAGCCACATTGGAATTTTTTTATTTTTTTTGCTCTCTTTATGAAATTTTCTATTACGCGTCAGGAATGAAAGAAACGGAACGATAATTTTTTTTTTCTCACTTTCTCAGCCTTTTCCAACCTATTTTGGCTGGAAATGACGCCAGAATGGTTTTTTTTCTTTCTTTTCTTTTTTTTGCTACTTTTGTTTGGAATTTTCTATTGCGCGTCGGGTAGGAAAGGAACGGAACGGTAATTTTTATTTTCTCTCTTTCTGAGCCTTTTCCAACCTGTTTTGGTTTGGAATGAAGCCATAATGATTTTCTTTAATTTTTTGAATTTTTTTGCTATTTTTTTGGAATTTTCTATGACGCGTCGAGTAGGAACGGAACGGAACGGTAGTGCTTATTTTCTCTCTTTCTCATACTTTTCCAACCAATGTTGGCTTGAAATGAATCCATAATTGTATTTATGAATTTTTTTGAATATTTTCTCTATTTTTTTGGAATTTTCTATTACGCTTCGGTTTGTAACGGAACGGAACAATAATTTTTATTTTCTCTCCTTCTAAGCCTTTTCCAACCTGTTTTGGTTTGGAATTTTCTATTACGCGTCGGGTAGGAAAGGAACGGAACGGTAATTTTTATTTTCTCTCTTTCTGAGCCTTTTCCAACCTGTTTTGGTTTGGAATGAAGCCATAATGATTTTCTTTAATTTTTTGAATTTTTTTGCTATTTTTTTGGAATTTTCTATGACGCGTCGAGTAGGAACGGAACGGAACGGTAGTGCTTATTTTCTCTCTTTCTCATACTTTTCCAACCAATGTTGGCTTGAAATGAATCCATAATTGTATTTTTGAATTTTTTTGAATATTTTCGCTATTTTTTTGGAATTTTATATTACGCTTCTGTTTGGAACGGAACGGAACAATAATTTTTATTTTCTCTCCTTCTAAGCCTTTTCCAAATTATTTTGGCTTTAAATGAAGCCAATAATGGTATTTTTTAAATTTATTGAATTATTTTTCTATTTTTTTGGAATTTTCTCTTATGCGTCGAGTAGGAACGAAACGAAACGATAATTTTTATTTTTTCTCTTTTCCAGCCTTTTCCAACCTGTTTTGGCATGAAACGAAGCCATAATGGTTTTTTTAAAATTTTTTGCTATTTTTTAAAATTTTTTTCTTATGCGTCTGGTAAGAACGGAACGTAACGACAATTTTTATTTTCTCTATTTCTCAGCCTTTTCCAACCTATTTTGGCTTGAAACGTAGCCACATTGGTATTTTTTTATTTTTTTTTATTTTTTTTGCTCTCTTTATGAAATTTTTTATTACGCGTCAGGAAGGAATGAAACGGAACGATTATTTTTTTTTTCTCACTTTCTCAGCCTTTTCCAACCTATTTTGGCTGGAAATGACGCCAGAATGGTTTTTTTTTTTTTCTTTTTTTTCTTTTTTTTTGCTACTTTTGTTTGGAATTTTCTATTACGCGTCGGGTAGAAAAGAAACGGAACGGTAATTTTTATTTTCTCTCTTTCTGAGCCTTTTCCAACCTGTTTTGGTTTGGAATGAAGCCATAATGATTTTCTTTAATTTTTTGAATTTTTTTGCTATTTTTTTGGAATTTTCTATGACGCGTCGGGTAGGAACGGAACAGAACGGTAGTGCTTATTTTCTCTCTTTCTCATACTTTTCCAACCAATGTTGGCTTGAAATGAATCCATAATTGTATTTTTGAATTTTTTTAAATATTTTCGCTATTTTTTTGGAATTTTCTATTACGCTTCTGTTTGGAACGGAACGGAACAATAATTTTTATTTTCTCTCCTTCTAAGCCTTTTCCAAATTGTTTTGGCTTTAAATGAAGCCAATAATGGTATTTTTTAAATTTATTGAATTATATTTCTATTTTTTTGGAATTTTCTCTTATGCGTCGGGTAGGAACGAAACGAAACGATAATTTTTATTTTTTCTCTTTTTTAGCCTTTTCCAACCTGTTTTGGTTTGGAATGAAGCCATAATGATTTTCTTTAATTTTTTGAATTTCTTTGCTATTTTTTTGGAATTTTCTATGACGCGTCGAGTAGGAACGGAACGGAACGGTAGTGCTTATTTTCTCTCTTTCTCATACTTTTCCAACCAATGTTGGCTTGAAATGAATCCATAGTTGTATTTATGAATTTTTTTGAATATTTTCACTATTTTTTTGGAATTTTCTATTACGCTTCGGTTTGGAACGGAACGGAACAATAATTGTTGTTTTCTCTCCTTCTAAGCCTTTTCCAACCTGTTTTGGTTTGGAATTTTCTATTACGCGTCGGGTAGGAAAGAAACGGAACGGTAATTTTTATTTTCTCTCTTTCTGAGCCTTTTCCAACCTGTTTTGGTTTGGAATGAAGCCATAATGATTTTCTTTAATTTTTTGAATTTTTTTGCTATTTTTTTGGAATTTTCTATGACGCGTCGAGTAGGAACGGAACGGAACGGTAGTGCTTATTTTCTCTCTTTCTCATACTTTTCCAACCAATGTTGGCATGAAATGAATCCATAATTGTATTTTTGAATTTTTTTGAATATTTTCGCTATTTTTTTGGAATTTTATATTACGCTTCTGTTTGGAACGGAACGGAACAATAATTTTTATTTTCTCTCCTTCTAAGCCTTTTCCAAATTATTTTGGCTTTAAATGAAGCCAATAATGGTATTTTTTTAAATTTATTGAATTATTTTTCTATTTTTTTGGAATTTTCTCTTATGCGTCGGGTAGGAACGAAACGAAACGATAATTTTTATTTTTTCTCTTTTTCAGCCTTTTCCAACCTGTTTTGGCATGAAACGAAGCCATAATGGTTTTTTTAACATTTTTTTGCTATTTTTTAAATTTTTTTATTACGCGTCTGGTAAGAACGGAACGTAACGACAATTTTTATTTTCTCTATTTCTCAGCCTTTTCCAACCTATTTTGGCTTGAAACGTAGCCACATTGGAATTTTTTTATTTTTTTTGCTCTCTTTATGAAATTTTCTATTACGCGTCAGGAATGAAAGAAACGGAACGATAATTTTTTTTTTCTCACTTTCTCAGCCTTTTCCAACCTATTTTGGCTGGAAATGACGCCAGAATGGTTTTTTTTCTTTTTTTTCTTTTTTTTGCTACTTTTGTTTGGAATTTTCTATTGCGCGTCGGGTAGGAAAGGAACGGAACGGTAATTTTTATTTTCTCTCTTTCTGAGCCTTTTCCAACCTGTTTTGGTTTGGAATGAAGCCATAATGATTTTCTTTAATTTTTTGAATTTTTTTGCTATTTTTTTGGAATTTTCTATGACGCGTCGAGTTGGAACGGAACGGAACGGTAGTGCTTATTTTCTCTCTTTCTCATACTTTTCCAACCAATGTTGGCTTGAAATGAATCCATAATTGTATTTATGAATTTTTTTGAATATTTTCACTATTTTTTTGGAATTTTCTATTACGCTTCGGTTTGGAACGGAACGGAACAATAATTTTTACTTTCTCTCCTTCTAAGCCTTTTCCAACCTGTTTTGGTTTGGAATTTTCTATTACGCGTCGGGTAGGAAAGAAACGGAACGGTAATTTTTATTTTCTCTCTTTCTGAGCCTTTTCCAACCTGTTTTGGTTTGGAATGAAGCCATAATGATTTTCTTTAATTTTTTGAATTTTTTTGCTAGTTTTTTCGAATTTTCTATGACGCGTCGAGTAGGAACGGAACGGAACGGTAGTGCTTATTTTCTCTCTTTCTCATACTTTTCCAACCAATGTTGGCTTGAAATGAATCCATAATTGTATTTTTGAATTTTTTTGAATATTTTCCCTATTTTTTTGGAATTTTCTATTACGCTTCGGTTTGGAACGGAACGGAACAATAATTTTTATTTTCTCTCCTTCTAAGCCTTTTCTAACCTGTTTTGGTTTGGAATTTCCTATTACGCGTCGGGTAGGAAAGAAACGGAACGGTAATTTTTATTTTCTCTCTTTCTGAGCCTTTTCCAACCTGTTTTGGTTTGGAATGAAGCCATAATGATTTTCTTTAATTTTTTGAATTTTTTTGCTATTTTTTTGGAATTTTCTATGACGCGTCGGGTAGGAACGGAACAGAACGGTAGTGCTTATTTTCTCTCTTTCTCATACTTTTCCAACCAATGTTGGCTTGAAATGAATCCATAATTGTATTTTTGAATTTTTTTGAATATTTTCGATATTTTTTTGGAATTTTCTATGACGCTTTGGTTTGGAACGGAACGGAACCATAATTTTTATTTTCTCTCCTTCTCAGCCTTTTCCAAATTATTTTGGCTTTAAATGAAGCCAATAATGGTATTTTTTAAATTTATTGAATTATTTTGCTATTTTTTTGGAATTTTCTCTTATGCGTCGGGTAGGAACGAAACGAAATGATAATTTTTATTTTTTCATTTTTTCAGCCTTTTCCAACCTGTTTTGGCATGAAACGAAGCCATAATGGTTTCTTTAAATTTTTTTGCTATTTTTTTATATTTTTTTATTACATTTCTGGTATGAATGGAACGTAACGACAATTTTTATTTTCTCTATTTCTCAGCTTTTTCCAACCTATTTTGGCTTGAAACGTAGCCACATTGGTATTTTTTTATTTTTTTTTATTTTTTTTGCTCTCTTTATGAAATTTTCTATTACGCGTCAGGAAGGAATAAAACGGAACGATAATTTTTTTTTTCTCACTTTCTCAGCATATTCCAACCTATTTTGGCTGGAAATGACGCCAGAATGGTTTTTTTTCTTTTTTTTTTTCATTTTTTTACTACTTTTGTTTGGAATTTTCTATTACGCGTCGGGTAGGAAAGGAACGGAACGGTAATTTTTATTTTCTCTCTTTCTGAGCCTTTTCCAACCTGTTTTGGTTTGGATTGAAGCCATAATGATTTTCTTTAATTTTTTGAAATTTTTTGCTAATTTTTTGGAATTTTCTATGACGTGTCGAGTAGGAACGGAACGGAACGGTAGTGCTTATTTTCTCTCTTTCTCATACTTTTCCGACCAATGTTGGCTTGAAATGAATCCATAATTTTATTTTTGAATTTTTTTGAATATTTTCACTATTTTTTTGGAATTTTTTATTACGCTTCGGTTTGGAACGGAACGGAACAACAATTTTTATTTTCTCTCCTTCTAAGCCTTTTCCAACCTGTTTTGGTTTGGAATTTTCTATGACGCGCCGGGTAGGAACGGAACGAAACGATAGTGCTTATTTTCTCTCTTTCTCATACTTTTCCAACCAATGTTGGCTTGAAATGAAGCCATAATGGTATTTTTGAATTTTTTTGAATATTTTCACTATTTTTTTGGAATTTTCTATTACGCTTCGGTTTGGAACGGAACGGAACAATAATTTTTATTTTCTCTCCTTCTCGGCCTTTTCCAAATTATTTTGGCTTTAAATGAAGCCAATAATGGTATTTTTTAAATTTATTGAATTATTTTTCTATTTTTTTATAATTTTCTCTTATGCGTCGGGTAGGAACGAAACGAAACGATAATTTTTATTTTTTCTCTTTTTCAGCCTTTTCCAACCTGTTTTGGCATGAAACGAAGCCATAATGGTTTTTTTAAATTTTTTTGCTATTTTTTAAAATTTTTTTATTGCGCGTCTGGTAAGAACGGAACGTAACGACAATTTTTATTTTCTCTATTTCTCAGCCTTTTCCAACCTATTTTGGCTTGAAACGTAGCCACATTGGTATTTTTTTATTTTTTTTGCTCTCTTTCTGAAATTTTCTATTACGCGTCAGGAAGGAATGAAACGGAACGATAATTTTTTTTTTCTCACTTTCTCAGCCTTTTCCAACCTATTTTGGCTGGAAATGACGCCAGAATGGTTTTTTTTCTTTGTTTTCATTTTTTGGCTACTTTTGTTTGGAATTTTCTATTGCGCGTCGGGTAGGAAAGGAACGGAACGGTAATTTTTATTTTCTCTCTTTCTGAGCCTTTTCCAACCTGTTTTGGTTTGGAATGAAGCCATAATGATTTTCTTTAATTTTTTGAAATTTTTTGCTAATTTTTTGGAATTTTCTATGACGTGTCGAGTAGGAACGGAACGGAACGGTAGTGCTTATTTTCTCTCTTTCTCATACTTTTCCGACCAATGTTGGCTTGAAATGAATCCATAATTTTATTTTTGAATTTTTTTGAATATTTTCACTATTTTTTTGGAATTTTTTATTACGCTTCGGTTTGGAACGGAACGGAACAACAATTTTTATTTTCTCTCCTTCTAAGCCTTTTCCAACCTGTTTTGGTTTGGAATTTTCTATGACGCGCCGGGTAGGAACGGAACGAAACGATAGTGCTTATTTTCTCTCTTTCTCATACTTTTCCAACCAATGTTGGCTTGAAATGAAGCCATAATGGTATTTTTGAATTTTTTTGAATATTTTCACTATTTTTTTGGAATTTTCTATTACGCTTCGGTTTGGAACGGAACGGAACAATAATTTTTATTTTCTCTCCTTCTCGGCCTTTTCCAAATTATTTTGGCTTTAAATGAAGCCAATAATGGTATTTTTTAAATTTATTGAATTATTTTTCTATTTTTTTATAATTTTCTCTTATGCGTCGGGTAGGAACGAAACGAAACGATAATTTTTATTTTTTCTCTTTTTCAGCCTTTTCCAACCTGTTTTGGCATGAAACGAAGCCATAATGGTTTTTTTAAATTTTTTTGCTATTTTTTAAAATTTTTTTATTGCGCGTCTGGTAAGAACGGAACGTAACGACAATTTTTATTTTCTCTATTTCTCAGCCTTTTCCAACCTATTTTGGCTTGAAACGTAGCCACATTGGTATTTTTTTATTTTTTTTGCTCTCTTTCTGAAATTTTCTATTACGCGTCAGGAAGGAATGAAACGGAACGATAATTTTTTTTTTCTCACTTTCTCAGCCTTTTCCAACCTATTTTGGCTGGAAATGACGCCAGAATGGTTTTTTTTCTTTGTTTTCATTTTTTGGCTACTTTTGTTTGGAATTTTCTATTGCGCGTCGGGTAGGAAAGGAACGGAACGGTAATTTTTATTTTCTCTCTTTCTGAGCCTTTTCCAACCTGTTTTGGTTTGGAATGAAGCCATAATGATTTTCTTTAATTTTTTGAAATTTTTTGCTAATTTTTTGGAATTTTCTATGACGTGTCGAGTAGGAACGGAACGGAACGGTAGTGCTTATTTTCTCTCTTTCTCATACTTTTCCGACCAATGTTGGCTTGAAATGAAGCCATAATGGTATTTTTGAATTTTTTTGAATATTTTCACTATTTTTTTGGAATTTTCTATTACGCTTCGGTTTGGAACGGAACGGAACAATAATTTTTATTTTCTCTCCTTCTCGGCCTTTTCCAAATTATTTTGGCTTTAAATGAAGCCAATAATGGTATTTTTTAAATTTATTGAATTATTTTTCTATTTTTTTATAATTTTCTCTTATGCGTCGGGTAGGAACGAAACGAAACGATAATTTTTATTTTTTCTCTTTTTCAGCCTTTTCCAACCTGTTTTGGCATGAAACGAAGCCATGATGGTTTTTTTAAATTTTTTTGCTATTTTTTAAAATTTTTTTATTGCGCGTCTGGTAAGAACGGAACGTAACGACAATTTTTATTTTCTCTATTTCTCAGCCTTTTCCAACCTATTTTGGCTTGAAACGTAGCCACATTGGTATTTTTTTATTTTTTTTGCTCTCTTTCTGAAATTTTCTATTACGCGTCAGGAAGGAATGAAACGGAACGATAATTTTTTTTTTCTCACTTTCTCAGCCTTTTCCAACCTATTTTGGCTGGAAATGACGCCAGAATGGTTTTTTTTCTTTGTTTTCATTTTTTGGCTACTTTTGTTTGGAATTTTCTATTGCGCGTCGGGTAGGAAAGGAACGGAACGGTAATTTTTATTTTCTCTCTTTCTGAGCCTTTTCCAACCTGTTTTGGTTTGGAATGAAGCCATAATGATTTTCTTTAATTTTTTGAATTTTTTTGCTATTTTTTTGGAATTTTCTATGACGCGTCGGGTAGGAACGGAACGGAACGGTAGTGCTTATTTTCTCTCTTTCTCATACTTTTCCAACCAATGTTGGCTTGAAATGAATCCATAATTGTATTTATGAATTTTTTTGAATATTTTCACTATTTTTTTGGAATTCTCTATTACGCTTCGGTTTGGAACGGAACGGAACAATAATTTTTATTTTCTCTCCTTCTAAGCGTTTTCCAAATTATTTTGGCTTTAAATGAAGCCAATAATGGTATTTTTTAAATTTATTGAATTATTTTGCTATTTTTTTGGAATTTTCTCTCATGCGTCGGGTAGGAACGAAACGAAACGATAATTTTTATTTTTTCTCTTTTTCAGCCTTTTCCAACCTGTTTTGGCATGAAACGAAGCCATAATGGTTTTTTAAAATTTTTTTGCTATTTTTTTATATTTTTTTATTACGCGTCTGGTAAGAACGGAATGTAACGACTTGTTTTATTTTCTCTATTTCTCAGCCTTTTCCAACCTAATTTGGCTTGAAACGTAGCCACATTGGTATTTTTTTATTTTTTTTGCTCTCTTTCTGAAATTTTCTATTACGCGTCAGGAAGGAATGAAACGGAACGATAATTTTTTTTTTCTCACTTTCTCAGCCTTTTCCAACCTATTTTGGCTGGAAATGACGCCAGAATGGTTTTTTTTTTCTTTTTTTTTGCTACTTTTGTTTGGAATTTTCTATTACGCGTCGGGTAAGAAAGAAACGGAACGGTAATTTTTATTTTCTCTCTTTCTGAACCTTTTCCAACCTGTTTTGGTTTGGAATGAAGCCATAATGATTTTCTTTAATTTTTTGAATTTTTTTTCTATTTTTTTGGAATTTTCTATGACGCGTCGGGTTGGAACGGAACAGAACGGTAGTGCTTATTTTCTCTCTTTCTCATACTTTTCCAACCAATGTTGGCTTGAAATGAATCCATAATTGTATTTTTCAATTTTTTTGAATATTTTCGCTATTTTTTTGGAATTTTATATTACGCTTCTGTTTGGAACGGAACGGAACAATAATTTTTATTTTCTCTCCTTCTAAGCCTTTTCCAAATTATTTTGGCTTTAAATGAAGCCAATAATGGTCTTTTTTAAATTTATTGAATTATTTTTCTATTTTTTTGGAATTTTCTCTTATGCGTCGGGTAGGAACGAAACGAAACGATAATTTTTTATTTTTTCTCTTTTTCAGCCTTTTCCAACCTGTTTTGGCATGAAACGAAACCATAATGGTTTTTTCAAATTTTTTTGCTATTTTTTAAAATTTTTTTATTACGCGTCTGGTAAGAACGGAACGTAACGACAATTTTTATTTTCTCTATTTCTCAGCCTTTTCCAACCTATTTTGGCTTGAAAGGTAGCCACATTGGTATTTTTTTATTTTTTTTGCTCTCTTTATGAAATTTTCTATTACGCGTCAGGAAGGAATGAAACGGAACGATAATTTTTTTTTTCTCACTTTCTCAGCCTTTTCCAACCTATTTTGGCTGGAAATGACGCCAGAATGGTTTTTTTTTTCTTTTTTTTCTTTTTTTTTGCTACTTTTGTTTGAAATTTTCTATTACGCGTCGGGTAGGAAAGAAACGGAACGGTAATTTTTATTTTCTCTCTTTCTGAGCCTTTTCCAACCTGTTTTGGTTTGGAATGAAGCCATAATGATTTTCTTTAATTTTTTGAATTTTTTTGCTATTTTTTTGGAATTTTCTATGACGCGTCGGGTAGGAACGGAACAGAACGGTAGTGCTTATTTTCTCTCTTTCTCATACTTTTCCAACCAATGTTGGCTTGAAATGAATCCATAATTGTATTTTTCAATTTTTTTGAATATTTTCGCTATTTTTTTGGAATTTTATATTACGCTTCTGTTTGGAACGGAACGGAACAATAATTTTTATTTTCTCTCCTTCTAAGCCTTTTCCAAATTATTTTGGCTTTAAATGAAGCCAATAATGGTCTTTTTTAAATTTATTGAATTATTTTTCTATTTTTTTGGAATTTTCTCTTATGCGTCGGGTAGGAACGAAACGAAACGATAATTTTTTATTTTTTCTCTTTTTTAGCCTTTTCCAACCTGTTTTGGCAAGAAACGAAACCATAATGGTTTTTTTAAATTTTTTTGCTATTTTTTAAAATTTTTTTATTACGCGTCTGGTAAGAACGGAACGTAACGACAATTTTTATTTTCTCTATTTCTCAGCCTTTTCCAACCTATTTTGGCTTGAAACGTAGCCACATTGGTATTTTTTTATTTTTTATTTATTTTTTTTGCTCTCTTTATGAAATTTTCTATTACGCGTCAGGAAGGAATGAAACGGAACGATAATTGTTTTTTTCTCACTTTCTCAGCCTTTTCCAACCTATTTTGGCTGGAAATGACGCCAGAATGGTTTTCTTTCATTTTTTTCATTTTTTTGCTACTTTTGTTTGGAATTTTCTATTGCGCGTCGGGTAGGAAAGGAACGGAACGGTAATTTTTATTTTCTCTCTTTCTGAGCCTTTTCCAACCTGTTTTGGTTTGGAATGAAGCCATAATGATTTTCTTTAATTTTTTGAATTTCTTTGCTATTTTTTTGGAATTTTCTATGACGCGTCGAGTAGGAACGGAACGGAACGGTAGTGCTTATTTTCTCTCTTTCTCATACTTTTCCAACCAATGTTGGCTTGAAATGAATCCATAATTGTATTTTTGAATTTTTTTGAATATTTTCGATATTTTTTTGGAATATTCTATTACGCTTCGGTTTGTAACGGAACGGAACAATAATTTTTATTTTCTCTCCTTCTAAGCCTTTTCCAACCTGTTTTGGTTTGGAATTTTCTATTACGCGTCGGGTAGGAAAGAAACGGAACGGTAATTTTTATTTTCTCTCTTTCTGAGCCTTTTCCAACCTGTTTTGGTTTGGAATGAAGCCATAATGATTTTCTTTAATTTTTTGAAATTTTTTGCTATTTTTTTGTAATTTTCTATGACGCGTCGAGTAGGAACGGAACGGAACGGTAGTGCTTATTTTCTCTCTTTCTCATACTTTTCCAACCAATGTTGGCTTGAAATGAATCCATAATTGTATTTTTCAATTTTTTTGAATATTTTCGCTATTTTTTTGGAATTTTATATTACGCTTCTGTTTGGAACGGAACGGAACAATAATTTTTATTTTCTCTCCTTCTAAGCCTTTTCCAAATTATTTTGGCTTTAAATGAAGCCAATAATGGTCTTTTTTAAATTTATTGAATTATTTTTCTATTTTTTTGGAATTTTCTCTTATGCGTCGGGTAGGAACGAAACGAAACGATAATTTTTTATTTTTTCTCTTTTTTAGCCTTTTCCAACCTGTTTTGGCATGAAACGAAACCATAATGGTTTTTTTAAATTTTTTTGCTATTTTTTAAAATTTTTTTATTACGCGTCTGGTAAGAACGGAACGTAACGACAATTTTTATTTTCTCTATTTCTCAGCCTTTTCCAACCTATTTTGGCTTGAAACGTAGCCACATTGGTATTTTTTTATTTTTTATTTATTTTTTTTGCTCTCTTTATGAAATTTTCTATTACGCGTCAGGAAGGAATGAAACGGAACGATAATTGTTTTTTTCTCACTTTCTCAGCCTTTTCCAACCTATTTTGGCTGGAAATGACGCCAGAATGGTTTTCTTTCATTTTTTTCATTTTTTTGCTACTTTTGTTTGGAATTTTCTATTGCGCGTCGGGTAGGAAAGGAACGGAACGGTAATTTTTATTTTCTCTCTTTCTGAGCCTTTTCCAACCTGTTTTGGTTTGGAATGAAGCCATAATGATTTTCTTTAATTTTTTGAATTTCTTTGCTATTTTTTTGGAATTTTCTATGACGCGTCGAGTAGGAACGGAACGGAACGGTAGTGCTTATTTTCTCTCTTTCTCATACTTTTCCAACCAATGTTGGCTTGAAATGAATCCATAATTGTATTTATGAATTTTTTTGAATATTTTCTCTATTTTTTTGGAATTTTCTATTACGCTTCGGTTTGTAACGGAACGGAACAATAATTTTTATTTTCTCTCCTTCTAAGCCTTTTCCAACCTGTTTTGGTTTGGAATTTTCTATTACGCGTCGGGTAGGAAAGAAACGGAACGGTAATTTTTATTTTCTCTCTTTCTGAGCCTTTTCCAACCTGTTTTGGTTTGGAATGAAGCCATAATGATTTTCTTTAATTTTTTGAAATTTTTTGCTATTTTTTTGTAATTTTCTATGACGCGTCGAGTAGGAACGGAACGGAACGGTAGTGCTTATTTTCTCTCTTTCTCATACTTTTCCAACCAATGTTGGCTTGAAATGAATCCATAATTGTATTTTTCAATTTTTTTGAATATTTTCGCTATTTTTTTGGAATTTTATATTACGCTTCTGTTTGGAACGGAACGGAACAATAATTTTTATTTTCTCTCCTTCTAAGCCTTTTCCAAATTATTTTGGCTTTAAATGAAGCCAATAATGGTATTTTTTAAATTTATTGAATTATTTTTCTATTTTTTTGGAATTTTCTCTTATGCGTCGAGTTGGAACGAAACGAAACGATAATTTTTATTTTTTCTCTTTTTCAGCCTTTTCCAACCTGTTTTGGCATGAAACGAAGCCATAATGGTTTTTTTAAAATTTTTTGCTATTTTTTAAAATTTTTTTCTTATGCGTCTGGTAAGAACGGAACGTAACGACAATTTTTATTTTCTCTATTTCTCAGCCTTTTCCAACCTATTTTGGCTTGAAACGTAGCCACATTGGTATTTTTTTATTTTTTTTTATTTTTTTTGCTCTCTTTATGAAATTTTTTATTACGCGTCAGGAAGGAATGAAACGGAACGATTATTTTTTTTTTCTCACTTTCTCAGCCTTTTCCAACCTATTTTGGCTGGAAATGACGCCAGAATGGTTTTTTTTTTTCTTTTTTTTCTTTTTTTTTGCTACTTTTGTTTGGAATTTTCTATTACGCGTCGGGTAGAAAAGAAACGGAACGGTAATTTTTATTTTCTCTCTTTCTGAGCCTTTTCCAACCTGTTTTGGTTTGGAATGAAGCCATAATGATTTTCTTTAATTTTTTGAATTTTTTTGCTATTTTTTTGGAATTTTCTATGACGCGTCGGGTAGGAACGGAACAGAACGGTAGTGCTTATTTTCTCTCTTTCTCATACTTTTCCAACCAATGTTGGCTTGAAATGAATCCATAATTGTATTTTTGAATTTTTTTAAATATTTTCGCTATTTTTTTGGAATTTTCTATTACGCTTCTGTTTGGAACGGAACGGAACAATAATTTTTATTTTCTCTCCTTCTAAGCCTTTTCCAAATTGTTTTGGCTTTAAATGAAGCCAATAATGGTATTTTTTAAATTTATTGAATTATATTTCTATTTTTTCGGAATTTTCTCTTATGCGTCGGGTAGGAACGAAACGAAACGATAATTTTTATTTTTTCTCTTTTTTAGCCTTTTCCAACCTGTTTTGGTTTGGAATGAAGCCATAACGATTTTCTTTAATTTTTTGAATTTCTTTGCTATTTTTTTGGAATTTTCTATGACGCGTCGAGTAGGAACGGAACGGAACGGTAGTGCTTATTTTCTCTCTTTCTCATACTTTTCCAACCAATGTTGGCTTGAAATGAATCCATAGTTGTATTTATGAATTTTTTTGAATATTTTCACTATTTTTTTGGAATTTTCTATTACGCTTCGGTTTGGAACGGAACGGAACAATAATTGTTGTTTTCTCTCCTTCTATGCCTTTTCCAACCTGTTTTGGTTTGGAATTTTCTATTACGCGTCGGGTAGGAAAGAAACGGAACGGTAATTTTTATTTTCTCTCTTTCTGAGCCTTTTCCAACCTGTTTTGGTTTGGAATGAAGCCATAATGATTTTCTTTAATTTTTTGAATTTTTTTGCTATTTTTTTGGAATTTTCTATGACGCGTCGAGTAGGAACGGAACGGAACGGTAGTGCTTATTTTCTCTCTTTCTCATACTTTTCCAACCAATGTTGGCATGAAATGAATCCATAATTGTATTTTTGAATTTTTTTGAATATTTTCGCTATTTTTTTGGAATTTTATATTACGCTTCTGTTTGGAACGGAACGGAACAATAATTTTTATTTTCTCTCCTTCTAAGCCTTTTCCAAATTATTTTGGCTTTAAATGAAGCCAATAATGGTATTTTTTAAATTTATTGAATTATTTTTCTATTTTTTTGGAATTTTCTCTTATGCGTCGGGTAGGAACGAAACGAAACGATAATTTTTATTTTTTCTCTTTTTCAGCCTTTTCCAACCTGTTTTGGCATGAAACGAAGCCATAATGGTTTTTTTAACATTTTTTTGCTATTTTTTAAATTTTTTTATTACGCGTCTGGTAAGAACGGAACGTAACGACAATTTTTATTTTCTCTATTTCTCAGCCTTTTCCAACCTATTTTGGCTTGAAACGTAGCCACATTGGAATTTTTTTATTTTTTTTGCTCTCTTTATGAAATTTTCTATTACGCGTCAGGAATGAAAGAAACGGAACGATAATTTTTTTTTTCTCACTTTCTCAGCCTTTTCCAACCTATTTTGGCTGGAAATGACGCCAGAATGGTTTATTTTCTTTTTTTTCTTTTTTTTGCTACTTTTGTTTGGAATTTTCTATTGCGCGTCGGGTAGGAAAGAAACGGAACGGTAATTTTTATTTTCTCTCTTTCTGAGTCTTTTCCAACCTGTTTTGGTTTGGAATGAAGCCATAATGATTTTCTTTAATTTTTTGAATTTTTTTGCTATTTTTTTGGAATTTTCTATGACGCGTCGAGTAGGAACGGAACGGAACGGTAGTGCTTATTTTCTCTCTTTCTCATACTTTTCCAACCAATGTTGGCTTGAAATGAATCCATAATTGTATTTATGAATTTTTTTGAATATTTTCACTATTTTTTTGGAATTTTCTATTACGCTTCGGTTTGGAACGGAACGGAACAATAATTTTTACTTTCTCTCCTTCTAAGCCTTTTCCAACCTGTTTTGGTTTGGAATTTTCTATTACGCGTCGGGTAGGAAAGAAACGGAACGGTAATTTTTATTTTCTCTCTTTCTGAGCCTTTTCCAACCTGTTTTGGTTTGGAATGAAGCCATAATGATTTTCTTTAATTTTTTGAATTTTTTTGCTAGTTTTTTGGAATTTTCTATGACGCGTCGAGTAGGAACGGAACGGAACGGTAGTGCTTATTTTCTCTCTTTCTCATACTTTTCCAACCAATGTTGGCTTGAAATGAATCCATAATTGTATTTTTCAATTTTTTTGAATATTTTCGCTATTTTTTTGGAATTTTATATTACGCTTCTGTTTGGAACGGAACGGAACAATAATTTTTATTTTCTCTCCTTCTAAGCCTTTTCCAAATTATTTTGGCTTTAAATGAAGCCAATAATGGTATTTTTTAAATTTATTGAATTATTTTTCTATTTTTTTGGAATTTTCTCTTATGCGTCGAGTAGGAACGAAACGAAACGATAATTTTTATTTTTTCTCTTTTTCAGCCTTTTCCAACCTGTTTTGGCATGAAACGAAGCCATAAAGGTTTTTTTAAAATTTTTTGCTATTTTTTAAAATTTTTTTCTTATGCGTCTGGTAAGAACGGAACGTAACGACAATTTTTATTTTCTCTATTTCTCAGCCTTTTCCAACCTATTTTGGCTTGAAACGTAGCCACATTGGTATTTTTTTATTTTTTTTTATTTTTTTTGCTCTCTTTATGAAATTTTTTATTACGCGTCAGGAAGGAATGAAACGGAACGATTATTTTTTTTTTCTCACTTTCTCAGCCTTTTCCAACCTATTTTGGCTGGAAATGACGCCAGAATGGTTTTTTTTTTTCTTTTTTTTCTTTTTTTTTGCTACTTTTGTTTGGAATTTTCTATTACGCGTCGGGTAGAAAAGAAACGGAACGGTAATTTTTATTTTCTCTCTTTCTGAGCCTTTTCCAACCTGTTTTGGTTTGGAATGAAGCCATAATGATTTTCTTTAATTTTTTGAATTTTTTTGCTAATTTTTTGGAATTTTCTATGACGTGTCGAGTAGGAACGGAACGGAACGGTAGTGCTTATTTTCTCTCTTTCTCATACTTTTCCGACCAATGTTGGCTTGAAATGAATCCATAATTTTATTTTTGAATTTTTTTGAATATTTTCACTATTTTTTTGGAATTTTTTATTACGCTTCGGTTTGGAACGGAACGGAACAACAATTTTTATTTTCTCTCCTTCTAAGCCTTTTCCAACCTGTTTTGGTTTGGAATTTTCTATGACGCGTCGGGTAGGAACGGAACGAAACGATAGTGCTTATTTTCTCTCTTTCTCATACTTTTCCAACCAATGTTGGCTTGAAATGAAGCCATAATGGTATTTTTGAATTTTTTTGAATATTTTCACTATTTTTTTGGAATTTTCTATTACGCTTCGGTTTGGAACGGAACGGAACAATAATTTTTATTTTCTCTCCTTCTCGGCCTTTTCCAAATTATTTTGGCTTTAAATGAAGCCAATAATGGTATTTTTTAAATTTATTGAATTATTTTTCTATTTTTTTATAATTTTCTCTTATGCGTCGGGTAGGAACGAAACGAAACGATAATTTTTATTTTTTCTCTTTTTCAGCCTTTTCCAACCTGTTTTGGCATGAAACGAAGCCATAATGGTTTTTTTAAATTTTTTGGCTATTTTTTAAAATTTTTTTATTGCGCGTCTGGTAAGAACGGAACGTAACGACAATTTTTATTTTCTCTATTTCTCAGCCTTTTCCAACCTATTTTGGCTTGAAACGTAGCCACATTGGTATTTTTTTATTTTTTTTGCTCTCTTTCTGAAATTTTCTATTACGCGTCAGGAAGGAATGAAACGGAACGATAATTTTTTTTTTCTCACTTTCTCAGCCTTTTCCAACCTATTTTGGCTGGAAATGACGCCAGAATGGTTTTTTTTCTTTGTTTTCATTTTTTGGCTACTTTTGTTTGGAATTTTCTATTGCGCGTCGGGTAGGAAAGGAACGGAACGGTAATTTTTATTTTCTCTCTTTCTAAGCCTTTTCCAACCTGTTTTGGTTTGGAATGAAGCCATAATGATTTTCTTTAATTTTTTGAATTTTTTTGCTATTTTTTTGGAATTTTCTATGACGCGTCGGGTAGGAACGGAACGGAACGGTAGTGCTTATTTTCTCTCTTTCTCATACTTTTCCAACCAATGTTGGCTTGAAATGAATCCATAATTGTATTTATGAATTTTTTTGAATATTTTCACTATTTTTTTGGAATTCTCTATTACGCTTCGGTTTGGAACGGAACGGAACAATAATTTTTATTTTCTCTCCTTCTAAGCGTTTTCCAAATTATTTTGGCTTTAAATGAAGCCAATAATGGTATTTTTTAAATTTATTGAATTATTTTGCTATTTTTTTGGAATTTTCTCTTATGCGTCGGGTAGGAACGAAACGAAACGATAATTTTTATTTTTTCTCTTTTTCAGCCTTTTCCAACCTGTTTTGGCATGAAACGAAGCCATAATGGTTTTTTAAAATTTTTTTGCTATTTTTTTATATTTTTTTATTACGCGTCTGGTAAGAACGGAATGTAACGACTTGTTTTATTTTCTCTATTTCTCCGCCTTTTCCAACCTAATTTGGCTTGAAACGTAGCCACATTGGTATTTTTTTATTTTTTTTGCTCTCTTTCTGAAATTTTCTATTACGCGTCAGGAAGGAATGAAACGGAACGATAATTTTTTTTTTCTCACTTTCTCAGCCTTTTCCAACCTATTTTGGCTGGAAATGACGCCAGAATGGTTTTTTTTTTTCTTTTTTTTTGCTACTTTTGTTTGGAATTTTCTATTACGCGTCGGGTAGGAAAGAAACGGAACGGTAATTTTTATTTTCTCTCTTTCTGAACCTTTTCCAACCTGTTTTGGTTTGGAATGAAGCCATAATGATTTTCTTTAATTTTTTGAATTTTTTTTCTATTTTTTTGGAATTTTCTATGACGCGTCGGGTTGGAACGGAACAGAACGGTAGTGCTTATTTTCTCTCTTTCTCATACTTTTCCAACCAATGTTGGCTTGAAATGAATCCATAATTGTATTTTTCAATTTTTTTGAATATTTTCGCTATTTTTTTGGAATTTTATATTACGCTTCTGTTTGGAACGGAACGGAACAATAATTTTTATTTTCTCTCCTTCTAAGCCTTTTCCAAATTATTTTGGCTTTAAATGAAGCCAATAATGGTATTTTTTAAATTTATTGAATTATTTTTCTATTTTTTTGGAATTTTCTCTTATGCGTCGGGTAGGAACGAAACGAAACGATAATTTTTATTTTTTCTCTTTTTCAGCCTTTTCCAACCTGTTTTGGCATGAAACGAAGCCATAATGGTTTTTTTAACATTTTTTTGCTATTTTTTAAATTTTTTTATTACGCGTCTGGTAAGAACGGAACGTAACGACAATTTTTATTTTCTCTATTTCTCAGCCTTTTCCAACCTATTTTGGCTTGAAACGTAGCCACATTGTTATTTTGCTATTTTTTTTGCTCTCTTTATGAAATTTTCTATTACGCGTCAGGAATGAAAGAAACGGAACGATAATTTTTTTTTTCTCACTTTCTCAGCCTTTTCCAACCTATTTTGGCTGGAAATGACGCCAGAATGGTTTTTTTTCTTTTTTTTCTTTTTTTTGCTACTTTTGTTTGGAATTTTCTATTGCGCGTCGGGTAGGAAAGGAACGGAACGGTAATTTTTATTTTCTCTCTTTCTGAGCCTTTTCCAACCTGTTTTGGTTTGGAATGAAGCCATAATGATTTTCTTTAATTTTTTGAATTTTTTTGCTATTTTTTTGGAATTTTCTATGACGCGTCGAGTTGGAACGGAACGGAACGGTAGTGCTTATTTTCTCTCTTTCTCATACTTTTCCAACCAATGTTGGCTTGAAATGAATCCATAATTGTATTTATGAATTTTTTTGAATATTTTCACTATTTTTTTGGAATTTTCTATTACGCTTCGGTTTGGAACGGAACGGAACAATAATTTTTACTTTCTCTCCTTCTAAGCCTTTTCCAACCTGTTTTGGTTTGGAATTTTCTATTACGCGTCGGGTAGGAAAGAAACGGAACGGTAATTTTTATTTTCTCTCTTTCTGAGCCTTTTCCAACCTGTTTTGGTTTGGAATGAAGCCATAATGATTTTCTTTAATTTTTTGAATTTTTTTGCTAGTTTTTTGGAATTTTCTATGACGCGTCGAGTAGGAACGGAACGGAACGGTAGTGCTTATTTTCTCTCTTTCTCATACTTTTCCAACCAATGTTGGCTTGAAATGAATCCATAATTGTATTTTTGAATTTTTTTGAATATTTTCCCTATTTTTTTGGAATTTTCTATTACGCTTCGGTTTGGAACGGAACGGAACAATAATTTTTATTTTCTCTCCTTCTAAGCCTTTTCTAACCTGTTTTGGTTTGGAATTTCCTATTACGCGTCGGGTAGGAAAGAAACGGAACGGTAATTTTTATTTTCTCTCTTTCTGAGCCTTTTCCAACCTGTTTTGGTTTGGAATGAAGCCATAATGATTTTCTTTAATTTTTTGAATTTTTTTGCTATTTTTTTGGAATTTTCTATGACGCGTCGGGTAGGAACGGAACAGAACGGTAGTGCTTATTTTCTCTCTTTCTCATACTTTTCCAACCAATGTTGGCTTGAAATGAATCCATAATTGTATTTTTGAATTTTTTTGAATATTTTCGATATTTTTTTGGAATTTTCTATGACGCTTTGGTTTGGAACGGAACGGAACCATAATTTTTATTTTCTCTCCTTCTCAGCCTTTTCCAAATTATTTTGGCTTTAAATGAAGCCAATAATGGTATTTTTTAAATTTATTGAATTATTTTGCTATTTTTTTGGAATTTTCTCTTATGCGTCGGGTAGGAACGAAACGAAATGATAATTTTTATTTTTTCATTTTTTCAGCCTTTTCCAACCTGTTTTGGCATGAAACGAAGCCATAATGGTTTCTTTAAATTTTTTTGCTATTTTTTTATATTTTTTTATTACATTTCTGGTATGAATGGAACGTAACGACAATTTTTATTTTCTCTATTTCTCAGCTTTTTCCAACCTATTTTGGCTTGAAACGTAGCCACATTGGTATTTTTTTATTTTTTTTTATTTTTTTTGCTCTCTTTATGAAATTTTCTATTACGCGTCAGGAAGGAATAAAACGGAACGATAATTTTTTTTTTCTCACTTTCTCAGCATATTCCAACCTATTTTGGCTGGAAATGACGCCAGAATGGTTTTTTTTCTTTTTTTTTTTTCATTTTTTTACTACTTTTGTTTGGAATTTTCTATTACGCGTCGGGTAGGAAAGGAACGGAACGGTAATTTTTATTTTCTCTCTTTCTGAGCCTTTTCCAACCTGTTTTGGTTTGGAATGAAGCCATAATGATTTTCTTTAATTTTTTGAAATTTTTTGCTAATTTTTTGGAATTTTCTATGACGTGTCGAGTAGGAACGGAACGGAACGGTAGTGCTTATTTTCTCTCTTTCTCATACTTTTCCGACCAATGTTGGCTTGAAATGAATCCATAATTTTATTTTTGAATTTTTTTGAATATTTTCACTATTTTTTTGGAATTTTTTATTACGCTTCGGTTTGGAACGGAACGGAACAACAATTTTTATTTTCTCTCCTTCTAAGCCTTTTCCAACCTGTTTTGGTTTGGAATTTTCTATGACGCGCCGGGTAGGAACGGAACGAAACGATAGTGCTTATTTTCTCTCTTTCTCATACTTTTCCAACCAATGTTGGCTTGAAATGAAGCCATAATGGTATTTTTGAATTTTTTTGAATATTTTCACTATTTTTTTGGAATTTTCTATTACGCTTCGGTTTGGAACGGAACGGAACAATAATTTTTATTTTCTCTCCTTCTCGGCCTTTTCCAAATTATTTTGGCTTTAAATGAAGCCAATAATGGTATTTTTTAAATTTATTGAATTATTTTTCTATTTTTTTATAATTTTCTCTTATGCGTCGGGTAGGAACGAAACGAAACGATAATTTTTATTTTTTCTCTTTTTCAGCCTTTTCCAACCTGTTTTGGCATGAAACGAAGCCATAATGGTTTTTTTAAATTTTTTTGCTATTTTTTAAAATTTTTTTATTGCGCGTCTGGTAAGAACGGAACGTAACGACAATTTTTATTTTCTCTATTTCTCAGCCTTTTCCAACCTATTTTGGCTTGAAACGTAGCCACATTGGTATTTTTTTATTTTTTTTGCTCTCTTTCTGAAATTTTCTATTACGCGTCAGGAAGGAATGAAACGGAACGATAATTTTTTTTTTCTCACTTTCTCAGCCTTTTCCAACCTATTTTGGCTGGAAATGACGCCAGAATGGTTTTTTTTCTTTGTTTTCATTTTTTGGCTACTTTTGTTTGGAATTTTCTATTGCGCGTCGGGTAGGAAAGGAACGGAACGGTAATTTTTATTTTCTCTCTTTCTGAGCCTTTTCCAACCTGTTTTGGTTTGGAATGAAGCCATAATGATTTTCTTTAATTTTTTGAATTTTTTTGCTATTTTTTTGGAATTTTCTATGACGCGTCGGGTAGGAACGGAACGGAACGGTAGTGCTTATTTTCTCTCTTTCTCATACTTTTCCAACCAATGTTGGCTTGAAATGAATCCATAATTGTATTTATGAATTTTTTTGAATATTTTCACTATTTTTTTGGAATTCTCTATTACGCTTCGGTTTGGAACGGAACGGAACAATAATTTTTATTTTCTCTCCTTCTAAGCGTTTTCCAAATTATTTTGGCTTTAAATGAAGCCAATAATGGTATTTTTTAAATTTATTGAATTATTTTGCTATTTTTTTGGAATTTTCTCTCATGCGTCGGGTAGGAACGAAACGAAACGATAATTTTTATTTTTTCTCTTTTT
Source organism: Quercus wislizeni (assembly GCA_023055345.1). NCBI lineage: Eukaryota > Viridiplantae > Streptophyta > Magnoliopsida > Fagales > Fagaceae > Quercus > Quercus wislizeni. The sequence goes on from JALGQJ010000003.1 coordinate 31,257,097, forward strand.
CAGCCTTTTCCAACCTGTTTTGGCATGAAACGAAGCCATAATGGTTTTTTAAAATTTTTTTGCTATTTTTTTATATTTTTTTATTACGCGTCTGGTAAGAACGGAATGTAACGACTTGTTTTATTTTCTCTATTTCTCAGCCTTTTCCAACCTAATTTGGCTTGAAACGTAGCCACATTGGTATTTTTTTATTTTTTTTGCTCTCTTTCTGAAATTTTCTATTACGCGTCAGGAAGGAATGAAACGGAACGATAATTTTTTTTTTCTCACTTTCTCAGCCTTTTCCAACCTATTTTGGCTGGAAATGACGCCAGAATGGTTTTTTTTTTCTTTTTTTTTGCTACTTTTGTTTGGAATTTTCTATTACGCGTCGGGTAAGAAAGAAACGGAACGGTAATTTTTATTTTCTCTCTTTCTGAACCTTTTCCAACCTGTTTTGGTTTGGAATGAAGCCATAATGATTTTCTTTAATTTTTTGAATTTTTTTTCTATTTTTTTGGAATTTTCTATGACGCGTCGGGTTGGAACGGAACAGAACGGTAGTGCTTATTTTCTCTCTTTCTCATACTTTTCCAACCAATGTTGGCTTGAAATGAATCCATAATTGTATTTTTCAATTTTTTTGAATATTTTCGCTATTTTTTTGGAATTTTCTATTACGCTTCTGTTTGGAACGGAACGGAACAATAATTTTTATTTTCTCTCCTTCTAAGCCTTTTCCAAATTATTTTGGCTTTAAATGAAGCCAATAATGGTCTTTTTTAAATTTATTGAATTATTTTTCTATTTTTTTGGAATTTTCTCTTATGCGTCGGGTAGGAACGAAACGAAACGATAATTTTTTATTTTTTCTCTTTTTCAGCCTTTTCCAACCTGTTTTGGCATGAAACGAAACCATAATGGTTTTTTCAAATTTTTTTGCTATTTTTTAAAATTTTTTTATTACGCGTCTGGTAAGAACGGAACGTAACGACAATTTTTATTTTCTCTATTTCTCAGCCTTTTCCAACCTATTTTGGCTGGAAATGACGCCAGAATGGTTTTTTTTTTCTTTTTTTTCTTTTTTTTTGCTACTTTTGTTTGAAATTTTCTATTACGCGTCGGGTAGGAAAGAAACGGAACGGTAATTTTTATTTTCTCTCTTTCTGAGCCTTTTCCAACCTGTTTTGGTTTGGAATGAAGCCATAATGATTTTCTTTAATTTTTTGAATTTTTTTGCTATTTTTTTGGAATTTTCTATGACGCGTCGGGTAGGAACGGAACAGAACGGTAGTGCTTATTTTCTCTCTTTCTCATACTTTTCCAACCAATGTTGGCTTGAAATGAATCCATAATTGTATTTTTCAATTTTTTTGAATATTTTCGCTATTTTTTTGGAATTTTATATTACGCTTCTGTTTGGAACGGAACGGAACAATAATTTTTATTTTCTCTCCTTCTAAGCCTTTTCCAAATTATTTTGGCTTTAAATGAAGCCAATAATGGTCTTTTTTAAATTTATTGAATTATTTTTCTATTTTTTTGGAATTTTCTCTTATGCGTCGGGTAGGAACGAAACGAAACGATAATTTTTTATTTTTTCTCTTTTTTAGCCTTTTCCAACCTGTTTTGGCATGAAACGTAGCCACATTGGTATTTTTTTATTTTTTATTTATTTTTTTTGCTCTCTTTATGAAATTTTCTATTACGCGTCAGGAAGGAATGAAACGGAACGATAATTGTTTTTTTCTCACTTTCTCAGCCTTTTCCAACCTATTTTGGCTGGAAATGACGCCAGAATGGTTTTCTTTCATTTTTTTCATTTTTTTGCTACTTTTGTTTGGAATTTTCTATTGCGCGTCGGGTAGGAAAGGAACGGAACGGTAATTTTTATTTTCTCTCTTTCTGAGCCTTTTCCAACCTGTTTTGGTTTGGAATGAAGCCATAATGATTTTCTTTAATTTTTTGAATTTCTTTGCTATTTTTTTGGAATTTTCTATGACGCGTCGAGTAGGAACGGAACGGAACGGTAGTGCTTATTTTCTCTCTTTCTCATACTTTTCCAACCAATGTTGGCTTGAAATGAATCCATAATTGTATTTTTGAATTTTTTTGAATATTTTCGATATTTTTTTGGAATTTTCTATTACGCTTCGGTTTGTAACGGAACGGAACAATAATTTTTATTTTCTCTCCTTCTAAGCCTTTTCCAACCTGTTTTGGTTTGGAATTTTCTATTACGCGTCGGGTAGGAAAGAAACGGAACGGTAATTTTTATTTTCTCTCTTTCTGAGCCTTTTCCAACCTGTTTTGGTTTGGAATGAAGCCATAATGATTTTCTTTAATTTTTTGAAATTTTTTGCTATTTTTTTGTAATTTTCTATGACGCGTCGAGTAGGAACGGAACGGAACGGTAGTGCTTATTTTCTCTCTTTCTCATACTTTTCCAACCAATGTTGGCTTGAAATGAATCCATAATTGTATTTTTCAATTTTTTTGAATATTTTCGCTATTTTTTTGGAATTTTATATTACGCTTCTGTTTGGAACGGAACGGAACAATAATTTTTATTTTCTCTCCTTCTAAGCCTTTTCCAAATTATTTTGGCTTTAAATGAAGCCAATAATGGTCTTTTTTAAATTTATTGAATTATTTTTCTATTTTTTTGGAATTTTCTCTTATGCGTCGGGTAGGAACGAAACGAAACGATAATTTTTTATTTTTTCTCTTTTTTAGCCTTTTCCAACCTGTTTTGGCATGAAACGAAACCATAATGGTTTTTTTAAATTTTTTTGCTATTTTTTTAAATTTTTTTATTACGCGTCTGGTAAGAACGGAACGTAACGACAATTTTTATTTTCTCTATTTCTCAGCCTTTTCCAACCTATTTTGGCTTGAAACGTAGCCACATTGGTATTTTTTTATTTTTTATTTATTTTTTTTGCTCTCTTTATGAAATTTTCTATTACGCGTCAGGAAGGAATGAAACGGAACGATAATTGTTTTTTTCTCACTTTCTCAGCCTTTTCCAACCTATTTTGGCTGGAAATGACGCCAGAATGGTTTTCTTTCATTTTTTTCATTTTTTTGCTACTTTTGTTTGGAATTTTCTATTGCGCGTCGGGTAGGAAAGGAACGGAACGGTAATTTTTATTTTCTCTCTTTCTGAGCCTTTTCCAACCTGTTTTGGTTTGGAATGAAGCCATAATGATTTTCTTTAATTTTTTGAATTTCTTTGCTATTTTTTTGGAATTTTCTATGACGCGTCGAGTAGGAACGGAACGGAACGGTAGTGCTTATTTTCTCTCTTTCTCATACTTTTCCAACCAATGTTGGCTTGAAATGAATCCATAATTGTATTTATGAATTTTTTTGAATATTTTCTCTATTTTTTTGGAATTTTCTATTACGCTTCGGTTTGTAACGGAACGGAACAATAATTTTTATTTTCTCTCCTTCTAAGCCTTTTCCAACCTGTTTTGGTTTGGAATTTTCTATTACGCGTCGGGTAGGAAAGAAACGGAACGGTAATTTTTATTTTCTCTCTTTCTGAGCCTTTTCCAACCTGTTTTGGTTTGGAATGAAGCCATAATGATTTTCTTTAATTTTTTGAAATTTTTTGCTATTTTTTTGTAATTTTCTATGACGCGTCGAGTAGGAACGGAACGGAACGGTAGTGCTTATTTTCTCTCTTTCTCATACTTTTCCAACCAATGTTGGCTTGAAATGAATCCATAATTGTATTTTTCAATTTTTTTGAATATTTTCGCTATTTTTTTGGAATTTTATATTACGCTTCTGTTTGGAACGGAACGGAACAATAATTTTTATTTTCTCTCCTTCTAAGCCTTTTCCAAATTATTTTGGCTTTAAATGAAGCCAATAATGGTATTTTTTAAATTTATTGAATTATTTTTCTATTTTTTTGGAATTTTCTCTTATGCGTCGAGTTGGAACGAAACGAAACGATAATTTTTATTTTTTCTCTTTTTCAGCCTTTTCCAACCTGTTTTGGCATGAAACGAAGCCATAATGGTTTTTTTAAAATTTTTTGCTATTTTTTAAAATTTTTTTCTTATGCGTCTGGTAAGAACGGAACGTAACGACAATTTTTATTTTCTCTATTTCTCAGCCTTTTCCAACCTATTTTGGCTTGAAACGTAGCCACATTGGTATTTTTTTATTTTTTTTTATTTTTTTTGCTCTCTTTATGAAATTTTTTATTACGCGTCAGGAAGGAATGAAACGGAACGATTATTTTTTTTTTCTCACTTTCTCAGCCTTTTCCAACCTATTTTGGCTGGAAATGACGCCAGAATGGTTTTTTTTTTTCTTTTTTTTCTTTTTTTTTGCTACTTTTGTTTGGAATTTTCTATTACGCGTCGGGTAGAAAAGAAACGGAACGGTAATTTTTATTTTCTCTCTTTCTGAGCCTTTTCCAACCTGTTTTGGTTTGGAATGAAGCCATAATGATTTTCTTTAATTTTTTGAATTTTTTTGCTATTTTTTTGGAATTTTCTATGACGCGTCGGGTAGGAACGGAACAGAACGGTAGTGCTTATTTTCTCTCTTTCTCATACTTTTCCAACCAATGTTGGCTTGAAATGAATCCATAATTGTATTTTTGAATTTTTTTAAATATTTTCGCTATTTTTTTGGAATTTTCTATTACGCTTCTGTTTGGAACGGAACGGAACAATAATTTTTATTTTCTCTCCTTCTAAGCCTTTTCCAAATTGTTTTGGCTTTAAATGAAGCCAATAATGGTATTTTTTAAATTTATTGAATTATATTTCTATTTTTTCGGAATTTTCTCTTATGCGTCGGGTAGGAACGAAACGAAACGATAATTTTTATTTTTTCTCTTTTTTAGCCTTTTCCAACCTGTTTTGGTTTGGAATGAAGCCATAATGATTTTCTTTAATTTTTTGAATTTCTTTGCTATTTTTTTGGAATTTTCTATGACGCGTCGAGTAGGAACGGAACGGAACGGTAGTGCTTATTTTCTCTCTTTCTCATACTTTTCCAACCAATGTTGGCTTGAAATGAATCCATAGTTGTATTTATGAATTTTTTTGAATATTTTCACTATTTTTTTGGAATTTTCTATTACGCTTCGGTTTGGAACGGAACGGAACAATAATTGTTGTTTTCTCTCCTTCTATGCCTTTTCCAACCTGTTTTGGTTTGGAATTTTCTATTACGCGTCGGGTAGGAAAGAAACGGAACGGTAATTTTTATTTTCTCTCTTTCTGAGCCTTTTCCAACCTGTTTTGGTTTGGAATGAAGCCATAATGATTTTCTTTAATTTTTTGAATTTTTTTGCTATTTTTTTGGAATTTTCTATGACGCGTCGAGTAGGAACAGAACGGAACGGTAGTGCTTATTTTCTCTCTTTCTCATACTTTTCCAACCAATGTTGGCATGAAATGAATCCATAATTGTATTTTTGAATTTTTTTGAATATTTTCGCTATTTTTTTGGAATTTTATATTACGCTTCTGTTTGGAACGGAACGGAACAATAATTTTTATTTTCTCTCCTTCTAAGCCTTTTCCAAATTATTTTGGCTTTAAATGAAGCCAATAATGGTATTTTTTAAATTTATTGAATTATTTTTCTATTTTTTTGGAATTTTCTCTTATGCGTCGGGTAGGAACGAAACGAAACGATAATTTTTATTTTTTCTCTTTTTCAGCCTTTTCCAACCTGTTTTGGCATGAAACGAAGCCATAATGGTTTTTTTAACATTTTTTTGCTATTTTTTAAATTTTTTTATTACGCGTCTGGTAAGAACGGAACGTAACGACAATTTTTATTTTCTCTATTTCTCAGCCTTTTCCAACCTATTTTGGCTTGAAACGTAGCCACATTGGAATTTTTTTATTTTTTTTGCTCTCTTTATGAAATTTTCTATTACGCGTCAGGAATGAAAGAAACGGAACGATAATTTTTTTTTTCTCACTTTCTCAGCCTTTTCCAACCTATTTTGGCTGGAAATGACGCCAGAATGGTTTATTTTCTTTTTTTTCTTTTTTTTGCTACTTTTGTTTGGAATTTTCTATTGCGCGTCGGGTAGGAAAGAAACGGAACGGTAATTTTTATTTTCTCTCTTTCTGAGCCTTTTCCAACCTGTTTTGGTTTGGAATGAAGCCATAATGATTTTCTTTAATTTTTTGAATTTTTTTGCTATTTTTTTGGAATTTTCTATGACGCGTCGAGTAGGAACGGAACGGAACGGTAGTGCTTATTTTCTCTCTTTCTCATACTTTTCCAACCAATGTTGGCTTGAAATGAATCCATAATTGTATTTATGAATTTTTTTGAATATTTTCACTATTTTTTTGGAATTTTCTATTACGCTTCGGTTTGGAACGGAACGGAACAATAATTTTTACTTTCTCTCCTTCTAAGCCTTTTCCAACCTGTTTTGGTTTGGAATTTTCTATTACGCGTCGGGTAGGAAAGAAACGGAACGGTAATTTTTATTTTCTCTCTTTCTGAGCCTTTTCCAACCTGTTTTGGTTTGGAATGAAGCCATAATGATTTTCTTTAATTTTTTGAATTTTTTTGCTAGTTTTTTGGAATTTTCTATGACGCGTCGAGTAGGAACGGAACGGAACGGTAGTGCTTATTTTCTCTCTTTCTCATACTTTTCCAACCAATGTTGGCTTGAAATGAATCCATAATTGTATTTTTCAATTTTTTTGAATATTTTCGCTATTTTTTTGGAATTTTATATTACGCTTCTGTTTGGAACGGAACGGAACAATAATTTTTATTTTCTCTCCTTCTAAGCCTTTTCCAAATTATTTTGGCTTTAAATGAAGCCAATAATGGTATTTTTTAAATTTATTGAATTATTTTTCTATTTTTTTGGAATTTTCTCTTATGCGTCGAGTAGGAACGAAACGAAACGATAATTTTTATTTTTTCTCTTTTTCAGCCTTTTCCAACCTGTTTTGGCATGAAACGAAGCCATAAAGGTTTTTTTAAAATTTTTTGCTATTTTTTAAAATTTTTTTCTTATGCGTCTGGTAAGAACGGAACGTAACGACAATTTTTATTTTCTCTATTTCTCAGCCTTTTCCAACCTATTTTGGCTTGAAACGTAGCCACATTGGTATTTTTTTATTTTTTTTTATTTTTTTTGCTCTCTTTATGAAATTTTTTATTACGCGTCAGGAAGGAATGAAACGGAACGATTATTTTTTTTTTCTCACTTTCTCAGCCTTTTCCAACCTATTTTGGCTGGAAATGACGCCAGAATGGTTTTTTTTTTTCTTTTTTTTCTTTTTTTTTGCTACTTTTGTTTGGAATTTTCTATTACGCGTCGGGTAGAAAAGAAACGGAACGGTAATTTTTATTTTCTCTCTTTCTGAGCCTTTTCCAACCTGTTTTGGTTTGGAATGAAGCCATAATGATTTTCTTTAATTTTTTGAATTTTTTTGCTAATTTTTTGGAATTTTCTATGACGTGTCGAGTAGGAACGGAACGGAACGGTAGTGCTTATTTTCTCTCTTTCTCATACTTTTCCGACCAATGTTGGCTTGAAATGAATCCATAATTTTATTTTTGAATTTTTTTGAATATTTTCACTATTTTTTTGGAATTTTTTATTACGCTTCGGTTTGGAACGGAACGGAACAACAATTTTTATTTTCTCTCCTTCTAAGCCTTTTCCAACCTGTTTTGGTTTGGAATTTTCTATGACGCGTCGGGTAGGAACGGAACGAAACGATAGTGCTTATTTTCTCTCTTTCTCATACTTTTCCAACCAATGTTGGCTTGAAATGAAGCCATAATGGTATTTTTGAATTTTTTTGAATATTTTCACTATTTTTTTGGAATTTTCTATTACGCTTCGGTTTGGAACGGAACGGAACAATAATTTTTATTTTCTCTCCTTCTCGGCCTTTTCCAAATTATTTTGGCTTTAAATGAAGCCAATAATGGTATTTTTTAAATTTATTGAATTATTTTTCTATTTTTTTATAATTTTCTCTTATGCGTCGGGTAGGAACGAAACGAAACGATAATTTTTATTTTTTCTCTTTTTCAGCCTTTTCCAACCTGTTTTGGCATGAAACGAAGCCATAATGGTTTTTTTAAATTTTTTGGCTATTTTTTAAAATTTTTTTATTGCGCGTCTGGTAAGAACGGAACGTAACGACAATTTTTATTTTCTCTATTTCTCAGCCTTTTCCAACCTATTTTGGCTTGAAACGTAGCCACATTGGTATTTTTTTATTTTTTTTGCTCTCTTTCTGAAATTTTCTATTACGCGTCAGGAAGGAATGAAACGGAACGATAATTTTTTTTTTCTCACTTTCTCAGCCTTTTCCAACCTATTTTGGCTGGAAATGACGCCAGAATGGTTTTTTTTCTTTGTTTTCATTTTTTGGCTACTTTTGTTTGGAATTTTCTATTGCGCGTCGGGTAGGAAAGGAACGGAACGGTAATTTTTATTTTCTCTCTTTCTGAGCCTTTTCCAACCTGTTTTGGTTTGGAATGAAGCCATAATGATTTTCTTTAATTTTTTGAATTTTTTTGCTATTTTTTTGGAATTTTCTATGACGCGTCGGGTAGGAACGGAACGGAACGGTAGTGCTTATTTTCTCTCTTTCTCATACTTTTCCAACCAATGTTGGCTTGAAATGAATCCATAATTGTATTTATGAATTTTTTTGAATATTTTCACTATTTTTTTGGAATTCTCTATTACGCTTCGGTTTGGAACGGAACGGAACAATAATTTTTATTTTCTCTCCTTCTAAGCGTTTTCCAAATTATTTTGGCTTTAAATGAAGCCAATAATGGTATTTTTTAAATTTATTGAATTATTTTGCTATTTTTTTGGAATTTTCTCTTATGCGTCGGGTAGGAACGAAACGAAACGATAATTTTTATTTTTTCTCTTTTTCAGCCTTTTCCAACCTGTTTTGGCATGAAACGAAGCCATAATGGTTTTTTAAAATTTTTTTGCTATTTTTTTATATTTTTTTATTACGCGTCTGGTAAGAACGGAATGTAACGACTTGTTTTATTTTCTCTATTTCTCCGCCTTTTCCAACCTAATTTGGCTTGAAACGTAGCCACATTGGTATTTTTTTATTTTTTTTGCTCTCTTTCTGAAATTTTCTATTACGCGTCAGGAAGGAATGAAACGGAACGATAATTTTTTTTTTCTCACTTTCTCAGCCTTTTCCAACCTATTTTGGCTGGAAATGACGCCAGAATGGTTTTTTTTTTCTTTTTTTTTGCTACTTTTGTTTGGAATTTTCTATTACGCGTCGGGTAGGAAAGAAACGGAACGGTAATTTTTATTTTCTCTCTTTCTGAACCTTTTCCAACCTGTTTTGGTTTGGAATGAAGCCATAATGATTTTCTTTAATTTTTTGAATTTTTTTTCTATTTTTTTGGAATTTTCTATGACGCGTCGGGTTGGAACGGAACAGAACGGTAGTGCTTATTTTCTCTCTTTCTCATACTTTTCCAACCAATGTTGGCTTGAAATGAATCCATAATTGTATTTTTCAATTTTTTTGAATATTTTCGCTATTTTTTTGGAATTTTCTATTACGCTTCTGTTTGGAACGGAACGGAACAATAATTTTTATTTTCTCTCCTTCTAAGCCTTTTCCAAATTATTTTGGCTTTAAATGAAGCCAATAATGGTATTTTTTAAATTTATTGAATTATATTTCTATTTTTTTGGAATTTTCTCTTATGCGTCGGGTAGGAACGAAACGAAACGATAATTTTTATTTTTTCTCTTTTTTAGCCTTTTCCAACCTGTTTTGGTTTGGAATGAAGCCATAATGATTTTCTTTAATTTTTTGAATTTCTTTGCTATTTTTTTGGAATTTTCTATGACGCGTCGAGTAGGAACGGAACGGAACGGTAGTGCTTATTTTCTCTCTTTCTCATACTTTTCCAACCAATGTTGGCTTGAAATGAATCCATAGTTGTATTTATGAATTTTTTTGAATATTTTCACTCTTTTTTTGGAATTTTCTATTACGCTTCGGTTTGGAACGGAACGGAACAATAATTGTTGTTTTCTCTCCTTCTAAGCCTTTTCCAACCTGTTTTGGTTTGGAATTTTCTATTACGCGTCGGGTAGGAAAGAAACGGAACGGTAATTTTTATTTTCTCTCTTTCTGAGCCTTTTCCAACCTGTTTTGGTTTGGAATGAAGCCATAATGATTTTCTTTAATTTTTTGAATTTTTTTGCTATTTTTTTGGAATTTTCTATGACGCGTCGAGTAGGAACGGAACGGAACGGTAGTGCTTATTTTCTCTCTTTCTCATACTTTTCCAACCAATGTTGGCATGAAATGAATCCATAATTGTATTTTGAATTTTTTTGAATATTTTCGCTATTTTTTTGGAATTTTATATTACGCTTCTGTTTGGAACGGAACGGAACAATAATTTTTATTTTCTCTCCTTCTAAGCCTTTTCCAAATTATTTTGGCTTTAAATGAAGCCAATAATGGTATTTTTTAAATTTATTGAATTATTTTTCTATTTTTTTGGAATTTTCTCTTATGCGTCGGGTAGGAACGAAACGAAACGATAATTTTTATTTTTTCTCTTTTTCAGCCTTTTCCAACCTGTTTTGGCATGAAACGAAGCCATAATGGTTTTTTTAACATTTTTTTGCTATTTTTTAAAAATTTTTTATTACGCGTCTGGTAAGAACGGAACGTAACGACAATTTTTATTTTCTCTATTTCTCAGCCTTTTCCAACCTATTTTGGCTTGAAACGTAGCCACATTGGAATTTTTTATTTTTTTTGCTCTCTTTATGAAATTTTCTATTACGCGTCAGGAATGAAAGAAACGGAACGATAATTTTTTTTTTCTCACTTTCTCAGCCTTTTCCAACCTATTTTGGCTGGAAATGACGCCAGAATGGTTTTTTTTCTTTTTTTTCTTTTTTTTGCTACTTTTGTTTGGAATTTTCTATTGCGCGTCGGGTAGGAAAGGAACGGAACGGTAATTTTTATTTTCTCTCTTTCTGAGCCTTTTCCAACCTGTTTTGGTTTGGAATGAAGCCATAATGATTTTCTTTAATTTTTTGAATTTTTTTGCTAGTTTTTTGGAATTTTCTATGACGCGTCGAGTAGGAACGGAACGGAACGGTAGTGCTTATTTTCTCTCTTTCTCATACTTTTCCAACCAATGTTGGCTTGAAATGAATCCATAATTGTATTTTTGAATTTTTTTGAATATTTTCCCTATTTTTTTGGAATTTTCTATTACGCTTCGGTTTGGAACAGAACGGAACAATAATTTTTATTTTCTCTCCTTCTAAGCCTTTTCTAACCTGTTTTGGTTTGGAATTTCCTATTACGCGTTGGGTAGGAAAGAAACGGAACGGTAATTTTTATTTTCTCTCTTTCTGAGCCTTTTCCAACCTGTTTTGGTTTGGAATGAAGCCATAATGATTTTCTTTAATTTTTTGAATTTTTTTGCTATTTTTTTGGAATTTTCTATGACGCGTCGGGTAGGAACGGAACAGAACGGTAGTGCTTATTTTCTCTCTTTCTCATACTTTTCCAACCAATGTTGGCTTGAAATGAATCCATAATTGTATTTTTGAATTTTTTTGAATATTTTCGATATTTTTTTGGAATTTTCTATGACGCTTTGGTTTGGAACGGAACGGAACTATAATTTTTGTTTTCTCTCCTTCTCAGCCTTTTCCAAATTATTTTGGCTTTAAATGAAGCCAATAATGGTATTTTTTAAATTTATTGAATTATTTTGCTATTTTTTTGGAATTTTCTCTTATGCGTCGGGTAGGAACGAAACGAAACGATAATTTTTATTTTTTCATTTTTTCAGCCTTTTCCAACCTGTTTTGGCATGAAACGAAGCCATAATGGTTTCTTTAAATTTTTTTGCTATTTTTTTATTACATTTCTGGTATGAATGGATCGTAACGACAATTTTTATTTTCTCTATTTCTCAGCTTTTTCCAACCTATTTTGGCTTGAAACGTAGCCACATTGGTATTTTTTTATTTTTTTTTATTTTTTTTGCTCTCTTTATGAAATTTTTTATTACGCGTCAGGAAGGAATGAAACGGAACGATTATTTTTTTTTTCTCACTTTCTCAGCCTTTTCCAACCTATTTTGGCTGGAAATGACGCCAGAATGGTTTTTTTTTTTCTTTTTTTTCTTTTTTTTTGCTACTTTTGTTTGGAATTTTCTATTACGCGTCGGGTAGAAAAGAAACGGAACGGTAATTTTTATTTTCTCTCTTTCTGAGCCTTTTCCAACCTGTTTTGGTTTGGAATGAAGCCATAATGATTTGCTTTAATTTTTTGAATTTTTTTGCTAATTTTTTGGAATTTTCTATGACGTGTCGAGTAGGAACGGAACGGAACGGTAGTGCTTATTTTCTCTCTTTCTCATACTTTTCCGACCAATGTTGGCTTGAAATGAATCCATAATTTTATTTTTGAATTTTTTTGAATATTTTCACTATTTTTTTGGAATTTTCTATTACGCTTCGGTTTGGAACGGAACGGAACAATAATTTTTATTTTCTCTCCTTCTCGGCCTTTTCCAAATTATTTTGGCTTTAAATGAAGCCAATAATGGTATTTTTTAAATTTATTGAATTATTTTTCTATTTTTTTATAATTTTCTCTTATGCGTCGGGTAGGAACGAAACGAAACGATAATTTTTATTTTTTCTCTTTTTCAGCCTTTTCCAACCTGTTTTGGCATGAAACGAAGCCATAATGGTTTTTTTAAATTTTTTGGCTATTTTTTAAAATTTTTTTATTGCGCGTCTGGTAAGAACGGAACGTAACGACAATTTTTATTTTCTCTATTTCTCAGCCTTTTCCAACCTATTTTGGCTTGAAACGTAGCCACATTGGTATTTTTTTATTTTTTTTGCTCTCTTTCTGAAATTTTCTATTACGCGTCAGGAAGGAATGAAACGGAACGATAATTTTTTTTTTCTCACTTTCTCAGCCTTTTCCAACCTATTTTGGCTGGAAATGACGCCAGAATGGTTTTTTTTCTTTGTTTTCATTTTTTGGCTACTTTTGTTTGGAATTTTCTATTGCGCGTCGGGTAGGAAAGGAACGGAACGGTAATTTTTATTTTCTCTCTTTCTGAGCCTTTTCCAACCTGTTTTGGTTTGGAATGAAGCCATAATGATTTTCTTTAATTTTTTGAATTTTTTTGCTATTTTTTTGGAATTTTCTATGACGCGTCGGGTAGGAACGGAACGGAACGGTAGTGCTTATTTTCTCTCTTTCTCATACTTTTCCAACCAATGTTGGCTTGAAATGAATCCATAATTGTATTTATGAATTTTTTTGAATATTTTCACTATTTTTTTGGAATTCTCTATTACGCTTCGGTTTGGAACGGAACGGAACAATAATTTTTATTTTCTCTCCTTCTAAGCGTTTTCCAAATTATTTTGGCTTTAAATGAAGCCAATAATGGTATTTTTTAAATTTATTGAATTATTTTGCTATTTTTTTGGAATTTTCTCTTATGCGTCGGGTAGGAACGAAACGAAACGATAATTTTTATTTTTTCTCTTTTTCAGCCTTTTCCAACCTGTTTTGGCATGAAACGAAGCCATAATGGTTTTTTAAAATTTTTTTGCTATTTTTTTATATTTTTTTATTACGCGTCTAGTAAGAACGGAATGTAACGACTTGTTTTATTTTCTCTATTTCTCCGCCTTTTCCAACCTAATTTGGCTTGAAACGTAGCCACATTGGTATTTTTTTATTTTTTTTGCTCTCTTTCTGAAATTTTCTATTACGCGTCAGGAAGGAATGAAACGGAACGATAATTTTTTTTTTCTCACTTTCTCAGCCTTTTCCAACCTATTTTGGCTGGAAATGACGCCAGAATGGTTTTTTTTTTTCTTTTTTTTTGCTACTTTTGTTTGGAATTTTCTATTACGCGTCGGGTAGGAAAGAAACGGAACGGTAATTTTTATTTTCTCTCTTTCTGAACCTTTTCCAACCTGTTTTGGTTTGGAATGAAGCCATAATGATTTTCTTTAATTTTTTGAATTTTTTTTCTATTTTTTTGGAATTTTCTATGACGCGTCGGGTTGGAACGGAACAGAACGGTAGTGCTTATTTTCTCTCTTTCTCATACTTTTCCAACCAATGTTGGCTTGAAATGAATCCATAATTGTATTTTTCAATTTTTTTGAATATTTTCGCTATTTTTTTGGAATTTTCTATTACGCTTCTGTTTGGAACGGAACGGAACAATAATTTTTATTTTCTCTCCTTCTAAGCCTTTTCTAACCTGTTTTGGTTTGGAATTTCCTATTACGCGTCGGGTAGGAAAGAAACGGAACGGTAATTTTTATTTTCTCTCTTTCTGAGCCTTTTCCAACCTGTTTTGGTTTGGAATGAAGCCATAATGATTTTCTTTAATTTTTTGAATTTTTTTGCTATTTTTTTGGAATTTTCTATGACGCGTCGGGTAGGAACGGAACAGAACGGTAGTGCTTATTTTCTCTCTTTCTCATACTTTTCCAACCAATGTTGGCTTGAAATGAATCCATAATTGTATTTTTGAATTTTTTTGAATATTTTCGATATTTTTTTGGAATTTTCTATGACGCTTTGGTTTGGAACGAAACGGAACCATAATTTTTATTTTCTCTCATTCTCAGCCTTTTCCAAATTATTTTGGCTTTAAATGAAGCCAATAATGGTATTTTTTAAATTTATTGAATTATTTTGCTATTTTTTTGGAATTTTCTCTTATGCGTCGGGTAGGAACGAAACGAAACGATAATTTTTATTTTTTCATTTTTTCAGCCTTTTCCAACCTGTTTTGGCATGAAACGAAGCCATAATGGTTTCTTTAAATTTTTTTGCTATTTTTTTATTACATTTCTGGTATGAATGGAACGTAACGACAATTTTTATTTTCTCTATTTCTCAGCTTTTTCCAACCTATTTTGGCTTGAAACGTAACCACATTGGTATTTTTTTATTTTTTTTTATTTTTTTTGCTCTCTTTATGAAATTTTCTATTACGCGTCAGGAAGGAATAAAACGGAACGATAATTTTTTTTTTCTCACTTTCTCAGCATATTCCAACCTATTTTGGCTGGAAATGACGCCAGAATGGTTTTTTTTCTTTTTTTTTTTCATTTTTTTACTACTTTTGTTTGGAATTTTCTATTACGCGTCGGGTAGGAAAGGAACGGAACGGTAATTTTTATTTTCTCTCTTTCTGAGCCTTTTCCAACCTGTTTTGGTTTGGAATGAAGCCATAATGATTTTCTTTAATTTTTTGAATTTTTTTGCTAATTTTTTGGAATTTTCTATGACGTGTCGAGTAGGAACGGAACGGAACGGTAGTGCTTATTTTCTCTCTTTCTCATACTTTTCCGACCAATGTTGGCTTGAAATGAATCCATAATTTTATTTTTGAATTTTTTTGAATATTTTCACTATTTTTTTGGAATTTTTTATTACGCTTCGGTTTGGAACGGAACGGAACAACAATTTTTATTTTCTCTCCTTCTAAGCCTTTTCCAACCTGTTTTGGTTTGGAATTTTCTATGACGCGTCGGGTAGGAACGGAACGAAACGATAGTGCTTATTTTCTCTCTTTCTCATACTTTTCCAACCAATGTTGGCTTGAAATGAAGCCATAATGGTATTTTTGAATTTTTTTGAATTTTTTTGCTATTTTTTTGGAATTTTCTATGACGCGTCGGGTAGAAACGGAACGAAACGGTAGTGCTTATTTTCTCTCTTTCTCATACTTTTCCAACCAATGTTGGCTTGAAATGAAGCCATAATGGTATTTTTCAATTTTTTTCAATTTTTTTGCTATTTTTTTGGAATTTTCTATTACGCTTCGGTTTGGAACGGAACGGATCCATAATTATTATTTTCTTTCTTTCTCAGCCTTTTCCAAATTATTTTGGCTTTAAATGAAGCCATAATGGTATTTTTTAAATTTATTGAATTATTTTGCTATTTTTTTGGAATTTTCTCTTATGCGTCGGGTAGGAACGAAACGAAACGATAATTTTTATTTTCTCTCTTTTTCAGCCTTTTCCAACCTGTTTTGGCTTGAAATGAAGCCATAATGGTTTTTTTAAAAATTTTTTGCTATTTTTATAGAATTTTTTATTACGCGTCTGGTAAGAACGGAACGTAGCGACAATTTTTATTTTCTCTATTTCTCATCCTTTTCCAACCTATTTTGGCTTGAAACGAAGTCACAATGGTATTTGTTTTATTTTTTTTGCTCTCTTTATGAAATTTTCTATTACGCGTCGGGTAGGAATGAAACGGAACGATAATTTTTTTTTTTCTCACTTTCTCAGCCTTTTCCAACTTATTTTGGGTGGAAATGACGCCAGAATGGTTTTTTTTTTTTCATTTTTTTGCTACTTTTTTTGGAATTTTCTATTACGCGTCGGGTAGGAATGGAACGGAACGATAGTGCTTATTTTCTCTCTTTCTCATTCTTTTCCAACCAACGTTGGCTTTAAATGAAGCCATAATGGTATTTTTGAATTTTTTTGCTATTTTTTTTGAATTTTCTATGACGCGTTGGGTAGGAACGGAACGGAACGATAGTGCTTATTTTCTCTCTTTCTCATACTTTTCGAACCAATGTTGGGTTGAAATGAAGCCATAATGGTATTTTTGAAATTTTTTTGCTATTTTTTTTAAATTTTCTATGACGCGTCGGGTATGAACGGAACGGAACGATAGTGCTTATTTTCTCTCTTTCTCATACTTTTCCAACCAATGTTGGCTTGAAATGAAGCCACAATGGTATTTTTCAATTTTTTTCAATTTTTTTGCTATTTTTTGGAATTTTCTATTACCCTTCGGTTTGGAACGGAACGGATCAATAATTTTTATTTTCTTTCTTTCTCAGCCTTTTCCAAATTATTTTGGCTTTAAATGAAGCCATAATGGTATTTTTTAAATTTGATGAATTATTTCGCTATTTTTTTTGGAATTTCCTCTTATGCGTCGGGTAGGAACGAAACGAAACGATAATTTTTATTTTTTCTCTTTTTCAGCCTTTTCCAACCTGTTTTGGCTTGAAATGAAGCCATAATGGTTTTTTTTTTAATTTTTTTGCTAGTTTTTTAGAATTTTTTTTTACGCGTCTGGTAAGAACGGAACGTAGCGACAATTTTTATTTTCTCTATTTCTCGGCCTTTTCCAAACTATTTTGGCTTGAAACGAAGCCACAATGGTATTTTTTTATTTTTTTTGCTCTCTTTATGAAATTTTCTATTACGCGTCGGGTAGGAATGAAACGGAACGATAATTTTTTTTCCTCACTTTCTCAGCATTTTCCAACTTATTTTGGGTGGAAATGACACCAGAATGGTTTTTTTTTTTTTTTTTTCATTTTTTTCATTTTTTTGCTACTTTTTTTGGAATTTTCTATTACGCGTCGGGTAGGAACAGAACGGAACGATAGTGCTTATTTTCTCTCTTTCTCATACTTTTCCAACCAATGTTGGCTTGAAATGAAGCCATAATGATATTTTTGAATTTTTTTGCTATTTTTTTGGAATTTTCTATTCCGCTTCGGTTTGGAACGGAACGGATCAATAATTTTTATTTTCTCTCTTTCTCAGCCTTTTCCAAATTATTTTGGCTTTAAATAAAGCCATAATGGTATTTTTTAAATTTATTGAATTATTTTGGTATTTTTTTGGAATTTTCTCTTATGCGTTGGGTAGGAACGAAACGAAACGATAATTTTTATTTTCTCTCCTTTTCAGCCTTTTCGAACCTGTTTTGGCTTGAAACGAAACCATAATGGTTTTTTTTAAAATTTTTTCGCTATTTTTTTAGAATTTTTTATTACGCGTCTGGTAGGAACGGAACGTAGTGACAATTTTTATTTTCTCTATTTCTCAGCCTTTTCCAGCCTATTTTGGCTTGAAACGAAGCCACAATGGTATTTTTTTATTTTTTTTTATTTTTTTGCTCTCTTTATGAAATTTTCTATTACGCGTCGGGTGGGAATGAAATGGAACGATAATTTTTTTTTTCTCACTTTCTCACCCTTTTCCAACTTATTTTGGGTGGAAATGACGCCAGAATGGTTTTTTTTTTCATTTTTTTCATTTTTTTGCTACACTTTTTGGAATTTTCTATTACGCGTCGGGTAGGAACGAAACGGAACGATAATTTTTATTTTCTCTCTTTCTGAGCCTTTTCCAACCTATTTTGGCTTGAAATGAAGCCATAATGGTTTTTTAAAATTTTTTTGCTATTTTTATAGAATTTTTTATTACGCGTCTGGTAAGAACGAAACGTAACGACAATTTTTATTTTCTCTATTTCTCAACCTTTTCCAACCTATTTTGGCTTGAAACGAACCCACAATGGTATTTTTTTATTTTTTAATTTTTTTTTGCTCTCTTTATGAAATTTTCTATTACGCGTCGGGTAGGAATGAAACGGAACGATAATTTTTTTTTTCTCACTTTCTCAGCCTTTTCCAACTTATTTTGGGTGGAAATGATGCCAGAATGGTTTTTTTTTTCATTTTTTTCATTTTTTTGCTACTTTTTTTGGAATTTTCTATTACGCGTCGGGTAAGAACGAAATGGAACGATAATTTTTATTTTCTCTCTTTCTGAGCCTTTTCCAACCTGTTTTGGCTTGGAATGAAGCCGTAATGATTTTCTTTAATTTTTAGAATTTTTTTGCTATTTTTTCGGAATTTTCTGTGACGCGTCGGGTAGGAACGGAGCGGAACGATAGTGCTTATTTTCTCTCTTTCTCATACTTTTCCAACCAATGTTGGCTTGAAATGAAGCCATAATGGTATTTTTGAATTTTTTTGCTATTTTTTTGGAATTTTCTGTTACGCGTCGGGTAGAAACGGAACGAAACGATAGTGCTTATTTTCTCTCTTTCTCATACTTTTCCAACCAATGTTGGCTTGAAATGAAGCCATAATGGTATTTTTGAATTTTTTTGCTATTTTTTTGGAATTTTCTATGACGCGTCGGGTAGAAACGGAACGAAACGATATTGCTTATTTTCTCTCTCTCTCATACTTTTCCAACCAATGTTGGCTTGAAATGAAGCCATAATGGTATTTTTCAATTTTTTTCAATTTTTTTGCTATTTTTTTGGAATTTTCTATTACGCTTCGGTTTTGAACGGAACGGATCCATATTTATTATTTTCTTTCTTTCTCAGCCTTTTCCAAATTATTTTGGCTTTAAATGTAGCCATAATGGTATTTTTTAAATTTATTGAATTATTTTGCTATTTTTTTGGAATTTTCTCTTATGCGTCGGGTAGGAACGAAACGAAACGATAATTTTTATTTTCACTCTTTTTCAGCCTTTTCCAACCTGTTTTGGCTTGAAATGAAGCCATAATGGTTTTTTTAAAATTTTTTTGCAATTTTTATAGAATTTTTTATTACACGTCTGGTAAGAACGGAACGTAGCGACAATTTTTATTTTCTCTATTTCTCATCCTTTTCCAACCTATTTTGGCTTGAAACGAAGTCACAATGGTATTTGTTTTATTTTTTTTGCTCTCGTTATGAAATTTTCTATTACGCGTCGGGTAGGAATGAAACGGAACGATAATTTTTTTTCTCACTTTCTCAGCCTTTTCCAACTTATTTTGGGTGGAAATGACGCCAGAATGGTTTTTTTTTTTTCATTTTTTTGCTACTGTTTTTGGAATTTTCTATTACGCGTCGGGTAGGAATGGAACGGAACGATAGTGCTTATTTTCTCTCTTTCTCCTTCTTTTCCAACCAATGTTGGCTTTAAATGAAGCCATAATGGTATTTTTGAATTTTTTAGCTATTTTTTTTGAATTTTCTATGACGCGTCGGGTAGGAACGGAACGATAGTGCTTATTTTCTCTCTTTCTCATACTTTTCCAACCAATGTTGGCTTGAAATGAAGCCATAATGGTATTTTTCAAAATTTTTCAATTTTTTTGCTATTTTTTGGAATTTTCTATTACGCTTCGGTTTGGAACGGAACGGATCAATAATTTTTATTTTCTTTCTTTCTCAGCCTTTTCCAAATTATTTTGGCTTTCAATAAAGCCATAATGGTATTTTTTAAATTTGTTGAATTATTTCGCTATTTTTTTTGGAATTTCCTCTCCTGCGTCGGGTAGGAACGAAACGAAACGATAATTTTTATTTTCTCTCTTTTTCAGCCTTTTCCAACCTGTTTTGGCTTGAAATGAAGCCATAATGGTTTTTTTTTAATTTTTTTGCTAGTTTTTTAGAATTTTTTTTTTACGCGTATGGTAAGAACGGAACGTAGCGACAATTTTTATTTTCTCTATTTCTCAGACTTTTCCAACCTATTTTGGCTTGAAACGATGCCACAATGGTATTTTTTTATTTTTTTTGCTCTCTTTATGAAATTTTCTATTACGCGTCGGGTAGGAATGAAACGGAACGATAATTTTTTTTTCTCACTTTCTCAGCCTTTTCCAACTTATTTTGGGTGGAAATGACGCCAGAATGGTTTTTTTTTTTTTTCATTTTTTTGCTACTGTTTTTGGAATTTTCTATTACGCGTCGGGTAGGAATGGAACGGAACGATAGTGCTTATTTTCTCTCTTTCTCCTTCTTTTCCAACCAATGTTGGCTTTAAATGAAGCCATAATGGTATTTTTGAATTTTTTAGCTATTTTTTTTGAATTTTCTATGACGCGTCGGGTAGGAACGGAACGGAACGATAGTGCTTATTTTCTCTCTTTCTCATACTTTTCCAACCAATGTTGGCTTGAAATGAAGCCATAATGGTATTTTTGAATTTTTTAGCTATTTTTTTTGAATTTTCTATGACGCGTCGGGTAGGAACGGAACGGAACGATAGTGCTTATTTTCTCTCTTTCTCATACTTTTCCAACCAATGTTGGCTTGAAATGAAGCCATAATGGTATTTTTCAAAATTTTTCAATTTTTTTGCTATTTTTTGGAATTTTCTATTACGCTTCGGTTTGGAACGGAACGGATCAATAATTTTTATTTTCTTTCTTTCTCAGCCTTTTCCAAATTATTTTGGCTTTCAATAAAGCCATAATGGTATTTTTTAAATTTGTTGAATTATTTCGCTATTTTTTTTGGAATTTCCTCTCCTGCGTCGGGTAGGAACGAAACGAAACGATAATTTTTATTTTCTCTCTTTTTCAGCATTTTCCAACCTGTTTTGGCTTGAAATGAAGCCATAATGGTTTTTTTTTAATTTTTTTGCTAGTTTTTTAGAATTTTTTTTTTACGCGTATGGTAAGAACGGAACGTAGCGACAATTTTTATTTTCTCTATTTCTCAGACTTTTCCAACCTATTTTGGCTTGAAACGATGCCACAATGGTATTTTTTTATTTTTTTTGCTCTCTTTATGAAATTTTCTATTACGCGTCGGGTAGGAATGAAACGGAACGATAATTTTTTTTTCTCACTTTCTCAGCCTTTTCCAACTTATTTTGGGTGGAAATGACGCAAGAATGGTTTTTTTTTTTTTTCATTTTTTTCATTTTTTTGCTACTTTTTTTGGAATTTTCTATTACGCGTCGGGTAGGAACGGAACGGAACGATAGTGCTTATTTTCTCTCTTTCTCATACTTTTCCAACCAATGTTGGCTTGAAATGAAGCCATAATGGTATTTTTGAATTTTTTTGGAATTTTCTATGACGCGTCGGGTAGAAACGGAACGAAACGATAGTGCTTATTTTCTCTCTTTCTCATACTTTTCCAACCAATGTTGGCTTGAAATGAAGCCATAATGGTATTTTTGAATTTTTTTGCCATTTTTTTGAAATTTTCTATGACGCGTCGGGTAGGAACGGAACGGAACGGAACGATAGTGCTTATTTTCTCTCTTTCTCATACTTTTCCAACCAATGTTGGCTTGAAATGAAGCCATAATGGTGTTTTTCAATTTTTTTCAATTTTTTTGCTATTTTTTTGGAATTTTCTATTCCGCTTCGGTTTGGAACGGAACGGATCAATAATTTTTATTTTCTCTCTTTCTCAGCCTTTTCCAAATTATTTTGGCTTTAAATGAAGCCATAATGGTATTTTTTAAATTTATTGAATTATTTTGGTATTTTTTTGGAATTTTCTCTTATGCGTCGGGTAGGAACGAAACGAAACGATAATTTTTATTTTCTCTCTTTTTCAGCCTTTTCCAACCTGTTTTGGCTTGAAATGAAGCCATAATGGTTTTTTTAAAATTTTTTTGCTATTTTTTTAGAATTTTTTATTACGCGTCTGGTAGGAACGGAACGTAGCGACAATTTTTATTTTCTCTATTTCTCAGCCTTTTCCAACCTATTTTGGCTTGAAACGAAGCCACAATGGTATTTATTTTATTTTATTTTTATTTTTTTTGCTCTCTTTATGTAATTTTCTATTACGCGTCGGGTGAGAATGAAATGGAACGATAATTTTTTTTTTCTCACTTTCTCGCCCTTTTCCAACTTATTTTGGGTGGAAATGACGCCAGAATGGTTTTTTTTTTCATTTTTTTCATTTTTTTGCTACACTTTTTGGAATTTTCTATTACGCGTCGGGTAGGAACGAAACGGAACGATAATTTTTATTTTCTCTCTTTCTGAGCCTTTTCCAGCCTGTTTTGGCTTGAAATGAAGCCATAATGGTTTTTTAAAATTTTTTTGCTATTTTTATAGAATTTTTTATTACGCGTCTGGTAAGAACGAAACGTAACGACAATTTTTATTTTCTCTATTTCTCAACCTTTTCCAACCTATTTTGGCTTGAAACGAACCCACAATGGTATTTTTTTATTTTTTAATTTTTTTTTGCTCTATTTATGAAATTTTCTATTACGCGTCGGGTAGGAATGAAACGGAACGATAATTTTTTTTTCTCACTTTCTCAGCCTTTTCCAACTTATTTTGGGTGGAAATGATGCCAGAATGGTTTTTTTTTCATTTTTTTGCTACTTTTTTTGGAATTTTCTATTACGCGTCGGGTAAGAACGAAACGTAACGATAATTTTTATTTTCTCTCTTTCTGAGCCTTTTCCAACCTGTTTTGGCTTGGAATGAAGCCGTAATGATTTTCTTTAATTTTTAGAATTTTTTTGCTATTTTTTCGGAATTTTCTGTGACGCGTCGGGTAGGAACGGAGCGGAACGGTAGTGCTTATTTTCTCTCTTTCTCATACTTTTCCAACCAATGTTGGCTTGAAATGAAGCCATAATGGTATTTTTGAATTTTTTTGAATTTTTTTGCTATTTTTTGGAATTTTCTATGACGCGTCGGGTAGAAACGGAACGAAACGATAGTGCTTATTTTCTCTCTTTCTCATACTTTTCCAACCAATGTTGGCTTGAAATGAAGCCATAATGGTATTTTTGAATTTTTTTGCTATTTTTTTGGAATTTTCTATGACGCGTCGGGTAGAAACGGAACGAAACGATAGTGCTTATTTTCTCTCTCTCTCATACTTTTCCAACCAATGTTGGCTTGAAATGAAGCCATAATGGTATTTTTCAATTTTTTTTCAATTTTTTTGCTATTTTTTTTCAATTTTCTATTACGCTTCGGTTTTGAACGGAACGGATCCATAATTATTATTTTCTTTCTTTTTCAGCCTTTTCCAAATTATTTTGGCTTTAAATGAAGCCATAATGGTATTTTTTAAATTTATTGAATTATTTTGCTATTTTTTTGGAATTTTGTCTTATGCGTCGGGTAGGAACGAAACGAAACGATAATTTTTATTTTCACTCTTTTTCAGCCTTTTCCAACCTGTTTTGGCTTGAAATGAAGCCATAATGGTTTTTTTAAAATTTTTTTGCAATTTTTATAGAATTTTTTATTACGCGTCTGGTAAGAACGGAACGTAGCGACAATTTTTATTTTCTCTATTTCTCATCATTTTCCAACCTATTTTGGCTTGAAACGAAGTCACAATGGTATTTGTTTTTTTTTTTTGCTCTCTTTATGAAATTTTCTATTATGCGTCGGGTAGGAATGAAATGGAACGATAATTTTTTTTTCTCACTTTCTCAGCCTTTTCCAACTTATTTTGGGTGGAAATGACGCTAGAATGGTTTTTTTTTTTTCATTTTTTTGCTACTGTTTTTGGAATTTTCTATTACGCGTCGGGTAGGAATGGAACGGAACGATAGTGCTTATTTTCTCTCTTTCTCATTCTTTTCCAACCAATGTTGGCTTTAAATGAAGCCATAATGGTATTTTTCAATTTTTTTCAATTTTTTTGCTATTTTTTGGAATTTTCTATTACGCTTCGGTTTGGAACGGAACGGATCAATAATTTTTATTTTCTTTCTTTCTCAGCCTTTTCCAAATTATTTTGGCTTTCAATGAAGCCATAATGGTATTTTTTAAATTTGTTGAATTATTTCGCTATTTTTTTTGGAATTTCCTCTCCTGCGTCGGGTAGGAACGAAACGAAACAATAATTTTTATTTTCTCTCTTTTTCAGCCTTTTCCAACCTGTTTTGGCTTGAAATGAAGCCATAATGGTTTTTTTTTTAATTTTTTTGCTAGTTTTTTAGAATTTTTTTTTTACGCGTCTGGTAAGAACGGAACGTAGCGACAATTTTTATTTTCTCTATTTCTCAGCCTTTTCCAACCTATTTTGGCTTGAAACGATGCCACAATGGTGTTTTTTTATTTTTTTTGCTCTCTTTATGAAATTTTCTATTACGCGTCGGGTAGGAATGAAACGGAACGATAATTTTTTTTTCTCACTTTCTCAGCCTTTTCCAACTTATTTTGGGTGGAAATGACGCCAGAATTTTTTTTTTTTTTTTCATTTTTTTCATTTTTTTGCTACTTTTTTTGGAATTTTCTATTACGCGTCGGGTAGGAACGGAACGAAACGATAGTGCTTATTTTCTCTCTTTCTCATACTTTTCCAACCAATGTTGGCTTGAAATGAAGCCATAATGGTATTTTTGAATTTTTTTGGAATTTTCTATGACGCGTCGGGTAGAAACGGAACGAAACGATAGTGCTTATTTTCTCTCTTTCTCATACTTTTCCAACCAATGTTGGCTTGAAATGAAGCCATAATGGTATTTTTGAATTTTTTTGGAATTTTCTATGACGCGTCGGGTAGAAACGGAACGGAACGATAGTGCTTATTTTCTCTCTTTCTCATACTTTTCCAACCAATGTTGGCTTGAAATGAAGCCATAATGGTGTTTTTCAATTTTTTTCAATTTTTTTGCTATTTTTTTGGAATTTTCTATTCCGCTTCGGTTTGGAACGGAACGGATCAATAATTTTTATTTTCTCTCTTTCTCAGCCTTTTCCAAATTATTTTGGCTTTAAATGAAGCCATAATGGTATTTTTTAAATTTATTGAATTATTTTGGTATTTTTTTGGAATTTTCTCTTATGCGTCGGTAGGAACGAAACGAAACGATAATTTTTATTTTCTCTCTTTTTCAGCCTTTTCCAACCTGTTTTGGCTTGAAATGAAGCCATAATGGTTTTTTTTTTAATTTTTTTGCTAGTTTTTTAGAATTTTTTTTTTACGCGTCTGGTAAGAATGGAACGTAGCGACAATTTTTATTTTCTCTATTTCTCAGCCTTTTCCAACCTATTTTGGCTTGAAACGATGCCACAATGGTATTTTTTTAATTTTTTTGCTCTCTTTATGAAATTTTCTATTACGCGTCGGGTGGGAATGAAATGGAACGATAATTTTTTTTTTCTCACTTTCTCACCCTTTTCCAACTTATTTTGGGTGGAAATGACGCCAGAATGGTTTTTTTTTTCATTTTTTTCATTTTTTTGCTACTTTTTTTGGAATTTTTTATTACGCGTCGGGTAGGAACGAAACGGAACGATAATTTTTATTCTCTCTTTCTGAGCCTTTTCCAACCTATTTTGGCTTGGAATGAAGCCATAATGATTTTCTTTAATTTTTGGAATTTTTTTGCTATTTTTTTTGAATTTTCTATGACGCGTCGGGTATGAATGAAACAGAACGATAGTGCTTATTTTCCTCTTTCTCATACTTTTCCAACCAATGTTGGCTTGGAACGAAGCCATAATGGTATTTTTGAATTTTTTTGCTATTTTTTTGGAATTTTCTATTACGCTTCGGTTTGGAACGGAACGGAACGATAATTTTTATTTTCTCTCTTTCTCAGCCTTTTCCAACCTGTTTTGGCTTGAAATGAAGCCATAATGGTTTTTTTAAATTTTTTTGCTAGTTTTTTAGAATTTTTTATTACGCATCTGGTAAGAACGGAATGTAACGACAATTTTTAGTTTCTCTATTTCTCAGCCTTTTCCAACATATTTTGGCTTGAAACGAAGCCAAATTGGTATTTTTTGATTTTTTTTTTTATGTTTTTTGCTCTCTTTATGAAATTTTCTATTACGCGTCGGGTAGGAATGAATCAGAACGATAAATTTTTTTTCTCACTTTCTCAGCCTTTTCCATCCTATTTTGGCTGGAAATGACGCCAGAATGGTTTTTTTTTCATTTTTTAGCTACTTTTGTTTGGAATTTTCTATTACGTGTCGGGTAGGAACGGAACGGAACGAAAATACTTATTTTCTCTCTTTCTCATCCTTTTCCAACCTATTTTGCTATTTTTTTGGAATTTTCTTTTACGCATCGGGTTGGAACGGAACGGAACGATAATTTTTATTTTTCTCTCTTTCTCGACCTTTTCCACCCTATTTTGGCTTCAAAAGAAGCCGTAATGGTATTTTTTTAATTTTTTTGGTATTTTTTTTGAATTTTCTATTATGCATCAGGTTTGAACAGAACGGAACGATAATATTTATTTTCTCTTTTGCTCGACCTTTTTCACCCCATTTTGGCTTCTTTTGAAGCCAAAATAATTTTTTTAATTTTTTTAATTTTTTTGCTATTTTTTGGGAATTCTATTATCCAGGTCAGGTAGGAACTCATCGGAACGATTTTTTTTTTTTTTTTTCTATTTTCTCTATTTCTATGCCTTTCCCATCTTATTTTGGCTTGAAAGGAAGCTATTACGGTGTTTTTTAATATTTGACTTTTTTTGCTATTTTTTTGGAATTCTATGGCTTGGATCGGGTAGGAACTCATTGGAATGATTTTTTTTTTTTTTTTTCACTCTTTCTCGGCCTTTCCCAACCTATTTTGGCTTGAAAAGAAGCCATAATGGTGTTTTTTCAATTTTTTGAACTTTTTTACTATTTTTTTGAAATTCTCTATTCTGGGACAGGTAAGAACTCATCGTAATGATTTTTTTTTTTTCTCTCTTTTTTGGTCATTCCCAACCAATTTTGGCATGAAAAGAATCCATAATAGTGTTGTTTGATTTTTTGAATTTTTTTGCTATTTTTTTGGTATTCTCTATCCCGGTTCGGGTAGGAACTCATCGGAACGATTTTTTTTTTATTTTCACTCTTTCTCGGCCTTTCCCAACTTATTTTGGCTTGAAAAGTAGCCATAATGGTGTTGTTTAATTTTTTGAATTTTTTTTGCTTTTTTTAGGAATTCTCTATCCCGGGTCGTGTAAGAACTCATCGGAACCATTTTTTCTGTTTTCACTCATTCTCGGCCTTCCCCACCCTGTTTTTGCTTGAAACGAAACCATAATGGTGTCTTTTAGTTTTTTGAATTTTTATTCTATTTTTTTGGAATTCTGTATTCCGGTTCGGGTAGGAACTCATCGGAACGATTTTTTTTTTTTTTTTCACTCTTTCTCGGCCTTTCTTAACATATTTTGGCTTGAAAAGAAGCAATATCGGTTTTTTTTTATTTTATTTTTTTGCAATTATTTTGGAATTCTCTATTCTGGGTCGGGTAGGAACTCATCGGAACGATTTTGTTTTTATTTTTTATTTTCACTCTTTCTTGTCCTTTCTTAACTCATTTTGGATTAAAAAGAAGCAATATTGGTGTTTTTTAATTTTTTATTAATTTTTTTGAAATTTTTTTGGAATTTTTTATTCCGGGTCGGGTAGGAACTCATCGAAACGATTTTTTTTTTTTTTTTTTTCACTCTTTCTCAGCCTTTCGCCTCTTTTTTTGGCATTAAAAGAAGCCATAATTGTGTTTATTAATTCTCTATTATGGGTTGGGTAAGAACTCATCGAAACGATTTTTTTTCCTCTCTCACTTTTTCGGCCATTCCCAACCAATTTTGGCTTGAAAATAAGCCATAATGGTGTTGTTTAATTTTTTGAATTTTTTTGCTATTTTTTTGGAATTCTCTATCCAGGGTCAGATAGGAACTCGATGGAACGATTTTTTTTGTTTTCACTCTTGCTCGGCCTTTCGCAACTTATTTTGGCTTGAAAAGAATCCATAATGGTGTTTTTTAATTTTTTGAATTTTTTTGCTATTTTTTTGGAATTCTCTATTCCGGTTCAGGTAAGAACTCATCGGAACGATTTTTTTTATTTTCACTCTTTCCCGGCCTTTTCTAACTTATTTTGGCTTGAAAAGAAGCCATATTGGTGTTTTTTAATTTTTTTAATATTTTTGCTATTTTTTTGGAATTCCCTATTCTGGGTTGGGTAGGAACTCATTGGAACGATTTTTTTTATTTACGTTCTTTCCTATCCTTTCCCATCTTAGTTTGGCTTGAAAAGAATCGATTATAGTGTCTATTAATTTTTTTAATTTTTTGCTTTTTTTTTTTGTAATTATCCATTCCAAGTTGGGTAAGAACTGATCCGAACGATTTTTTTTATTTTCTCTCATTTTCGGCCATTCCCAACTTATTTTGGCTTGAAAAGAAGCCATAGTGGTGTTTTTTAATTTTTCTAATTTTTTTGCTATTTTTTTGGAATTCTCTATTCCGGGTCAGGTAGGAACTCATCAGAACTATTTTTTTTTTTTTTTTTACTCTTTCCCAGCTTTTCCTAACTTATTTTGGCTTGAAAATAAGCAATATTGGTATTTTTTAATTTTTTGAATTTTTTTTTTCTATTTTTTTGGAATTCTCTATTCCGGGTCGGGTACAAACTCATCGGAATGATTTTTTATTTATTTTTATTTTCTCTCTTTTTCGGCCATTCCCAACTTATTCTCTCTTGATGGTGCTGTTTAATTTTTTGAATTTTTTTGCTATTTTTTGGGAATTCTATATTCCAAGTCGGGTAGGAATTCATTGGAACGATTTTTTTTTTTTTTTCACTATTTCTCTGCCTTTCCCATCTTATTTTGGCTTGAACGGAAGCTATTATGGTGATTTTTAATTTTTTGACTTTTTTTGCTATTTTTTTGGAATTCTATGTCCTGGATCGGGTAGGAACTCATTGGAATGATTTTTTTTTTTTTTTTCGCTCTTTCTCGACCTTTCCCAACCTATTTTGGCTCGAAAAGAAGCCATAATGGTGTTTTTTCAAGTTGTTGAATTTTTTTACTATTTTTTTAAAATTCTCTATTCTGCGGTGGGTAAGAACTCATCATAACGATTTTTTTTTTATTTTCTCTCTTTTTTGGCCGTTCCCAACCAATTTTGGCTTGAAAAGAATATATAATAGTGTTGTTTAATTTTTTGAATTTTTTTGCTATTTTTTTGGAATTCACAATCCCGGGTTGGGTAGGAACTCATCGGAACAATTTTTTTTATTTTGACTTTTCTCGGCCCTTCCCAACTTATTTTGGCTTGAAAAGTAGCCATAATGGTGTTGTTTGATTTTTTGAACTTTTTTTTCTTTTTTTTTTGGAATTCTCTATCCCGGGTTGTGTAAGAACTCATCGGAACCATTTTTTTTATTTTCACTTTTTCTCGGCCTTTCCCCCCCTATTTTTGCTTGAAAAGAAACCATAATGATGTTTTTTAATTTTTTGAATTTTTGTGCTATTTTTTCGGAATTCTCTATTCCGGTTTGGGTAGGAATTCATCGGAACGATTTTTCTATTTTCACTCTTTCTCAGCCTTTCTCATGTTATTTTGCCTTTAAAAGAAGCCATAATAGTGTTTTTTATTTTTTTGGATTTTTTTTTTCGAATTTTCTATTACAGGTCGGTTAAGAACTGATCGGAACGATTTTTTTTTTCTTTTCTCTCTTTTTCGGCCATTCCCAACCAATTTTGAGTTGAAAATAAGCCATAATAGTGTTGTTTAATTTTTTTGAATTTTTTTTGCTATTTTCTTGGAATTCTCTATCAAGGGTCGGATAGGAACTCGTCGGAACGATTTGTTTTATTTTCACTCTTTCTCGGCCTTTCCCAACTTATTTTGGCTTGAAAAGATGCCATAATGGTTGTTTCAATTTTTTCAATTTTTTTGGAATTATCTATCCCGGGTCGGGTAAGAACTTTTTGGAACGATTTTATTTTATTTTATTTTCACACCTTTTTGGCATTTTCAGACTTATTTTCACTTGAAAAGAAGCCGTGATGCTGTTTTTGAATTTTTTTGAATTTTTTTGGAATTCTCTATCCCGGGCCGAGTAGGAACTCATCGGAACGATTTTTTTTATTTTCACTCTTTCTCGGACTTTCCCAACTTATTTTGGCTCGAAAAGAATCCACAATGGTGTTTTTTAATTTTTTGAATTTTTTTGCTATTTTTTTGGAATTCTCTATTCCAGGTCGGGTAGGAACTCATCGGAACGATTTTTTTTATTTACGTTCTTTCTTGGCCATTCCCATCTTAGTTTGGCTAGAAAAGATGCCAATATAGTGTTTTTAAATTTTTTTTGCTATTTTTTTGTAATTCTCTATTCCAAGTCGGGTAAGAACTCATCGGAACAATTTTATTTTATTTTATTTTCACTCCTTTTCGGCATTTTCCAACTTATTTTCGCTTGAAAAGAAGCCATAATACTTTTTTTGCAATTTTTTTTGGAATTCTTCATCCCGGGTCGGGTAGGAACTCATCGGAACCATTTTTTTTGTTTTCACTCTTTCTCAGCCTTTCCCATCCTATTTTTACTTGAAAAGAAGCCATAATGATGTTTTTTAATTTTTTGAATTCTTGTGCTGTTTTTTTTGGAATTCTCTATTCCGGTTTTGGTAGGAACTCTTCGGAATGATTTTTTTTTTTTTTTTTTCACTCTTTCTCGGCCATTCTTAACTTATTTTGGCCTGAAAAGAAGCAAAATCAGTGTTTTTTATAATTATTATTATTATTTTTTTTTTGGAATTCTCTATTCCGGGTCGGGTAGGAACTCATCAGAATGATTTTTTTTTTTTTCACTCTTTCTCAGCCTTTCCCATCTTATTTTGGCTTTAAAAGAAGCCATAATTGTGTTTTTTAATTTTTTGAATTTTTTGGATATTTTTTTGGAATTCTCTATTGCAGGTCGGGTAAGAACTCATCGGAACGATTTTTTTTCTTTTCCCTCTTTTTTGGCCATTCCCAACCAATTTTTGATAGTGTTGTTTAATTTTTTGAATTTTTTTGGAATTCTCTACCTAGGGTCGGATAGGAACTCGTCGGAACGATTTTTATTATTTTCACTCTTTCTCGGTCTTTCCTAACTTATTTTGGCTTGAAAAGAAGCCATATTGATGTTTTTTAATTTTTTTAAAATATTTTTGCTATTTTTTTGGAATTCCCTATTCCGGGTCGGGTAGGAACTCATCGGAACTATTTTTTTTGTTTACGTTCTTTCTTGGCCTTTCCCATCTTAGTTTTGCTTGAAAAGACGCCATTATAGTGTTTTTTAATTTTTTAAATTTTTTTGCTATTTTTTTGTAATTCTCTATTTCGAGTCGGGTAAGAACTGATCGGAACGATTTTTTTTATTTTTTCTCATTTTCGGCCATTCCAAACTTGTTTTGGCTTGAAAAGCAGCCAGAACGGTGTTTTTTAGTTTCTTGAATTTTTTTACTATTTTTTTGGAATTCTTTATTCCGGATCAGGTAGGAACTCATCAGAATGATTTTTTTAATTTTAATTTTACTCTTTCCTGGCGTTTCCTAACTTATTTTGGCTTGAAAAGAAGCCATATTGATGTTGTTTAATTTTTTGAATTTTTTTGCTATTTTTTTGGAATTCTCTATCCCGGGTCGGGTAGGAACTCATCGGAACGATTTTTTTTTTTCACTCTTTCTCGGCCTTTTCCATCCTTTTTTGGCTTGAAAAGAAGCCATAAGTGTTTTTTAATTTTTTTTAATTTTTGTGCTATTTTTTTAGAATTCTCAATTCTGGTTCGGGTTGGAACTCATTGGAAAGATTTTTTTTTTTTTTTTCACTCTTTCTCGGCCTTTCCTACCTTATTTTGGCTTGAAGAGAAGCAATATCGGTGTTTTTTAATTTTTTTGAAATTTTCTTGGAATTCTCTATTCTGGGCTGGGTAGGAACTCATCGGAACGATTTTTTTTTTTTTATTTTCACTCTTTCTCAGCCCTTCCCATCTTATTTTGGCTTTAGAAGAAGCCATAACTGTGTTTTTTAATTTTTTGAATTTTTTGGATATTTTTTTGGAATTCTCAATTATGGGTCAGGTAAGAACTTATCGGAATGATTTTTTTTTTATTTTCACTCTTTCTCAGTCTTTCCCATCTTATTTTGGCTTTAAAAGAAGCCATAACTGTGTTTTTTAATTTTTTGAATTTTTTGGATATTTTTTTGGAATTCTCAATTACGGGTAGGGTAAGAACTCATCGGAACGATTTTGTTTCTTTTCTCTCTTTTTTGGCCATTCCCAACCAATTTTGGCTTGAAAATAAGCCATAATGGTATTGTTTAATTTTTTGAATTTTTTTGCTATTTTTTTGGAATTCTCTGTCCAGGGTCGGTTAGGAACTCGTCGAAACGATTTTTTTTGTTTTCACTCTTTCTTGGCCTTTCGCTACCTATTTTGGCTTGAAAAGAATCCGTAATTGTGTTTTTTAATTTTTTGAATTTTTTTCTTATTTTTTTGGAATTCTCTATTCCGGGTCAGGTAAAAACTCATCGGAACGATTTTTTTTTTATTTTCACTCTTTCTCGGCCTTCCCAACCTTATTTTGGTTTGAAAAGAAGCCTTATTGGTGTTTTCCAATTTTTTTAATATTTTTGCAATTTTTTTGGAATTCTCGATTCCGGGTCGGGTAGGAACTCATCGGAACGGTTTTTTTTATTTACGTTCTTTCC
Source organism: Quercus wislizeni (assembly GCA_023055345.1). Classification (NCBI taxonomy): domain Eukaryota; kingdom Viridiplantae; phylum Streptophyta; class Magnoliopsida; order Fagales; family Fagaceae; genus Quercus; species Quercus wislizeni. The sequence continues at coordinate 31,290,131 of JALGQJ010000003.1, forward strand.
TGGCCTTTCCCGTCTTAGTTTGGCTTGAAAAGAACCATTATAGTGTTTTTTAATTTTTTTTTAATTCTCTATTCTGAGTCGGGTAAGAGCTAATCGGAACGATTTTTTTTATTTTCTCTCATTTTCGGCCATTCCCAACTTATTTTGGCTTGAAAAGAAGCTATAATGATGTTTTTTAATTTTTTGAATTTTTTTGCTATTTTTTTGTAATTCTCTATTCCAAGTCGGGTAAGAACTCATCGGAACAATTTTATTTTATTTTATTTTCACTCCTTTTCGGCATTTTCCAACTTATTTTCGCTTGAAAAGAAGCCATAATACTTTTTTTGCAATTTTTTTTGGAATTCTTCATCCCGGGTCGGGTAGGAACTCATCGGAACCATTTTTTTTGTTTTCACTCTTTCTCAGCCTTTCCCATCCTATTTTTACTTGAAAAGAAGCCATAATGATGTTTTTTAATTTTTTGAATTCTTGTGCTGTTTTTTTTGGAATTCTCTATTCCGGTTTTGGTAGGAACTCTTCGGAATGATTTTTTTTTTTTTTTTTTCACTCTTTCTCGGCCATTCTTAACTTATTTTGGCCTGAAAAGAAGCAAAATCAGTGTTTTTTATAATTATTATTATTATTTTTTTTTTGGAATTCTCTATTCCGGGTCGGGTAGGAACTCATCAGAATGATTTTTTTTTTTTTCACTCTTTCTCAGCCTTTCCCATCTTATTTTGGCTTTAAAAGAAGCCATAATTGTGTTTTTTAATTTTTTGAATTTTTTGGATATTTTTTTGGAATTCTCTATTGCAGGTCGGGTAAGAACTCATCGGAACGATTTTTTTTCTTTTCCCTCTTTTTTGGCCATTCCCAACCAATTTTTGATAGTGTTGTTTAATTTTTTGAATTTTTTTGGAATTCTCTACCTAGGGTCGGATAGGAACTCGTCGGAACGATTTTTATTATTTTCACTCTTTCTCGGTCTTTCCTAACTTATTTTGGCTTGAAAAGAAGCCATATTGATGTTTTTTAATTTTTTTAAAATATTTTTGCTATTTTTTTGGAATTCCCTATTCCGGGTCGGGTAGGAACTCATCGGAACTATTTTTTTTGTTTACGTTCTTTCTTGGCCTTTCCCATCTTAGTTTTGCTTGAAAAGACGCCATTATAGTGTTTTTTAATTTTTTAAATTTTTTTGCTATTTTTTTGTAATTCTCTATTTCGAGTCGGGTAAGAACTGATCGGAACGATTTTTTTTATTTTTTCTCATTTTCGGCCATTCCAAACTTGTTTTGGCTTGAAAAGCAGCCAGAACGGTGTTTTTTAGTTTCTTGAATTTTTTTACTATTTTTTTGGAATTCTTTATTCCGGATCAGGTAGGAACTCATCAGAATGATTTTTTTAATTTTAATTTTACTCTTTCCTGGCGTTTCCTAACTTATTTTGGCTTGAAAAGAAGCCATATTGATGTTGTTTAATTTTTTGAATTTTTTTGCTATTTTTTTGGAATTCTCTATCCCGGGTCGGGTAGGAACTCATCGGAACGATTTTTTTTTTTCACTCTTTCTCGGCCTTTTCCATCCTTTTTTGGCTTGAAAAGAAGCCATAAGTGTTTTTTAATTTTTTTTAATTTTTGTGCTATTTTTTTAGAATTCTCAATTCTGGTTCGGGTTGGAACTCATTGGAAAGATTTTTTTTTTTTTTTTCACTCTTTCTCGGCCTTTCCTACCTTATTTTGGCTTGAAGAGAAGCAATATCGGTGTTTTTTAATTTTTTTGAAATTTTCTTGGAATTCTCTATTCTGGGCTGGGTAGGAACTCATCGGAACGATTTTTTTTTTTTTATTTTCACTCTTTCTCAGCCCTTCCCATCTTATTTTGGCTTTAGAAGAAGCCATAACTGTGTTTTTTAATTTTTTGAATTTTTTGGATATTTTTTTGGAATTCTCAATTATGGGTCAGGTAAGAACTTATCGGAATGATTTTTTTTTTATTTTCACTCTTTCTCAGTCTTTCCCATCTTATTTTGGCTTTAAAAGAAGCCATAACTGTGTTTTTTAATTTTTTGAATTTTTTGGATATTTTTTTGGAATTCTCAATTACGGGTAGGGTAAGAACTCATCGGAACGATTTTGTTTCTTTTCTCTCTTTTTTGGCCATTCCCAACCAATTTTGGCTTGAAAATAAGCCATAATGGTATTGTTTAATTTTTTGAATTTTTTTGCTATTTTTTTGGAATTCTCTGTCCAGGGTCGGTTAGGAACTCGTCGAAACGATTTTTTTTGTTTTCACTCTTTCTTGGCCTTTCGCTACCTATTTTGGCTTGAAAAGAATCCGTAATTGTGTTTTTTAATTTTTTGAATTTTTTTCTTATTTTTTTGGAATTCTCTATTCCGGGTCAGGTAAAAACTCATCGGAACGATTTTTTTTTTATTTTCACTCTTTCTCGGCCTTCCCAACCTTATTTTGGTTTGAAAAGAAGCCTTATTGGTGTTTTCCAATTTTTTTAATATTTTTGCAATTTTTTTGGAATTCTCGATTCCGGGTCGGGTAGGAACTCATCGGAACGGTTTTTTTTATTTACGTTCTTTCCTGGCCTTTCCCGTCTTAGTTTGGCTTGAAAAGAACCATTATAGTGTTTTTTAATTTTTTTTTAATTCTCTATTCTGAGTCGGGTAAGAGCTAATCGGAACGATTTTTTTTATTTTCTCTCATTTTCGGCCATTCCCAACTTATTTTGGCTTGAAAAGAAGCTATAATGATGTTTTTTAATTTTTTGAATTTTTTTGCTATTTTTTTGGAATTCTCTATTCCGGGTTAGGTAGGAACTCATTAGAACGATTTTTTTATTTTTTTTATTTTTACTCTTTCCCAGCTTTTCCTAACTTATTTTGGCTTGAAAAGAAGCCATATTGGTGTTTTTTAATTTTTTGAATTTTTTTCTATTTTTTTGGAATTCTCTATTCCGGGTCGGGTACGAACTCATCGGAATGATTTTTTTTATTTTCTCTCTTCCTTAGCCTTTCCCAACTTATTTTGGCTTTAAAAGAAGCCATAATAGTGTTTTTTAATTTTTGCTATTTTTTTCTAATTCTCTATTCCGGGTCGGGTATGAACTTATCTCAATGATTTTTTTTCTCTCTCTTTTTCGGCCATTCCCAACCTATTTTCTCTTGAAAAGAAGCCATAATAGTGTTGTTTAATTTGTTGAATTTTTTTGCAGTTTTTTTGGAATTCTATATTCCGGTTCGGGTAGGAACTCCTCGTAACGATTTCTTTTTATTTTTTATTTTCACTATTTCTTTGCCTTTCCCGTCTTATTTAGGCTTGAAAGGAAGCTATTATGGTGTTTTTTAATTTTTTTACTTTTCTTGCTATTTTTTTGGAATTCTATCTCCTGGATTGGGTAGGAAGTCATTGGAATGATTTTTTTATTTTTTTTATTTTTTTTTTCACACTTTCTTGGCCTTTTCCAACATATTTTGGCTCAAAAAGAAGCCATAATGGCTTTTTTTCAAATTTTTGAATTTTTTTACCATTTTTTTGAAATTCTCTATTCTGGGACAGGTAAGAACTCATCGTAACGATTTTTTTTATTTTCTCTTTTTTTTTGCCATTCCTAACTAATTTTGGCGTGAAAAGAATCCATATTAGTGTTGTTTAATTTTTTGAATTTTTTTGCTATTTTTTTGGAATTCTCTATCCCGGGTCGGGTAGGAACTCATCGGAACGATTTTCTTTTATATTTTCACTCTTTCTCAGCCTTTCCCAACTTATTTTGCCTTGAAAAGTAGCCATAATGGTGTTGTTTAATTTTTTGAATTTTTTTTGCTTTTTTTTGGAATTCTCTATTCCAGGTCGAGTAAGAACTCATCGGAACCATTTTTTTTTTTCACTCTTTCTTGGCCTTTTCCATCCTTTTTTGGCTTGAAAAGAAGCCATAAGTGTTTTTTAATTTTTTTGAATTTTTGTGCTATTTTTTTAGAATACTCAATTCTGGTTCGGGTTGGAACTCATCGGAAAGATTTTTATTTTTTTATTTTCACTCTTTCTCGGCCTTTCCTAACTTATTTTGGCTTGAAGAGAAGCAATATCGGTGTTTTTTAATTTTTTTGAAATTTTCTTGGAATTCTCTATTCTGGGTCGGGTAGGAACTCATCGGAACGATTTTTTTTATTTTCACTCTTTCTCAGCCCTTCCCATCTTATTTTGGCTTTAGAAGAAGCCATAACTGTGTTTTTTAATTTTTTGAATTTTTTGGATATTTTTTTGGAATTCTCAATTATGGGTTGGGTAAGAACTTATCAGAATGATTTTTTTTTTTTTTTCCACTCTTTCTCAGTCTTTCATATCTTATTTTGGCTTTAAAAGAAGCCATAAATGTGTTTTTTAATTTTTCGAATTTTTTTGCTATTTTTTTGGAATTCTCTGTCCAGGGTCGGTTAGGAACTCGTCGAAACGATTTTTTTTGTTTTCACTCTTTCTTGGCCTTTCGCTACCTATTTTGGCTTGAAAAGAATCCATAATGGTGTTTTTTAACTTTTTGAATTTTTTTTCTTATTTTTTTGGAATTCTCTATTCCGGGTTAGGTAAAAACTCATCGGAACGATTTTTTTTTAATTTTCACTCTTTCTCGGCCTTCCCAACCTTATTTTGGTTTGAAAAGAAGCCTTATTGGTGTTTTCCAATTTTTTAAATATTTTTGCAAATTTTTTGGAATTCTCGATTCCGGGTCGAGTAGGAACTCATCGGAACGGTTTTTTTTATTTACGTTCTTTCCTGGCCTTTCCCATCTTAGTTTGGCTTGAAAAGAAGCCATTATAGTGTTTTTTAATTTCTTTTAATTTTTTTGTAATTCTCTATTCTGAGTCGGGTAAGAGCTAATCGGAACGATTTTTTTTTATTTTCTCTCATTTTCGGCCATTACCAACTTATTTTGGCTTGAAAAGAAGCTATAATGATGTTTTTTAATTTTTTGAATTTTTTTGCTATTTTTTTGGAATTCTCTATTCCAGGTTAGGTAGGAACTCATTAGAACGATTTTTTTATTTTTTTTTATTTTTACTCTTTCCCAGCTTTTCCTAACTTATTTTGGCTTGAAAAGAAGCCATATTGGTGTTTTTTAATTTTTTGAATTTTTTTGAATTTTTTTGGAATTCTCTATTCCGGGTCAGGTACGAACTCATCGGAACGATTTTTTTTATTTTCTCTCTTCCTTAGCCTTTCCCAACTTATTTTGGCTTTAAATGCAGCCAGAATAGTGTTTTTTAATTTTTTGAATTTTTTTGCTACTTTTTTTCTAATTCTCTATTCCGGGTCGGGTATGAACTTATCTCAATGATTTTTTTTCTCTCTCTTTTTCGGCCATTCCCGACCTATTTTCTCTTGAGAAGAAGCCATAATAGTGTTGTTTAATTTGTTGAATTTTTTTACAGTTTTTTTGGAATTCTATATTCCGGTTCGGGTAGGAACTCCTCGTAACGATTTTTTTTTATTTTTCATTTTCACTATTTCTCTGCCTTTCCCGTCTTATTTAGGCTTGAAAGGAAGCTATTATGGTGTTTTTTAATTTTTTGACTTTTTTTGCTATTTTTCTGGAATTCTATCTCCTGGATTGGGTAGGAACTCATTGGAATGATTTTTTTTTTTTTCATACTTTCTCGGCCTTTTCCAACATATTTTGGCTCAAAAAGAAGCCAATATGGCTTTTTTTCAATTTTTTGAATTTTTTTACCATTTTTTTGAAATTCTCTATTCTGGGACAGGTAAGAACTCATCGTATTGATTTTTTTTATTTTCTCTTATTTTTTGCCATTCCTAACTAATTTTGGCGTGAAAAGAATGCATATTAGTGTTGTTTAATTTTTTGCTATTTTTTTGGAATTCTCTATCCCTGGTCGGGTAGGAACTCATCGGAACGATTTTTTTTTTTTTTATTTTCACTCTTTCTCAGCCTTTCCCAACTTATTTTGCCATGAAAAGTAGCCATAATGGTGTTGTTTAATTTTTTGAATTTTTTTTGCTTTTTTTTGGAATTCTCTATTCCAGGTCGAGTAAGAACTCATCGGAACCATTTTTTTTTTGTTTTCACTCTTTCTCAGCCTTTCCCATCCTATTTTAGCTTGAAAAGAAGCCATAATGGTGTTTTTCAATTTTTTGAATTTTTGTGCTTTTTTTTGGATTTCTCTATTCCGGTTCAGGCAGGAAGTCATCGGAGCGATTTTTTTTATTTTTTTTATTTTCACAATTTCTTGGCCCTTTTTAACTTATTTTGCTTGAAAAGAAGCAATATTGGTGTTTTTTAATTTTTTTTAAAATTTTTTTGAAATGTTTTTCGAATTCTCTATTCTGGGTCGGGTAAGAACTCATCGGAACGATTTTTTTTATTTTCACTCTTTCTCAGCCTTTCCCATCTTATTTTGGTTTTAAAAGAAGCCATAATTGTGTTTTTTAATTTTTTGGATATTTTTTTGGAATTCTCTATTACGGGTCGGGTAAGAACTCATCGGAATGATTTCTTTTCTTTTCTCTCTTTTTCGGCCATTCCCAACCATTTTTGGCTTGAAAATAAGCCATAATAGTGCTGTTTAATTTTTTGAATTTTTTTGCTATTTTTTTGGAATTCTTTATCCAGGGTCGGATAGGAACTCGTCGGAACGATTTTTTTTTAATTATTTTATTTTCGCTCTTTCTCGGCCTTTCCCAAATTATTTTGGCTTGAAAAGATGCCATAATGGTTTTTTTCAATTGTTTGAATTTTCTTGAAATTATATATCCTGGGTCGGGTAAGAATTCATCGGAACGATTTATTTATTTATTTATTTATTTTCACTCCTTTTCAGCAATTTCCAACTCATTTTCGCTTGAAAAGAAGCCAGAATACTGTTTTTTAATTTTTTGAATTTTTTTGCTATTTTTTTTGAATTCTCTATCCCGGGTCGGGTAGGAGCTCATCGGAATGATTTTTCTTACTTTCACTCTTTCTCGGTCTTTCCCTACTTATTTTGGCTTGAAAAGAATTCATAGTGGTGTTTTATAATTTTTTGAATTTTTTTGCTATTTTTTTGGAATCCTCTATTCCGGGTCAGGGAGGAACTCATCGGAACGATTTTTTTTATTTTCACTCTTTCCCGGCCTTTCTTAACTTATTTTTCCTTGAAAAGAAGCCATATTGGTGTTTTTTTAAAATTTTGAATTTGTTTGCTATTTTTTTGAAAGTCTCTATTCCTGGCTGGGTAAGAACTCATCGGAACGATTTCTTTTATTTTCACTCTTTCTCGGCCATTCCCATCCTCTTTTGGCTGGAAAAGAGGCCATAATGGTATTTTTTAATTTTTTGAATTTTTTTGGAATTCTCTATTACGGATCGAGTAGGAACTCATCGGAACATTTTTTTTTTCTATTTTCACTCTTTCTCAACTTTTCTTAACTTATTTTGGCTTGAAAAGAAGCAATATAGGTGTTTTTTAAAATTTTTTTTTCATTTTTTTGCAATTTTTTGAATTCTCTTTTCCGGGTCAGGTAGGAACTCATCGGAACTATTTTTTTTTTTTTACTCTTTCTCGGCCTTTCGCATCTTATTTTGGCTTGAAAAGAAGCCATAACAGTGTTTTTTAATTTTTTGAATTTTTTGGATTTTTTTTGAATTCTCTATTACGGGTCAGGTAGGAACTCATCGACACGATTTTTTTCTTTTCTCTATTTTTCGGCCATTCCCAACCCATTTTGGCTTGAAAAGAAGCCATGATGGTGTTGTTTAATTTTTTGAATTGTTTTCCTATTTTTATTTTCACTGTTTCTAGGCCGTTCCCACCTTATTTTGGCTTGAAATGAAGCCATAATGGTGTTTTTTAATTTTTTGAATTTTTTGGCTATTTTTTTGGAATTCTCTATTCCGGATCAAGTCGGAGGTCATCGGAACGATTTTTTTTTTTTTAATTTTCCCTCTTTCTCGGCCTTTCTTAACTTATTTGGCTTTGAAAAGAAGCAATATCGGTGTTTTTGTTATTTTTTTTGGAATTCCCTTTTCCGGGTTGGCTAGGAACTCATCAGAACGATTTTTTTTTTTTCACTCTTTCTAAGCCTTTTCCTACTTATTTTGGCTTGAAAACAAGCCATAATAGTGTTTTTTAATTTTTGGAATTTTTTTGCTAATTTTTTGGAATTATCTATCCCGGGTCGGGTAGGAACTCATCGGAACGATTTTTTTTTTTTTTTTCTCTTTTTTTCGTCCATTCCCAACCAATTTTGGCTTGAAAAGAATCCATAATGTTGTTGTTTAATTTTTTGAATTTTTTTGCTATTTTTTTGGAGTTCTCTATCCCGGGTCGGGTAGGAACTCATCGGAACGATTTTTTTTTTATTATTTTCACTCTTTCTCGGCTTTTGCCATCTTTTATTGGCTTGAAAAGAAGCCATAATGGTGTTTTTTAAATTTTTGAATTTTTTTGCTATTTTTTTAAAATTCTATATTCTGGGTCGGGTAGGAACTCATCGGAACGATTATTTTTATTTTCACACTTTCTCGGCCTTTCCCAACTTATTTTGGATTGAAAAGGAGCCATAATGGTTTTTTTGAATTTTTTTGCTATTTTTTTGGAATTTTCTATTCCGGGTTGGGTCGGAACTCATTGGAACGATTTTTTTTTTTTTTTTTCACTCTTTCTCGGCATTTCTTAACTTATTTTGGTTTCGAAAGAAGCAATATCGGTGTTTTTTTTATTTTTTTACTATTTTTTTGGAATTCTCTATCCTGGGTCGAGTAGGAGCTCATTGGAACGATTTTTTTTACTTTCACTCTTTCTCGGTCTTTCCTTACTTATTTTGGCTTGAAAAGAATTCATATTGGTGTTTTATAATTTTTTGAATTTTTTTGCTATTTTTTTGGAATTCTCTATTCCGGGTCAGGGAGGAACTCATCGGAACGATTTTTTTTTATTCTCACTCTTTCCCGGCCTTACCTAACTTATTTTTCCTTGAAAAGAAGCCATATTGGTATTTTTTTAAATTTTTGAAATTTTTTGTTATTTTTTTGGAATTCTCTATTCCTGGTTGGGTAAGAACTCATCGGAACGATTTTTTTTTATTTTCACTCTTTCTTGGCCATTCCCACCCTATTTTGGCTGGAAAAGAGGCCATAATGGTGTTTTTTGATTTTTTTTTTTGGAATTCTCTATTACGGATCGAGTAGGAACTCATCGGAACGTTTTTTTTTTTCTATTTTCACTATTTCTCGGCCTTTCTTAATTTATTTTGGCTTGAAAAGAAGCAATATAGGTGTTTTTTATTTTATTTTATTTTTTTTTGCAATTTTTGGAATTCTCTTTTCTGGGTCAGGTAGGAACTCATTGGAACTATTTTTTTTTTTACTCTTTCTAGGCCTTTCCCATCTTCTTTTGGCTTGAAAAGAAGCCATAACAGTGTTTTTTAATTTTTTGAAGTTTTTGGATATTTTTATGGAATTCTCTATTACTAGTCGGGTAAGAACTCATCGGCATGATTTTTTTTTCTTTTCTCTATTTTTCGGCTATTCCCTACCTATTTTGGCTTGAAAAGAAGCCAGAATGGTGTTGTTTAATTTTTTGAATTTTTTTGATACTTTTTTAAAATTCTATATTCCGGGTCGGGTAGGAACTCATCAGAACGATTATTTTTATTTTCACACTTTCTCGGCCTTTCCCAACTTATTTTGGATTGAAAAGGAGCCATAATGGTTTTTTTGAATTTTTTTGCTATTTTTTTGGAATTTTCTATTCCGGGTTGGGTCGGAACTCATTGGAACGATTTTTTTTTTTCCTTTCACTCTTTCTCGGCATTTCTTAACATATTTTGGTTTCGAAAGAAGCAATATCGATGTTTTTTAATTTTTTTACTATTTTTTTGGAATTCTCTATCCTGGGTCGGGTAGGAGCTCATTGTAACGATTTTTTTTACTTTCACTCTTTCTCGGTCTTTTCCTACTTATTTTGGCTTGAAAAGAATTCATATTGGTGTTTTATAATTTTTTGAATTTTTTTGCTATTTTTTTGGAATTCTCTATTCCGGGTCAGGGAGGAACTCATCTGAACGATTTTTTTTATTCTCACTCTTTCCCGGCCTTACCTAACTTATTTTTCCTTGAAAAGAAGCCATATTGGTATTTTTTTAAATTTTTGAAATTTTTTGTTATTTTTTTGGAATTCTCTATTCCTGGTTGGGTAAGAACTCATCGGAACGATTTTTTTTTATTTTCACTCTTTCTTGGCCATTCCCACCCTATTTTGGCTGGAAAAGAGGCCATAATGGTGTTTTTTGATTTTTTTTTCTCGGCCTTTCTTAATTTATTTTGGCTTGAAAAAAAGCAATATAGGTGTTTTTTAATTTTTTTTTTTTTATTTTTTTGCAATTTTTGGAATTCTCTTTTCTGGGTCAGGTAGGAACTCATTGGAACTATTTTTTTTTTTTTTTTACTCTTTCTAGGCCTTTCCCATCTTCTTTTGGCTTGAAAAGAAGCCATAACAGTGTTTTTTAATTTTTTGAAGTTTTTGGATATTTTTATGGAATTCTCTATTACTAGTCGGGTAAGAACTCATCGGCATGATTTTTTTTTCTTTTCTCTATTTTTCGGCTATTCCCTACCTATTTTGGCTTGAAAAGAAGCCAGAATGGTGTTGTTTAATTTTTTGAATTTTTTTGATACTTTTTTAAAATTCTATATTCCGGGTCGGGTAGGAACTCATCGGAACGATTATTTTTATTTTCACACTTTCTCGGCCTTTCCCAACTTATTTTGGATTGAAAAGGAGCCATAATGGTTTTTTTGAATTTTTTTGCTATTTTTTTGGAATTTTCTATTCCGGGTTGGGTCGGAACTCATTGGAACGATTTTTTTTTTTCCTTTCACTCTTTCTCGGCATTTCTTAACATATTTTGGTTTCGAAAGAAGCAATATCGATGTTTTTTAATTTTTTTACTATTTTTTTGGAATTCTCTATCCTGGGTCGGGTAGGAGCTCATTGTAACGATTTTTTTTACTTTCACTCTTTCTCGGTCTTTTCCTACTTATTTTGGCTTGAAAAGAATTCATATTGGTGTTTTATAATTTTTTGAATTTTTTTGCTATTTTTTTGGAATTCTCTATTCCGGGTCAGGGAGGAACTCATCTGAACGATTTTTTTTATTCTCACTCTTTCCCGGCCTTACCTAACTTATTTTTCCTTGAAAAGAAGCCATATTGGTATTTTTTTAAATTTTTGAAATTTTTTGTTATTTTTTTGGAATTCTCTATTCCTAGTTGGGTAAGAACTCATCGGAACGATTTTTTTTTTATTTTCACTCTTTCTTGGCCATTCCCACCCTATTTTGGCTGAAAAAGAGGCCATAATGGTGTTTTTTGATTTTTTGAATTTTTTTGATTTTTTTTTGGAATTCTCTATTACGGATCGAGTAGGAACTCATCGGAACGTTTTTTTTTTTTTTTCTATTTTCACTATTTCTCGGCCTTTCTTAATTTATTTTGGCTTGAAAAAAAGCAATATAGGTGTTTTTTAATTTTTTTTTTTTTATTTTTTTGCACTTTTTGGAATTCTCTTTTCTGGGTCTGGTAGGAACTCATTGGAACTATTTTTTTTTTTTTTTACTCTTTCTAGGCCTTTCCCATCTTCTTTTGGCTTGAAAAGAAGCCATAACAGTGTTTTTTAATTTTTTGAAGTTTTTGGATATTTTTATGGAATTCTCTATTACTAGTCGGGTAAGAACTCATCGGCATGATTTTTTTTTTCTTTTCTCTATTTTTCGGCCATTCCCTACCTATTTTGGCTTGAAAAGAAGCCAGAATGGTGTTGTTTAATTTTTTGAATTTTTTTGATACTTTTTTAAAATTCTATATTCCGGGTCGGGTAGGAACTCATCGGAACGATTATTTTTATTTTCACACTTTCTCGGCCTTTCCCAACTTATTTTGGATTGAAAAGGAGTCATAATGGTTTTTTTGAATTTTTTTGCTATTTTTTTGGAATTTTCTATTCTGGGTTGGGTCGGAACTCATTGGAACGATTTTTTTTTTTTTTTCACTCTTTCTCGGCATTTCTTAACATATTTTGGTTTCGAAAGAAGCAATATCGGTGTTTTTTTTATTTTTTTACTATTTTTTTGGAATTCTCTATCCTGGGTCGGGTAGGAGCTCATTGGAACGATTTTTTTTACTTTCACTCTTTCTCGGTCTTTCCCTACTTAATTTGGCTTGAAAAGAATTCATATTGGTGTTTTATAATTTTTTGAATTTTTTTGCTATTTTTTTGGAATTCTCTATTCCGGGTCAGGGAGGAACTCATCTGAACGATTTTTTTTATTCTCACTCTTTCCCGGCCTTACCTAACTTATTTTTCCTTGAAAAGAAGCCATATTGGTATTTTTTTAAATTTTTGAAATTTTTTGTTATTTTTTTGGAATTCTCTATTCCTAGTTGGGTAAGAACTCATCGGAACGATTTTTTTTTATTTTCACTCTTTCTTGGCCATTCCCACCCTATTTTGGCTGGAAAAGAGGCCATAATGGTGTTTTTTGATTTTTTGAATTTTTTTGATTTTTTTTTGGAATTCTCTATTACGGATCGAGTAGGAACTCATCGGAACGTTTTTTTTTTTTTTCTATTTTCACTATTTCTCGGCCTTTCTTAATTTATTTTGGCTTGAAAAAAAGCAATATAGGTGTTTTTTAATTTTTTTTTTATTTTTTTGCACTTTTTGGAATTCTCTTTTCTGGGTCAGGTAGGAACTCATTGGAACTATTTTTTTTTTTTTTTACTCTTTCTAGGCCTTTCCCATCTTCTTTTGGCTTGAAAAGAAGCCATAACAGTGTTTTTTAATTTTTTGAAGTTTTTGGATATTTTTATGGAATTCTCTATTACTAGTCGGGTAAGAACTCATCGGCATGATTTTTTTTTCTTTTCTCTATTTTTCGGCCATTCCCTACCTATTTTGGCTTGAAAAGAAGCCAGAATGGTGTTGTTTAATTTTTTGAATTTTTTTGATACTTTTTTAAAATTCTATATTCCGGGTCAGGTAGGAACTCATCGGAACGATTATTTTTATTTTCACACTTTCTCGGCCTTTCCCAACTTATTTTGGATTGAAAAGGAGCCATAATGGTTTTTTTGAATTTTTTTGCTATTTTTTTGGAATTTTCTATTCCGGGTTGGGTCGGAACTCATTGGAACGATTTTTTTTTTTTTTTCACTCTTTCTCGGCATTTCTTAACATATTTTGGTTTCGAAAGAAGCAATATCGGTGTTTTTTTATTTTTTTACTATTTTTTTGGAATTCTCTATCCTGGGTCGGGTAGGAGCTCATTGGAACGATTTTTTTTACTTTCACTCTTTCTCGGTCTTTCCCTACTTATTTTGGCTTGAAAAGAATTCATATTGGTGTTTTATAATTTTTTGAATTTTTTTGCTATTTTTTTGGAATTCTCTATTCCGGGTCAGGGAGGAACTCATCTGAACGATTTTTTTTATTCTCACTCTTTCCCGGCCTTACCTAACTTATTTTTCCTTGAAAAGAAGCCATATTGGTATTTTTTTAAATTTTTGAAATTTTTTGTTATTTTTTTGGAATTCTCTATTCCTAGTTGGGTAAGAACTCATCGGAACGATTTTTTTTTATTTTCACTCTTTCTTGGCCATTCCCACCCTATTTTGGATGGAAAAGAGGCCATAATGGTGTTTTTTGATTTTTTGAATTTTTTTGATTTTTTTTTGGAATTCTCTATTACGGATCGAGTAGGAACTCATCGGAACGTTTTTTTTTTTTTCTATTTTCACTATTTCTCGGCCTTTCTTAATTTATTTTGGCTTGAAAAAAAGCAATATAGGTGTTTTTTAATTTTTTTTTTTATTTTTTTGCACTTTTTGGAATTCTCTTTTCTGGGTCAGGTAGGAACTCATTGGAACTATTTTTTTTTTTTTTTACTCTTTCTAGGCCTTTCCCATCTTCTTTTGGCTTGAAAAGAAGCCATAACAGTGTTTTTTAATTTTTTGAAGTTTTTGGATATTTTTATGGAATTCTCTATTACTAGTCGGGTAAGAACTCATCGGCATGATTTTTTTTTCTTTTCTCTATTTTTCGGCCATTCCCTACCTATTTTGGCTTGAAAAGAAGCCAGAATGGTGTTGTTTAATTTTTTGAATTTTTTTGATACTTTTTTAAAATTCTATATTCCGGGTCAGGTAGGAACTCATCGGAACGATTATTTTTATTTTCACACTTTCTCGGCCTTTCCCAACTTATTTTGGATTGAAAAGGAGCCATAATGGTTTTTTTGAATTTTTTTGCTATTTTTTTGGAATTTTCTATTCCGGGTTGGGTCGGAACTCATTGGAACGATATTTTTTTTTTTTTTTCACTCTTTCTCGGCATTTCTTAACATATTTTGGTTTCGAAAGAAGCAATATCGGTGTTTTTTTATTTTTTTACTATTTTTTTGGAATTCTCTATCCTGGGTCGGGTAGGAGCTCATTGGAACGATTTTTTTTACTTTCACTCTTTCTCGGTCTTTCCCTACTTATTTTGGCTTGAAAAGAATTCATATTGGTGTTTTATAATTTTTTGAATTTTTTTGCTATTTTTTTGGAATTCTCTATTCCGGGTCAGGGAGGAACTCATCTGAACGATTTTTTTTATTCTCACTCTTTCCCGGCCTTACCTAACTTATTTTTCCTTGAAAAGAAGCCATATTGGTATTTTTTTAAATTTTTGAAATTTTTTGTTATTTTTTTGGAATTCTCTATTCCTAGTTGGGTAAGAACTCATCGGAACGATTTTTTTTTATTTTCACTCTTTCTTGGCCATTCCCACCCTATTTTGGATGGAAAAGAGGCCATAATGGTGTTTTTTGATTTTTTGAATTTTTTTGATTTTTTTTTGGAATTCTCTATTACGGATCGAGTAGGAACTCATCGGAACGTTTTTTTTTTTTTTCTATTTTCACTATTTCTCGGCCTTTCTTAATTTATTTTGGCTTGAAAAAAAGCAATATAGGTGTTTTTTAATTTTTTTTTTTATTTTTTTGCACTTTTTGGAATTCTCTTTTCTGGGTCAGGTAGGAACTCATTGGAACTATTTTTTTTTTTTTTTACTCTTTCTAGGCCTTTCCCATCTTCTTTTGGCTTGAAAAGAAGCCATAACAGTGTTTTTTAATTTTTTGAAGTTTTTGGATATTTTTATGGAATTCTCTATTACTAGTCGGGTAAGAACTCATCGGCATGATTTTTTTTTCTTTTCTCTATTTTTCGGCCATTCCCTACCTATTTTGGCTTGAAAAGAAGCCAGAATGGTGTTGTTTAATTTTTTGAATTTTTTTGATACTTTTTTAAAATTCTATATTCCGGGTCAGGTAGGAACTCATCGGAACGATTATTTTTATTTTCACACTTTCTCGGCCTTTCCCAACTTATTTTGGATTGAAAAGGAGCCATAATGGTTTTTTTGAATTTTTTTGCTATTTTTTTGGAATTTTCTATTCCGGGTTGGGTCGGAACTCATTGGAACGATATTTTTTTTTTTTTTTCACTCTTTCTCGGCATTTCTTAACATATTTTGGTTTCGAAAGAAGCAATATCGGTGTTTTTTTATTTTTTTACTATTTTTTTGGAATTCTCTATCCTGGGTCGGGTAGGAGCTCATTGGAACGATTTTTTTTACTTTCACTCTTTCTCGGTCTTTCCCTACTTATTTTGGCTTGAAAAGAATTCATATTGGTGTTTTATAATTTTTTGAATTTTTTTGCTATTTTTTTGGAATTCTCTATTCCGGGTCAGGGAGGAACTCATCTGAACGATTTTTTTTATTCTCACTCTTTCCCGGCCTTACCTAACTTATTTTTCCTTGAAAAGAAGCCATATTGGTATTTTTTTAAATTTTTGAAATTTTTTGTTATTTTTTTGGAATTCTCTATTCCTAGTTGGGTAAGAACTCATCGGAACGATTTTTTTTTATTTTCACTCTTTCTTGGCCATTCCCACCCTATTTTGGATGGAAAAGAGGCCATAATGGTGTTTTTTGATTTTTTGAATTTTTTTGATTTTTTTTTGGAATTCTCTATTACGGATCGAGTAGGAACTCATCGGAACGTTTTTTTTTTTTTCTATTTTCACTATTTCTCGGCCTTTCTTAATTTATTTTGGCTTGAAAAAAAGCAATATAGGTGTTTTTTAATTTTTTTTTTTATTTTTTTGCACTTTTTGGAATTCTCTTTTCTGGGTCAGGTAGGAACTCATTGGAACTATTTTTTTTTTTTTTTACTCTTTCTAGGCCTTTCCCATCTTCTTTTGGCTTGAAAAGAAGCCATAACAGTGTTTTTTAATTTTTTGAAGTTTTTGGATATTTTTATGGAATTCTCTATTACTAGTCGGGTAAGAACTCATCGGCATGATTTTTTTTTCTTTTCTCTATTTTTCGGCCATTCCCTACCTATTTTGGCTTGAAAAGAAGCCAGAATGGTGTTGTTTAATTTTTTGAATTTTTTTGATACTTTTTTAAAATTCTATATTCCGGGTCAGGTAGGAACTCATCGGAACGATTATTTTTATTTTCACACTTTCTCGGCCTTTCCCAACTTATTTTGGATTGAAAAGGAGCCATAATGGTTTTTTTGAATTTTTTTGCTATTTTTTTGGAATTTTCTATTCCGGGTTGGGTCGGAACTCATTGGAACGATATTTTTTTTTTTTTTTCACTCTTTCTCGGCATTTCTTAACATATTTTGGTTTCGAAAGAAGCAATATCGGTGTTTTTTTATTTTTTTACTATTTTTTTGGAATTCTCTATCCTGGGTCGGGTAGGAGCTCATTGGAACGATTTTTTTTACTTTCACTCTTTCTCGGTCTTTCCCTACTTATTTTGGCTTGAAAAGAATTCATATTGGTGTTTTATAATTTTTTGAATTTTTTTGCTATTTTTTTGGAATTCTCTATTCCGGGTCAGGGAGGAACTCATCTGAACGATTTTTTTTATTCTCACTCTTTCCCGGCCTTACCTAACTTATTTTTCCTTGAAAAGAAGCCATATTGGTATTTTTTTAAATTTTTGAAATTTTTTGTTATTTTTTTGGAATTCTCTATTCCTAGTTGGGTAAGAACTCATCGGAACGATTTTTTTTTATTTTCACTCTTTCTTGGCCATTCCCACCCTATTTTGGCTGGAAAAGAGGCCATAATGGTGTTTTTTGATTTTTTGAATTTTTTTGATTTTTTTTTGGAATTCTCTATTACGGATCGAGTAGGAACTCATCGGAACGTTTTTTTTTTTTTCTATTTTCACTATTTCTCGGCCTTTCTTAATTTATTTTGGCTTGAAAAAAAGCAATATAGGTGTTTTTTAATTTTTTTTTTTATTTTTTTGCACTTTTTGGAATTCTCTTTTCTGGGTCAGGTAGGAACTCATTGGAACTATTTTTTTTTTTTTTTACTCTTTCTAGGCCTTTCCCATCTTCTTTTGGCTTGAAAAGAAGCCATAACAGTGTTTTTTAATTTTTTGAAGTTTTTGGATATTTTTATGGAATTCTCTATTACTAGTCGGGTAAGAACTCATCGGCATGATTTTTTTTTCTTTTCTCTATTTTTCGGCCATTCCCTACCTATTTTGGCTTGAAAAGAAGCCAGAATGGTGTTGTTTAATTTTTTGAATTTTTTTGATACTTTTTTAAAATTCTATATTCCGGGTCAGGTAGGAACTCATCGGAACGATTATTTTTATTTTCACACTTTCTCGGCCTTTCCCAACTTATTTTGGATTGAAAAGGAGCCATAATGGTTTTTTTGAATTTTTTTGCTATTTTTTTGGAATTTTCTATTCCGGGTTGGGTCGGAACTCATTGGAACGATATTTTTTTTTTTTTTTCACTCTTTCTCGGCATTTCTTAACATATTTTGGTTTCGAAAGAAGCAATATCGGTGTTTTTTTATTTTTTTACTATTTTTTTGGAATTCTCTATCCTGGGTCGGGTAGGAGCTCATTGGAACGATTTTTTTTACTTTCACTCTTTCTCGGTCTTTCCCTACTTATTTTGGCTTGAAAAGAATTCATATTGGTGTTTTATAATTTTTTGAATTTTTTTGCTATTTTTTTGGAATTCTCTATTCCGGGTCAGGGAGGAACTCATCTGAACGATTTTTTTTATTCTCACTCTTTCCCGGCCTTACCTAACTTATTTTTCCTTGAAAAGAAGCCATATTGGTATTTTTTTAAATTTTTGAAATTTTTTGTTATTTTTTTGGAATTCTCTATTCCTAGTTGGGTAAGAACTCATCGGAACGATTTTTTTTTATTTTCACTCTTTCTTGGCCATTCCCACCCTATTTTGGCTGGAAAAGAGGCCATAATGGTGTTTTTTGATTTTTTGAATTTTTTTGATTTTTTTTTGGAATTCTCTATTACGGATCGAGTAGGAACTCATCGGAACGTTTTTTTTTTTTTCTATTTTCACTATTTCTCGGCCTTTCTTAATTTATTTTGGCTTGAAAAAAAGCAATATAGGTGTTTTTTAATTTTTTTTTTTATTTTTTTGCACTTTTTGGAATTCTCTTTTCTGGGTCAGGTAGGAACTCATTGGAACTATTTTTTTTTTTTTTTACTCTTTCTAGGCCTTTCCCATCTTCTTTTGGCTTGAAAAGAAGCCATAACAGTGTTTTTTAATTTTTTGAAGTTTTTGGATATTTTTATGGAATTCTCTATTACTAGTCGGGTAAGAACTCATCGGCATGATTTTTTTTTCTTTTCTCTATTTTTCGGCCATTCCCTACCTATTTTGGCTTGAAAAGAAGCCAGAATGGTGTTGTTTAATTTTTTGAATTTTTTTGATACTTTTTTAAAATTCTATATTCCGGGTCAGGTAGGAACTCATCGGAACGATTATTTTTATTTTCACACTTTCTCGGCCTTTCCCAACTTATTTTGGATTGAAAAGGAGCCATAATGGTTTTTTTGAATTTTTTTGCTATTTTTTTGGAATTTTCTATTCCGGGTTGGGTCGGAACTCATTGGAACGATTTTTTTTTTTTTTTTCACTCTTTCTCGGCATTTCTTAACATATTTTGGTTTCGAAAGAAGCAATATCGGTGTTTTTTTATTTTTTTACTATTTTTTTGGAATTCTCTATCCTGGGTCGGGTAGGAGCTCATTGGAACGATTTTTTTTACTTTCACTCTTTCTCGGTCTTTCCCTACTTATTTTGGCTTGAAAAGAATTCATATTGGTGTTTTATAATTTTTTGAATTTTTTTGCTATTTTTTTGGAATTCTCTATTCCGGGTCAGGGAGGAACTCATCTGAACGATTTTTTTTATTCTCACTCTTTCCCGGCCTTACCTAACTTATTTTTCCTTGAAAAGAAGCCATATTGGTATTTTTTTAAATTTTTGAAATTTTTTGTTATTTTTTTGGAATTCTCTATTCCTAGTTGGGTAAGAACTCATCGGAACGATTTTTTTTTATTTTCACTCTTTCTTGGCCATTCCCACCCTATTTTGGCTGGAAAAGAGGCCATAATGGTGTTTTTTGATTTTTTGAATTTTTTTGATTTTTTTTTGGAATTCTCTATTACGGATCGAGTAGGAACTCATCGGAACGTTTTTTTTTTTTTTTCTATTTTCACTATTTCTCGGCCTTTCTTAATTTATTTTGGCTTGAAAAAAAGCAATATAGGTGTTTTTTAATTTTTTTTTTTTATTTTTTTGCACTTTTTGGAATTCTCTTTTCTGGGTCAGGTAGGAACTCATTGGAACTATTTTTTTTTTTTTTACTCTTTCTAGGCCTTTCCCATCTTCTTTTGGCTTGAAAAGAAGCCATAACAGTGTTTTTTAATTTTTTGAAGTTTTTGGATATTTTTATGGAATTCTCTATTACTAGTCAGGTAAGAACTCATCGGCATGATTTTTTTTTCTTTTCTCTATTTTTCGGCCATTCCCTACCTATTTTGGCTTGAAAAGAAGCCAGAATGGTGTTGTTTAATTTTTTGAATTTTTTTGATACTTTTTTAAAATTCTATATTCCGGGTCAGGTAGGAACTCATCGGAACGATTATTTTTATTTTCACACTTTCTCGGCCTTTCCCAACTTATTTTGGATTGAAAAGGAGCCATAATGGTTTTTTTGAATTTTTTTGCTATTTTTTTGGAATTTTCTATTCCGGGTTGGGTCGGAACTCATTGGAACGATATTTTTTTTTTTTTTTCACTCTTTCTCGGCATTTCTTAACATATTTTGGTTTCGAAAGAAGCAATATCGGTGTTTTTTTATTTTTTTACTATTTTTTTGGAATTCTCTATCCTGGGTCGGGTAGGAGCTCATTGGAACGATTTTTTTTACTTTCACTCTTTCTCGGTCTTTCCCTACTTATTTTGGCTTGAAAAGAATTCATATTGGTGTTTTATAATTTTTTGAATTTTTTTGCTATTTTTTTGGAATTCTCTATTCCGGGTCAGGGAGGAACTCATCTGAACGATTTTTTTTATTCTCACTCTTTCCCGGCCTTACCTAACTTATTTTTCCTTGAAAAGAAGCCATATTGGTATTTTTTTAAATTTTTGAAATTTTTTGTTATTTTTTTGGAATTCTCTATTCCTAGTTGGGTAAGAACTCATCGGAACGATTTTTTTTTATTTTCACTCTTTCTTGGCCATTCCCACCCTATTTTGGATGGAAAAGAGGCCATAATGGTGTTTTTTGATTTTTTGAATTTTTTTGATTTTTTTTTGGAATTCTCTATTACGGATCGAGTAGGAACTCATCGGAACGTTTTTTTTTTTTTCTATTTTCACTATTTCTCGGCCTTTCTTAATTTATTTTGGCTTGAAAAAAAGCAATATAGGTGTTTTTTAATTTTTTTTTTTATTTTTTTGCACTTTTTGGAATTCTCTTTTCTGGGTCAGGTAGGAACTCATTGGAACTATTTTTTTTTTTTTTTACTCTTTCTAGGCCTTTCCCATCTTCTTTTGGCTTGAAAAGAAGCCATAACAGTGTTTTTTAATTTTTTGAAGTTTTTGGATATTTTTATGGAATTCTCTATTACTAGTCGGGTAAGAACTCATCGGCATGATTTTTTTTTCTTTTCTCTATTTTTCGGCCATTCCCTACCTATTTTGGCTTGAAAAGAAGCCAGAATGGTGTTGTTTAATTTTTTGAATTTTTTTGATACTTTTTTAAAATTCTATATTCCGGGTCAGGTAGGAACTCATCGGAACGATTATTTTTATTTTCACACTTTCTCGGCCTTTCCCAACTTATTTTGGATTGAAAAGGAGCCATAATGGTTTTTTTGAATTTTTTTGCTATTTTTTTGGAATTTTCTATTCCGGGTTGGGTCGGAACTCATTGGAACGATATTTTTTTTTTTTTTTCACTCTTTCTCGGCATTTCTTAACATATTTTGGTTTCGAAAGAAGCAATATCGGTGTTTTTTTATTTTTTTACTATTTTTTTGGAATTCTCTATCCTGGGTCGGGTAGGAGCTCATTGGAACGATTTTTTTTACTTTCACTCTTTCTCGGTCTTTCCCTACTTATTTTGGCTTGAAAAGAATTCATATTGGTGTTTTATAATTTTTTGAATTTTTTTGCTATTTTTTTGGAATTCTCTATTCCGGGTCAGGGAGGAACTCATCTGAACGATTTTTTTTATTCTCACTCTTTCCCGGCCTTACCTAACTTATTTTTCCTTGAAAAGAAGCCATATTGGTATTTTTTTAAATTTTTGAAATTTTTTGTTATTTTTTTGGAATTCTCTATTCCTAGTTGGGTAAGAACTCATCGGAACGATTTTTTTTTATTTTCACTCTTTCTTGGCCATTCCCACCCTATTTTGGCTGGAAAAGAGGCCATAATGGTGTTTTTTGATTTTTTGAATTTTTTTGATTTTTTTTTGGAATTCTCTATTACGGATCGAGTAGGAACTCATCGGAACGTTTTTTTTTTTTTCTATTTTCACTATTTCTCGGCCTTTCTTAATTTATTTTGGCTTGAAAAAAAGCAATATAGGTGTTTTTTAATTTTTTTTTTTATTTTTTTGCACTTTTTGGAATTCTCTTTTCTGGGTCAGGTAGGAACTCATTGGAACTATTTTTTTTTTTTTTTACTCTTTCTAGGCCTTTCCCATCTTCTTTTGGCTTGAAAAGAAGCCATAACAGTGTTTTTTAATTTTTTGAAGTTTTTGGATATTTTTATGGAATTCTCTATTACTAGTCGGGTAAGAACTCATCGGCATGATTTTTTTTTCTTTTCTCTATTTTTCGGCCATTCCCTACCTATTTTGGCTTGAAAAGAAGCCAGAATGGTGTTGTTTAATTTTTTGAATTTTTTTGATACTTTTTTAAAATTCTATATTCCGGGTCAGGTAGGAACTCATCGGAACGATTATTTTTATTTTCACACTTTCTCGGCCTTTCCCAACTTATTTTGGATTGAAAAGGAGCCATAATGGTTT
This sequence comes from Quercus wislizeni, assembly GCA_023055345.1. Lineage (NCBI taxonomy): Eukaryota > Viridiplantae > Streptophyta > Magnoliopsida > Fagales > Fagaceae > Quercus > Quercus wislizeni. Next base: position 31,312,565 of record JALGQJ010000003.1, read on the forward strand.
TTTTGAATTTTTTTGCTATTTTTTTGGAATTTTCTATTCCGGGTTGGGTCGGAACTCATTGGAACGATTTTTTTTTTTTTTTTCACTCTTTCTCGGCATTTCTTAACATATTTTGGTTTCGAAAGAAGCAATATCGGTGTTTTTTTATTTTTTTACTATTTTTTTGGAATTCTCTATCCTGGGTCGGGTAGGAGCTCATTGGAACGATTTTTTTTACTTTCACTCTTTCTCGGTCTTTCCCTACTTATTTTGGCTTGAAAAGAATTCATATTGGTGTTTTATAATTTTTTGAATTTTTTTGCTATTTTTTTGGAATTCTCTATTCCGGGTCAGGGAGGAACTCATCTGAACGATTTTTTTTATTCTCACTCTTTCCCGGCCTTACCTAACTTATTTTTCCTTGAAAAGAAGCCATATTGGTATTTTTTTAAATTTTTGAAATTTTTTGTTATTTTTTTGGAATTCTCTATTCCTAGTTGGGTAAGAACTCATCGGAACGATTTTTTTTTATTTTCACTCTTTCTTGGCCATTCCCACCCTATTTTGGCTGGAAAAGAGGCCATAATGGTGTTTTTTGATTTTTTGAATTTTTTTGATTTTTTTTTGGAATTCTCTATTACGGATCGAGTAGGAACTCATCGGAACGTTTTTTTTTTTTTTTTCTATTTTCACTATTTCTCGGCCTTTCTTAATTTATTTTGGCTTGAAAAAAAGCAATATAGGTGTTTTTTAGTTTTTTTTTTTATTTTTTTGCACTTTTTGGAATTCTCTTTTCTGGGTCAGGTAGGAACTCATTGGAACTATTTTTTTTTTTTTTTACTCTTTCTAGGCCTTTCCCATCTTCTTTTGGCTTGAAAAGAAGCCATAACAGTGTTTTTTAATTTTTTGAAGTTTTTGGATATTTTTATGGAATTCTCTATTACTAGTCGGGTAAGAACTCATCGGCATGATTTTTTTTTCTTTTCTCTATTTTTCGGCCATTCCCTACCTATTTTGGCTTGAAAAGAAGCCAGAATGGTGTTGTTTAATTTTTTGAATTTTTTTGATACTTTTTTAAAATTCTATATTCCGGGTCAGGTAGGAACTCATCGGAACGATTATTTTTATTTTCACACTTTCTCGGCCTTTCCCAACTTATTTTGGATTGAAAAGGAGCCATAATGGTTTTTTTGAATTTTTTTGCTATTTTTTTGGAATTTTCTATTCCGGGTTGGGTCGGAACTCATTGGAACGATTTTTTTTTTTTTTTTCACTCTTTCTCGGCATTTCATAACATATTTTGGTTTCGAAAGAAGCAATATCGGTGTTTTTTTATTTTTTTACTATTTTTTTGGAATTCTCTATCCTGGGTCGGGTAGGAGCTCATTGGAACGATTTTTTTTACTTTCACTCTTTCTCGGTCTTTCCCTACTTATTTTGGCTTGAAAAGAATTCATATTGGTGTTTTATAATTTTTTGAATTTTTTTGCTATTTTTTTGGAATTCTCTATTCCGGGCCAGGGAGGAACTCATCTGAACGATTTTTTTTATTCTCACTCTTTCCCGGCCTTACCTAACTTATTTTTCCTTGAAAAGAAGCCATATTGGTATTTTTTTAAATTTTTGAAATTTTTTGTTATTTTTTTGGAATTCTCTATTCCTAGTTGGGTAAGAACTCATCGGAACGATTTTTTTTTATTTTCACTCTTTCTTGGCCATTCCCACCCTATTTTGGCTGGAAAAGAGGCCATAATGGTGTTTTTTGATTTTTTGAATTTTTTTGATTTTTTTTTGGAATTCTCTATTACGGATCGAGTAGGAACTCATCGGAACGTTTTTTTTTTTTTTTCTATTTTCACTATTTCTCGGCCTTTCTTAATTTATTTTGGCTTGAAAAAAAGCAATATAGGTGTTTTTTAATTTTTTTTTTTATTTTTTTGCACTTTTTGGAATTCTCTTTTCTGGGTCAGGTAGGAACTCATTGGAACTATTTTTTTTTTTTTTTACTCTTTCTAGGCCTTTCCCATCTTCTTTTGGCTTGAAAAGAAGCCATAACAGTGTTATTTAATTTTTTGAAGTTTTTGGATATTTTTATGGAATTCTCTATTACTAGTCGGGTAAGAACTCATCGGCATGATTTTTTTTTCTTTTCTCTATTTTTTGGCCATTCCCTACCTATTTTGGCTTGAAAAGAAGCCAGAATGGTGTTGTTTAATTTTTTGAATTTTTTTGATACTTTTTTAAAATTCTATATTCCGGGTCAGGTAGGAACTCATCGGAACGATTATTTTTATTTTCACACTTTCTCGGCCTTTCCCAACTTATTTTGGATTGAAAAGGAGCCATAATGGTTTTTTTGAATTTTTTTGCTATTTTTTTGGAATTTTCTATTCCGGGTTGGGTCGGAACTCATTGGAACGATTTTTTTTTTTTTTTTCACTCTTTCTCGGCATTTCTTAACATATTTTGGTTTCGAAAGAAGCAATATCGGTGTTTTTTTATTTTTTTACTATTTTTTTGGAATTCTCTATCCTGGGTCGGGTAGGAGCTCATTGGAACGATTTTTTTTACTTTCACTCTTTCTCGGTCTTTCCCTACTTATTTTGGCTTGAAAAGAATTCATATTGGTGTTTTATAATTTTTTGAATTTTTTTGCTATTTTTTTGGAATTCTCTATTCCGGGCCAGGGAGGAACTCATCTGAACGATTTTTTTTATTCTCACTCTTTCCCGGCCTTACCTAACTTATTTTTCCTTGAAAAGAAGCCATATTGGTATTTTTTTAAATTTTTGAAATTTTTTGTTATTTTTTTGGAATTCTCTATTCCTAGTTGGGTAAGAACTCATCGGAACGATTTTTTTTTATTTTCACTCTTTCTTGGCCATTCCCACCCTATTTTGGCTGGAAAAGAGGCCATAATGGTGTTTTTTGATTTTTTGAATTTTTTTGATTTTTTTTTGGAATTCTCTATTACGGATCGAGTAGGAACTCATCGGAACGTTTTTTTTTTTTTTTCTATTTTCACTATTTCTCGGCCTTTCTTAATTTATTTTGGCTTGAAAAAAAGCAATATAGGTGTTTTTTAATTTTTTTTTTTATTTTTTTGCACTTTTTGGAATTCTCTTTTCTGGGTCAGGTAGGAACTCATTGGAACTATTTTTTTTTTTTTTTACTCTTTCTAGGCCTTTCCCATCTTCTTTTGGCTTGAAAAGAAGCCATAACAGTGTTATTTAATTTTTTGAAGTTTTTGGATATTTTTATGGAATTCTCTATTACTAGTCGGGTAAGAACTCATCGGCATGATTTTTTTTTCTTTTCTCTATTTTTTGGCCATTCCCTACCTATTTTGGCTTGAAAAGAAGCCAGAATGGTGTTGTTTAATTTTTTGAATTTTTTTGATACTTTTTTAAAATTCTATATTCCGGGTCAGGTAGGAACTCATCGGAACGATTATTTTTATTTTCACACTTTCTCGGCCTTTCCCAACTTATTTTGGATTGAAAAGGAGCCATAATGGTTTTTTTGAATTTTTTTGCTATTTTTTTGGAATTTTCTATTCCGGGTTGGGTCGGAACTCATTGGAACGATTTTTTTTTTTTTTTTCACTCTTTCTCGGCATTTCTTAACATATTTTGGTTTCGAAAGAAGCAATATCGGTGTTTTTTTATTTTTTTACTATTTTTTTGGAATTCTCTATCCTGGGTCGGGTAGGAGCTCATTGGAACGATTTTTTTTACTTTCACTCTTTCTCGGTCTTTCCCTACTTATTTTGGCTTGAAAAGAATTCATATTGGTGTTTTATAATTTTTTGAATTTTTTTGCTATTTTTTTGGAATTCTCTATTCCGGGTCAGGGAGGAACTCATCTGAACGATTTTTTTTATTCTCACTCTTTCCCGGCCTTACCTAACTTATTTTTCCTTGAAAAGAAGCCATATTGGTATTTTTTTAAATTTGTGAAATTTTTTGTTATTTTTTTGGAATTCTCTATTCCTAGTTGGGTAAGAACTCATCGGAACGATTTTTTTTTATTTTCACTCTTTCTTGGCCATTCCCACCCTATTTTGGCTGGAAAAGAGGCCATAATGGTGTTTTTTGATTTTTTGAATTTTTTTGATTTTTTTTTGGAATTCTCTATTACGGATCGAGTAGGAACTCATCGGAACGTTTTTTTTTTTTTTTTCTATTTTCACTATTTCTCGGCCTTTCTTAATTTATTTTGGCTTGAAAAAAAGCAATATAGGTGTTTTTTAGTTTTTTTTTTTATTTTTTTGCACTTTTTGGAATTCTCTTTTCTGGGTCAGGTAGGAACTCATTGGAACTATTTTTTTTTTTTTTTACTCTTTCTAGGCCTTTCCCATCTTCTTTTGGCTTGAAAAGAAGCCATAACAGTGTTTTTTAATTTTTTGAAGTTTTTGGATATTTTTATGGAATTCTCTATTACTAGTCGGGTAAGAACTCATCGGCATGATTTTTTTTTCTTTTCTCTATTTTTCGGCCATTCCCTACCTATTTTGGCTTGAAAAGAAGCCAGAATGGTGTTGTTTAATTTTTTGAATTTTTTTGATACTTTTTTAAAATTCTATATTCCGGGTCAGGTAGGAACTCATCGGAACGATTATTTTTATTTTCACACTTTCTCGGCCTTTCCCAACTTATTTTGGATTGAAAAGGAGCCATAATGGTTTTTTTGAATTTTTTTGCTATTTTTTTGGAATTTTCTATTCCGGGTTGGGTCGGAACTCATTGGAACGATTTTTTTTTTTTTTTTCACTCTTTCTCGGCATTTCATAACATATTTTGGTTTCGAAAGAAGCAATATCGGTGTTTTTTTATTTTTTTACTATTTTTTTGGAATTCTCTATCCTGGGTCGGGTAGGAGCTCATTGGAACGATTTTTTTTACTTTCACTCTTTCTCGGTCTTTCCCTACTTATTTTGGCTTGAAAAGAATTCATATTGGTGTTTTATAATTTTTTGAATTTTTTTGCTATTTTTTTGGAATTCTCTATTCCGGGCCAGGGAGGAACTCATCTGAACGATTTTTTTTATTCTCACTCTTTCCCGGCCTTACCTAACTTATTTTTCCTTGAAAAGAAGCCATATTGGTATTTTTTTAAATTTTTGAAATTTTTTGTTATTTTTTTGGAATTCTCTATTCCTAGTTGGGTAAGAACTCATCGGAACGATTTTTTTTTATTTTCACTCTTTCTTGGCCATTCCCACCCTATTTTGGCTGGAAAAGAGGCCATAATGGTGTTTTTTGATTTTTTGAATTTTTTTGATTTTTTTTTGGAATTCTCTATTACGGATCGAGTAGGAACTCATCGGAACGTTTTTTTTTTTTTTTCTATTTTCACTATTTCTCGGCCTTTCTTAATTTATTTTGGCTTGAAAAAAAGCAATATAGGTGTTTTTTAATTTTTTTTTTTATTTTTTTGCACTTTTTGGAATTCTCTTTTCTGGGTCAGGTAGGAACTCATTGGAACTATTTTTTTTTTTTTTTACTCTTTCTAGGCCTTTCCCATCTTCTTTTGGCTTGAAAAGAAGCCATAACAGTGTTATTTAATTTTTTGAAGTTTTTGGATATTTTTATGGAATTCTCTATTACTAGTCGGGTAAGAACTCATCGGCATGATTTTTTTTTCTTTTCTCTATTTTTTGGCCATTCCCTACCTATTTTGGCTTGAAAAGAAGCCAGAATGGTGTTGTTTAATTTTTTGAATTTTTTTGATACTTTTTTAAAATTCTATATTCCGGGTCAGGTAGGAACTCATCGGAACGATTATTTTTATTTTCACACTTTCTCGGCCTTTCCCAACTTATTTTGGATTGAAAAGGAGCCATAATGGTTTTTTTGAATTTTTTTGCTATTTTTTTGGAATTTTCTATTCCGGGTTGGGTCGGAACTCATTGGAACGATTTTTTTTTTTTTTTTCACTCTTTCTCGGCATTTCTTAACATATTTTGGTTTCGAAAGAAGCAATATCGGTGTTTTTTTATTTTTTTACTATTTTTTTGGAATTCTCTATCCTGGGTCGGGTAGGAGCTCATTGGAACGATTTTTTTTACTTTCACTCTTTCTCGGTCTTTCCCTACTTATTTTGGCTTGAAAAGAATTCATATTGGTGTTTTATAATTTTTTGAATTTTTTTGCTATTTTTTTGGAATTCTCTATTCCGGGTCAGGGAGGAACTCATCTGAACGATTTTTTTTATTCTCACTCTTTCCCGGCCTTACCTAACTTATTTTTCCTTGAAAAGAAGCCATATTGGTATTTTTTTAAATTTGTGAAATTTTTTGTTATTTTTTTGGAATTCTCTATTCCTAGTTGGGTAAGAACTCATCGGAACGATTTTTTTTTATTTTCACTCTTTCTTGGCCATTCCCACCCTATTTTGGCTGGAAAAGAGGCCATAATGGTGTTTTTTGATTTTTTGAATTTTTTTGATTTTTTTTTGGAATTCTCTATTACGGATCGAGTAGGAACTCATCGGAACGTTTTTTTTTTTTTTTCTATTTTCACTATTTCTCGGCCTTTCTTAATTTATTTTGGCTTGAAAAAAAGCAATATAGGTGTTTTTTAATTTTTTTTTTTTATTTTTTTGCACTTTTTGGAATTCTCTTTTCTGGGTCAGGTAGGAACTCATTGGAACTATTTTTTTTTTTTTTTTACTCTTTCTAGGCCTTTCCCATCTTCTTTTGGCTTGAAAAGAAGCCATAACAGTGTTTTTTAATTTTTTGAAGTTTTTGGATATTTTTATGGAATTCTCTATTACTAGTCGGGTAAGAACTCATCGGCATGATTTTTTTTTTCTTTTCTCTATTTTTCGGCCATTCCCTACCTATTTTGGCTTGAAAAGAAGCCAGAATGGTGTTGTTTAATTTTTTGAATTTTTTTGATACTTTTTTAAAATTCTATATTCCGGGTCAGGTAGGAACTCATCGGAACGATTATTTTTATTTTCACACTTTCTCGGCCTTTCCCAACTTATTTTGGATTGAAAAGGAGCCATAATGGTTTTTTTGAATTTTTTTGCTATTTTTTTGGAATTTTCTATTCCGGGTTGGGTCGGAACTCATTGGAACGATTTTTTTTTTTTTTTTCACTCTTTCTCGGCATTTCTTAACATATTTTGGTTTCGAAAGAAGCAATATCGGTGTTTTTTTATTTTTTTACTATTTTTTTGGAATTCTCTATCCTGGGTCGGGTAGGAGCTCATTGGAACGATTTTTTTTACTTTCACTCTTTCTCGGTCTTTCCCTACTTATTTTGGCTTGAAAAGAATTCATATTGGTGTTTTATAATTTTTTGAATTTTTTTGCTATTTTTTTGGAATTCTCTATTCCGGGTCAGGGAGGAACTCATCTGAACGATTTTTTTTATTCTCACTCTTTCCCGGCCTTACCTAACTTATTTTTCCTTGAAAAGAAGCCATATTGGTATTTTTTTAAATTTTTGAAATTTTTTGTTATTTTTTTGGAATTCTCTATTCCTAGTTGGGTAAGAACTCATCGGAACGATTTTTTTTTATTTTCACTCTTTCTTGGCCATTCCCACCCTATTTTGGCTGGAAAAGAGGCCATAATGGTGTTTTTTGATTTTTTGAATTTTTTTGATTTTTTTTTGGAATTCTCTATTACGGATCGAGTAGGAACTCATCGGAACGTTTTTTTTTTTTTTTCTATTTTCACTATTTCTCGGCCTTTCTTAATTTATTTTGGCTTGAAAAAAAGCAATATAGGTGTTTTTTAATTTTTTTTTTTTATTTTTTTGCACTTTTTGGAATTCTCTTTTCTGGGTCAGGTAGGAACTCATTGGAACTATTTTTTTTTTTTTTTTACTCTTTCTAGGCCTTTCCCATCTTCTTTTGGCTTGAAAAGAAGCCATAACAGTGTTTTTTAATTTTTTGAAGTTTTTGGATATTTTTATGGAATTCTCTATTACTAGTCGGGTAAGAACTCATCGGCATGATTTTTTTTTTCTTTTCTCTATTTTTCGGCCATTCCCTACCTATTTTGGCTTGAAAAGAAGCCAGAATGGTGTTGTTTAATTTTTTGAATTTTTTTGATACTTTTTTAAAATTCTATATTCCGGGTCAGGTAGGAACTCATCGGAACGATTATTTTTATTTTCACACTTTCTCGGCCTTTCCCAACTTATTTTGGATTGAAAAGGAGCCATAATGGTTTTTTTGAATTTTTTTGCTATTTTTTTGGAATTTTCTATTCCGGGTTGGGTCGGAACTCATTGGAACGATTTTTTTTTTTTTTTTCACTCTTTCTCGGCATTTCTTAACATATTTTGGTTTCGAAAGAAGCAATATCGGTGTTTTTTTATTTTTTTACTATTTTTTTGGAATTCTCTATCCTGGGTCGGGTAGGAGCTCATTGGAACGATTTTTTTTACTTTCACTCTTTCTCGGTCTTTCCCTACTTATTTTGGCTTGAAAAGAATTCATATTGGTGTTTTATAATTTTTTGAATTTTTTTGCTATTTTTTTGGAATTCTCTATTCCGGGTCAGGGAGGAACTCATCTGAACGATTTTTTTTATTCTCACTCTTTCCCGGCCTTACCTAACTTATTTTTCCTTGAAAAGAAGCCATATTGGTATTTTTTTAAATTTTTGAAATTTTTTGTTATTTTTTTGGAATTCTCTATTCCTAGTTGGGTAAGAACTCATCGGAACGATTTTTTTTTATTTTCACTCTTTCTTGGCCATTCCCACCCTATTTTGGCTGGAAAAGAGGCCATAATGGTGTTTTTTGATTTTTTGAATTTTTTTGATTTTTTTTTGGAATTCTCTATTACGGATCGAGTAGGAACTCATCGGAACGTTTTTTTTTTTTCTATTTTCACTATTTCTCGGCCTTTCTTAATTTATTTTGGCTTGAAAAAAAGCAATATAGGTGTTTTTTAATTTTTATTTTTTTATTTTTTTGCACTTTTTGGAATTCTCTTTTCTGGGTCAGGTAGGAACTCATTGGAACTATTTTTTTTTTTTTTTTACTCTTTCTAGGCCTTTCCCATCTTCTTTTGGCTTGAAAAGAAGCCATAACAGTGTTTTTTAATTTTTTGAAGTTTTTGGATATTTTTATGGAATTCTCTATTACTAGTCGGGTAAGAACTCATCGGCATGATTTTTTTTTCTTTTCTCTATTTTTCGGCCATTCCCTACCTATTTTGGCTTGAAAAGAAGCCAGAATGGTGTTGTTTAATTTTTTGAATTTTTTTGATACTTTTTTAAAATTCTATATTCCGGGTCAGGTAGGAACTCATCGGAACGATTATTTTTATTTTCACACTTTCTCGGCCTTTCCCAACTTATTTTGGATTGAAAAGGAGCCATAATGGTTTTTTTGAATTTTTTTGCTATTTTTTTGGAATTTTCTATTCCGGGTTGGGTCGGAACTCATTGGAACGATTTTTTTTTTTTTTTTCACTCTTTCTCGGCATTTCTTAACATATTTTGGTTTCGAAAGAAGCAATATCGGTGTTTTTTTATTTTTTTACTATTTTTTTGGAATTCTCTATCCTGGGTCGGGTAGGAGCTCATTGGAACGATTTTTTTTACTTTCACTCTTTCTCGGTCTTTCCCTACTTATTTTGGCTTGAAAAGAATTCATATTGGTGTTTTATAATTTTTTGAATTTTTTTGCTATTTTTTTGGAATTCTCTATTCCGGGTCAGGGAGGAACTCATCTGAACGATTTTTTTTATTCTCACTCTTTCCCGGCCTTACCTAACTTATTTTTCCTTGAAAAGAAGCCATATTGGTATTTTTTTAAATTTTTGAAATTTTTTGTTATTTTTTTGGAATTCTCTATTCCTAGTTGGGTAAGAACTCATCGGAACGATTTTTTTTTATTTTCACTCTTTCTTGGCCATTCCCACCCTATTTTGGCTGGAAAAGAGGCCATAATGGTGTTTTTTGATTTTTTGAATTTTTTTGATTTTTTTTTGGAATTCTCTATTACGGATCGAGTAGGAACTCATCGGAACGTTTTTTTTTTTTTTCTATTTTCACTATTTCTCGGCCTTTCTTAATTTATTTTGGCTTGAAAAAAAGCAATATAGGTGTTTTTTAATTTTTTTTTTTTATTTTTTTGCACTTTTTGGAATTCTCTTTTCTGGGTCAGGTAGGAACTCATTGGAACTATTTTTTTTTTTTTTACTCTTTCTAGGCCTTTCCCATCTTCTTTTGGCTTGAAAAGAAGCCATAACAGTGTTTTTTAATTTTTTGAAGTTTTTGGATATTTTTATGGAATTCTCTATTACTAGTCGGGTAAGAACTCATCGGCATGATTTTTTTTTCTTTTCTCTATTTTTCGGCCATTCCCTACCTATTTTGGCTTGAAAAGAAGCCAGAATGGTGTTGTTTAATTTTTTGAATTTTTTTGATACTTTTTTAAAATTCTATATTCCGGGTCAGGTAGGAACTCATCGGAACGATTATTTTTATTTTCACACTTTCTCGGCCTTTCCCAACTTATTTTGGATTGAAAAGGAGCCATAATGGTTTTTTTGAATTTTTTTGCTATTTTTTTGGAATTTTCTATTCCGGGTTGGGTCGGAACTCATTGGAACGATTTTTTTTTTTTTTTTCACTCTTTCTCGGCATTTCTTAACATATTTTGGTTTCGAAAGAAGCAATATCGGTGTTTTTTTATTTTTTTACTATTTTTTTGGAATTCTCTATCCTGGGTCGGGTAGGAGCTCATTGGAACGATTTTTTTTACTTTCACTCTTTCTCGGTCTTTCCCTACTTATTTTGGCTTGAAAAGAATTCATATTGGTGTTTTATAATTTTTTGAATTTTTTTGCTATTTTTTTGGAATTCTCTATTCCGGGTCAGGGAGGAACTCATCTGAACGATTTTTTTTATTCTCACTCTTTCCCGGCCTTACCTAACTTATTTTTCCTTGAAAAGAAGCCATATTGGTATTTTTTTAAATTTTTGAAATTTTTTGTTATTTTTTTGGAATTCTCTATTCCTAGTTGGGTAAGAACTCATCGGAACGATTTTTTTTTATTTTCACTCTTTCTTGGCCATTCCCACCCTATTTTGGCTGGAAAAGAGGCCATAATGGTGTTTTTTGATTTTTTGAATTTTTTTGATTTTTTTTTGGAATTCTCTATTACGGATCGAGTAGGAACTCATCGGAACGTTTTTTTTTTTTTTTTCTATTTTCACTATTTCTCGGCCTTTCTTAATTTATTTTGGCTTGAAAAAAAGCAATATAGGTGTTTTTTAGTTTTTTTTTTTATTTTTTTGCACTTTTTGGAATTCTCTTTTCTGGGTCAGGTAGGAACTCATTGGAACTATTTTTTTTTTTTTTTACTCTTTCTAGGCCTTTCCCATCTTCTTTTGGCTTGAAAAGAAGCCATAACAGTGTTTTTTAATTTTTTGAAGTTTTTGGATATTTTTATGGAATTCTCTATTACTAGTCGGGTAAGAACTCATCGGCATGATTTTTTTTTCTTTTCTCTATTTTTCGGCCATTCCCTACCTATTTTGGCTTGAAAAGAAGCCAGAATGGTGTTGTTTAATTTTTTGAATTTTTTTGATACTTTTTTAAAATTCTATATTCCGGGTCAGGTAGGAACTCATCGGAACGATTATTTTTATTTTCACACTTTCTCGGCCTTTCCCAACTTATTTTGGATTGAAAAGGAGCCATAATGGTTTTTTTGAATTTTTTTGCTATTTTTTTGGAATTTTCTATTCCGGGTTGGGTCGGAACTCATTGGAACGATTTTTTTTTTTTTTTCACTCTTTCTCGGCATTTCATAACATATTTTGGTTTCGAAAGAAGCAATATCGGTGTTTTTTTATTTTTTTACTATTTTTTTGGAATTCTCTATCCTGGGTCGGGTAGGAGCTCATTGGAACGATTTTTTTTACTTTCACTCTTTCTCGGTCTTTCCCTACTTATTTTGGCTTGAAAAGAATTCATATTGGTGTTTTATAATTTTTTGAATTTTTTTGCTATTTTTTTGGAATTCTCTATTCCGGGCCAGGGAGGAACTCATCTGAACGATTTTTTTTATTCTCACTCTTTCCCGGCCTTACCTAACTTATTTTTCCTTGAAAAGAAGCCATATTGGTATTTTTTTAAATTTTTGAAATTTTTTGTTATTTTTTTGGAATTCTCTATTCCTAGTTGGGTAAGAACTCATCGGAACGATTTTTTTTTATTTTCACTCTTTCTTGGCCATTCCCACCCTATTTTGGCTGGAAAAGAGGCCATAATGGTGTTTTTTGATTTTTTGAATTTTTTTGATTTTTTTTTGGAATTCTCTATTACGGATCGAGTAGGAACTCATCGGAACGTTTTTTTTTTTTTTTCTATTTTCACTATTTCTCGGCCTTTCTTAATTTATTTTGGCTTGAAAAAAAGCAATATAGGTGTTTTTTAATTTTTTTTTTTATTTTTTTGCACTTTTTGGAATTCTCTTTTCTGGGTCAGGTAGGAACTCATTGGAACTATTTTTTTTTTTTTTTACTCTTTCTAGGCCTTTCCCATCTTCTTTTGGCTTGAAAAGAAGCCATAACAGTGTTTTTTAATTTTTTGAAGTTTTTGGATATTTTTATGGAATTCTCTATTACTAGTCGGGTAAGAACTCATCGGCATGATTTTTTTTTCTTTTCTCTATTTTTTGGCCATTCCCTACCTATTTTGGCTTGAAAAGAAGCCAGAATGGTGTTGTTTAATTTTTTGAATTTTTTTGATACTTTTTTAAAATTCTATATTCCGGGTCAGGTAGGAACTCATCGGAACGATTATTTTTATTTTCACACTTTCTCGGCCTTTCCCAACTTATTTTGGATTGAAAAGGAGCCATAATGGTTTTTTTGAATTTTTTTGCTATTTTTTTGGAATTTTCTATTCCGGGTTGGGTCGGAACTCATTGGAACGATTTTTTTTTTTTTTTTCACTCTTTCTCGGCATTTCTTAACATATTTTGGTTTCGAAAGAAGCAATATCGGTGTTTTTTTATTTTTTTACTATTTTTTTGGAATTCTCTATCCTGGGTCGGGTAGGAGCTCATTGGAACGATTTTTTTTACTTTCACTCTTTCTCGGTCTTTCCCTACTTATTTTGGCTTGAAAAGAATTCATATTGGTGTTTTATAATTTTTTGAATTTTTTTGCTATTTTTTTGGAATTCTCTATTCCGGGTCAGGGAGGAACTCATCTGAACGATTTTTTTTATTCTCACTCTTTCCCGGCCTTACCTAACTTATTTTTCCTTGAAAAGAAGCCATATTGGTATTTTTTTAAATTTGTGAAATTTTTTGTTATTTTTTTGGAATTCTCTATTCCTAGTTGGGTAAGAACTCATCGGAACGATTTTTTTTTATTTTCACTCTTTCTTGGCCATTCCCACCCTATTTTGGCTGGAAAAGAGGCCATAATTGTGTTTTTTGATTTTTTGAATTTTTTTGATTTTTTTTTGGAATTCTCTATTACGGATCGAGTAGGAACTCATCGGAACGTTTTTTTTTTTTTCTATTTTCACTATTTCTCGGCCTTTCTTAATTTATTTTGGCTTGAAAAAAAGCAATATAGGTGTTTTTTAATTTTTATTTTTTATTTTTTTGCACTTTTTGGAATTCTCTTTTCTGGGTCAGGTAGGAACTCATTGGAACTATTTTTTTTTTTTTTTACTCTTTCTAGGCCTTTCCCATCTTCTTTTGGCTTGAAAAGAAGCCATAACAGTGTTTTTTAATTTTTTGAAGTTTTTGGATATTTTTATGGAATTCTCTATTACTAGTCGGGTAAGAACTCATCGGCATGATTTTTTTTTCTTTTCTCTATTTTTCGGCCATTCCCTACCTATTTTGGCTTGAAAAGAAGCCAGAATGGTGTTGTTTAATTTTTTGAATTTTTTTGATACTTTTTTAAAATTCTATATTCCGGGTCAGGTAGGAACTCATCGGAACGATTATTTTTATTTCCACACTTTCTCGGCCTTTCCCAACTTATTTTGGGTTGAAAAGGAGCCATAATGGTTTTTTTGAATTTTTTTGCTATTTTTTTGGAATTTTCTATTCCGGGTTGGGTCGGAACTCATTGGAACGATTTTTTTTTTTTTTTTCACTCTTTCTCGGCATTTCTTAACATATTTTGGTTTCGAAAGAAGCAATATCGGTGTTTTTTTATTTTTTTACTATTTTTTTGGAATTCTCTATCCTGGGTCGGGTAGGAGCTCATTGGAACGATTTTTTTTACTTTCACTCTTTCTCGGTCTTTCCCTACTTATTTTGGCTTGAAAAGAATTCATATTGGTGTTTTATAATTTTTTGAATTTTTTTGCTATTTTTTTGGAATTCTCTATTCCGGGTCAGGGAGGAACTCATCTGAACGATTTTTTTTATTCTCACTCTTTCCCGGCCTTACCTAACTTATTTTTCCTTGAAAAGAAGCCATATTGGTATTTTTTTAAATTTTTGAAATTTTTTGTTATTTTTTTGGAATTCTCTATTCCTAGTTGGGTAAGAACTCATCGGAACGATTTTTTTTTATTTTCACTCTTTCTTGGCCATTCCCACCCTATTTTGGCTGGAAAAGAGGCCATAATGGTGTTTTTTGATTTTTTGAATTTTTTTGATTTTTTTTTGGAATTCTCTATTACGGATCGAGTAGGAACTCATCGGAACGTTTTTTTTTTTTTTCTATTTTCACTATTTCTCGGCCTTTCTTAATTTATTTTGGCTTGAAAAAAAGCAATATAGGTGTTTTTTAATTTTTTTTTTTTATTTTTTTGCACTTTTTGGAATTCTCTTTTCTGGGTCAGGTAGGAACTCATTGGAACTATTTTTTTTTTTTTTTTACTCTTTCTAGGCCTTTCCCATCTTCTTTTGGCTTGAAAAGAAGCCATAACAGTGTTTTTTAATTTTTTGAAGTTTTTGGATATTTTTATGGAATTCTCTATTACTAGTCGGGTAAGAACTCATCGGCATGATTTTTTTTTTCTTTTCTCTATTTTTCGGCCATTCCCTACCTATTTTGGCTTGAAAAGAAGCCAGAATGGTGTTGTTTAATTTTTTGAATTTTTTTGATACTTTTTTAAAATTCTATATTCCGGGTCAGGTAGGAACTCATCGGAACGATTATTTTTATTTTCACACTTTCTCGGCCTTTCCCAACTTATTTTGGATTGAAAAGGAGCCATAATGGTTTTTTTGAATTTTTTTGCTATTTTTTTGGAATTTTCTATTCCGGGTTGGGTCGGAACTCATTGGAACGATTTTTTTTTTTTTTTCACTCTTTCTCGGCATTTCTTAACATATTTTGGTTTCGAAAGAAGCAATATCGGTGTTTTTTTATTTTTTTACTATTTTTTTGGAATTCTCTATCCTGGGTCGGGTAGGAGCTCATTGGAACGATTTTTTTTACTTTCACTCTTTCTCGGTCTTTCCCTACTTATTTTGGCTTGAAAAGAATTCATATTGGTGTTTTATAATTTTTTGAATTTTTTTGCTATTTTTTTGGAATTCTCTATTCCGGGTCAGGGAGGAACTCATCTGAACGATTTTTTTTATTCTCACTCTTTCCCGGCCTTACCTAACTTATTTTTCCTTGAAAAGAAGCCATATTGGTATTTTTTTAAATTTTTGAAATTTTTTGTTATTTTTTTGGAATTCTCTATTCCTAGTTGGGTAAGAACTCATCGGAACGATTTTTTTTTATTTTCACTCTTTCTTGGCCATTCCCACCCTATTTTGGCTGGAAAAGAGGCCATAATGGTGTTTTTTGATTTTTTGAATTTTTTTGATTTTTTTTTGGAATTCTCTATTACGGATCGAGTAGGAACTCATCGGAACGTTTTTTTTTTTTTTCTATTTTCACTATTTCTCGGCCTTTCTTAATTTATTTTGGCTTGAAAAAAAGCAATATAGGTGTTTTTTAATTTTTATTTTTTTATTTTTTTGCACTTTTTGGAATTCTCTTTTCTGGGTCAGGTAGGAACTCATTGGAACTATTTTTTTTTTTTTTTTACTCTTTCTAGGCCTTTCCCATCTTCTTTTGGCTTGAAAAGAAGCCATAACAGTGTTTTTTAATTTTTTGAAGTTTTTGGATATTTTTATGGAATTCTCTATTACTAGTCGGGTAAGAACTCATCGGCATGATTTTTTTTTCTTTTCTCTATTTTTCGGCCATTCCCTACCTATTTTGGCTTGAAAAGAAGCCAGAATGGTGTTGTTTAATTTTTTGAATTTTTTTGATACTTTTTTAAAATTCTATATTCCGGGTCAGGTAGGAACTCATCGGAACGATTATTTTTATTTTCACACTTTCTCGGCCTTTCCCAACTTATTTTGGATTGAAAAGGAGCCATAATGGTTTTTTTGAATTTTTTTGCTATTTTTTTGGAATTTTCTATTCCGGGTTGGGTCGGAACTCATTGGAACGATTTTTTTTTTTTTTTTCACTCTTTCTCGGCATTTCTTAACATATTTTGGTTTCGAAAGAAGCAATATCGGTGTTTTTTTATTTTTTTACTATTTTTTTGGAATTCTCTATCCTGGGTCGGGTAGGAGCTCATTGGAACGATTTTTTTTACTTTCACTCTTTCTCGGTCTTTCCCTACTTATTTTGGCTTGAAAAGAATTCATATTGGTGTTTTATAATTTTTTGAATTTTTTTGCTATTTTTTTGGAATTCTCTATTCCGGGTCAGGGAGGAACTCATCTGAACGATTTTTTTTATTCTCACTCTTTCCCGGCCTTACCTAACTTATTTTTCCTTGAAAAGAAGCCATATTGGTATTTTTTTAAATTTTTGAAATTTTTTGTTATTTTTTTGGAATTCTCTATTCCTAGTTGGGTAAGAACTCATCGGAACGATTTTTTTTTATTTTCACTCTTTCTTGGCCATTCCCACCCTATTTTGGCTGGAAAAGAGGCCATAATGGTGTTTTTTGATTTTTTGAATTTTTTTGATTTTTTTTTGGAATTCTCTATTACGGATCGAGTAGGAACTCATCGGAACGTTTTTTTTTTTTTTCTATTTTCACTATTTCTCGGCCTTTCTTAATTTATTTTGGCTTGAAAAAAAGCAATATAGGTGTTTTTTAATTTTTTTTTTTTATTTTTTTGCACTTTTTGGAATTCTCTTTTCTGGGTCAGGTAGGAACTCATTGGAACTATTTTTTTTTTTTTTACTCTTTCTAGGCCTTTCCCATCTTCTTTTGGCTTGAAAAGAAGCCATAACAGTGTTTTTTAATTTTTTGAAGTTTTTGGATATTTTTATGGAATTCTCTATTACTAGTCGGGTAAGAACTCATCGGCATGATTTTTTTTTCTTTTCTCTATTTTTCGGCCATTCCCTACCTATTTTGGCTTGAAAAGAAGCCAGAATGGTGTTGTTTAATTTTTTGAATTTTTTTGATACTTTTTTAAAATTCTATATTCCGGGTCAGGTAGGAACTCATCGGAACGATTATTTTTATTTTCACACTTTCTCGGCCTTTCCCAACTTATTTTGGATTGAAAAGGAGCCATAATGGTTTTTTTGAATTTTTTTGCTATTTTTTTGGAATTTTCTATTCCGGGTTGGGTCGGAACTCATTGGAACGATTTTTTTTTTTTTTTTCACTCTTTCTCGGCATTTCTTAACATATTTTGGTTTCGAAAGAAGCAATATCGGTGTTTTTTTATTTTTTTACTATTTTTTTGGAATTCTCTATCCTGGGTCGGGTAGGAGCTCATTGGAACGATTTTTTTTACTTTCACTCTTTCTCGGTCTTTCCCTACTTATTTTGGCTTGAAAAGAATTCATATTGGTGTTTTATAATTTTTTGAATTTTTTTGCTATTTTTTTGGAATTCTCTATTCCGGGTCAGGGAGGAACTCATCTGAACGATTTTTTTTATTCTCACTCTTTCCCGGCCTTACCTAACTTATTTTTCCTTGAAAAGAAGCCATATTGGTATTTTTTTAAATTTTTGAAATTTTTTGTTATTTTTTTGGAATTCTCTATTCCTAGTTGGGTAAGAACTCATCGGAACGATTTTTTTTTATTTTCACTCTTTCTTGGCCATTCCCACCCTATTTTGGCTGGAAAAGAGGCCATAATGGTGTTTTTTGATTTTTTGAATTTTTTTGATTTTTTTTTGGAATTCTCTATTACGGATCGAGTAGGAACTCATCGGAACGTTTTTTTTTTTTTTTTCTATTTTCACTATTTCTCGGCCTTTCTTAATTTATTTTGGCTTGAAAAAAAGCAATATAGGTGTTTTTTAGTTTTTTTTTTTATTTTTTTGCACTTTTTGGAATTCTCTTTTCTGGGTCAGGTAGGAACTCATTGGAACTATTTTTTTTTTTTTTTACTCTTTCTAGGCCTTTCCCATCTTCTTTTGGCTTGAAAAGAAGCCATAACAGTGTTTTTTAATTTTTTGAAGTTTTTGGATATTTTTATGGAATTCTCTATTACTAGTCGGGTAAGAACTCATCGGCATGATTTTTTTTTCTTTTCTCTATTTTTCGGCCATTCCCTACCTATTTTGGCTTGAAAAGAAGCCAGAATGGTGTTGTTTAATTTTTTGAATTTTTTTGATACTTTTTTAAAATTCTATATTCCGGGTCAGGTAGGAACTCATCGGAACGATTATTTTTATTTTCACACTTTCTCGGCCTTTCCCAACTTATTTTGGATTGAAAAGGAGCCATAATGGTTTTTTTGAATTTTTTTGCTATTTTTTTGGAATTTTCTATTCCGGGTTGGGTCGGAACTCATTGGAACGATTTTTTTTTTTTTTTCACTCTTTCTCGGCATTTCATAACATATTTTGGTTTCGAAAGAAGCAATATCGGTGTTTTTTTATTTTTTTACTATTTTTTTGGAATTCTCTATCCTGGGTCGGGTAGGAGCTCATTGGAACGATTTTTTTTACTTTCACTCTTTCTCGGTCTTTCCCTACTTATTTTGGCTTGAAAAGAATTCATATTGGTGTTTTATAATTTTTTGAATTTTTTTGCTATTTTTTTGGAATTCTCTATTCCGGGTCAGGGAGGAACTCATCTGAACGATTTTTTTTATTCTCACTCTTTCCCGGCCTTACCTAACTTATTTTTCCTTGAAAAGAAGCCATATTGGTATTTTTTTAAATTTGTGAAATTTTTTGTTATTTTTTTGGAATTCTCTATTCCTAGTTGGGTAAGAACTCATCGGAACGATTTTTTTTTATTTTCACTCTTTCTTGGCCATTCCCACCCTATTTTGGCTGGAAAAGAGGCCATAATGGTGTTTTTTGATTTTTTGAATTTTTTTGATTTTTTTTTGGAATTCTCTATTACGGATCGAGTAGGAACTCATCGGAACGTTTTTTTTTTTTTCTATTTTCACTATTTCTCGGCCTTTCTTAATTTATTTTGGCTTGAAAAAAAGCAATATAGGTGTTTTTTAATTTTTATTTTTTATTTTTTTGCACTTTTTGGAATTCTCTTTTCTGGGTCAGGTAGGAACTCATTGGAACTATTTTTTTTTTTTTTTTACTCTTTCTAGGCCTTTCCCATCTTCTTTTGGCTTGAAAAGAAGCCATAACAGTGTTTTTTAATTTTTTGAAGTTTTTGGATATTTTTATGGAATTCTCTATTACTAGTCGGGTAAGAACTCATCGGCATGATTTTTTTTTCTTTTCTCTATTTTTCGGCCATTCCCTACCTATTTTGGCTTGAAAAGAAGCCAGAATGGTGTTGTTTAATTTTTTGAATTTTTTTGATACTTTTTTAAAATTCTATATTCCGGGTCAGGTAGGAACTCATCGGAACGATTATTTTTATTTCCACACTTTCTCGGCCTTTCCCAACTTATTTTGGGTTGAAAAGGAGCCATAATGGTTTTTTTGAATTTTTTTGCTATTTTTTTGGAATTTTCTATTCCGGGTTGGGTCGGAACTCATTGGAACGATTTTTTTTTTTTTTTTCACTCTTTCTCGGCATTTCTTAACATATTTTGGTTTCGAAAGAAGCAATATCGGTGTTTTTTTATTTTTTTACTATTTTTTTGGAATTCTCTATCCTGGGTCGGGTAGGAGCTCATTGGAACGATTTTTTTTACTTTCACTCTTTCTCGGTCTTTCCCTACTTATTTTGGCTTGAAAAGAATTCATATTGGTGTTTTATAATTTTTTGAATTTTTTTGCTATTTTTTTGGAATTCTCTATTCCGGGTCAGGGAGGAACTCATCTGAACGATTTTTTTTATTCTCACTCTTTCCCGGCCTTACCTAACTTATTTTTCCTTGAAAAGAAGCCATATTGGTATTTTTTTAAATTTTTGAAATTTTTTGTTATTTTTTTGGAATTCTCTATTCCTAGTTGGGTAAGAACTCATCGGAACGATTTTTTTTTATTTTCACTCTTTCTTGGCCATTCCCACCCTATTTTGGCTGGAAAAGAGGCCATAATGGTGTTTTTTGATTTTTTGAATTTTTTTGATTTTTTTTTGGAATTCTCTATTACGGATCGAGTAGGAACTCATCGGAACGTTTTTTTTTTTTTTCTATTTTCACTATTTCTCGGCCTTTCTTAATTTATTTTGGCTTGAAAAAAAGCAATATAGGTGTTTTTTAATTTTTTTTTTTTATTTTTTTGCACTTTTTGGAATTCTCTTTTCTGGGTCAGGTAGGAACTCATTGGAACTATTTTTTTTTTTTTTACTCTTTCTAGGCCTTTCCCATCTTCTTTTGGCTTGAAAAGAAGCCATAACAGTGTTTTTTAATTTTTTGAAGTTTTTGGATATTTTTATGGAATTCTCTATTACTAGTCGGGTAAGAACTCATCGGCATGATTTTTTTTTCTTTTCTCTATTTTTCGGCCATTCCCTACCTATTTTGGCTTGAAAAGAAGCCAGAATGGTGTTGTTTAATTTTTTGAATTTTTTTGATACTTTTTTAAAATTCTATATTCCGGGTCAGGTAGGAACTCATCGGAACGATTATTTTTATTTTCACACTTTCTCGGCCTTTCCCAACTTATTTTGGATTGAAAAGGAGCCATAATGGTTTTTTTGAATTTTTTTGCTATTTTTTTGGAATTTTCTATTCCGGGTTGGGTCGGAACTCATTGGAACGATTTTTTTTTTTTTTTTCACTCTTTCTCGGCATTTCTTAACATATTTTGGTTTCGAAAGAAGCAATATCGGTGTTTTTTTATTTTTTTACTATTTTTTTGGAATTCTCTATCCTGGGTCGGGTAGGAGCTCATTGGAACGATTTTTTTTACTTTCACTCTTTCTCGGTCTTTCCCTACTTATTTTGGCTTGAAAAGAATTCATATTGGTGTTTTATAATTTTTTGAATTTTTTTGCTATTTTTTTGGAATTCTCTATTCCGGGTCAGGGAGGAACTCATCTGAACGATTTTTTTTATTCTCACTCTTTCCCGGCCTTACCTAACTTATTTTTCCTTGAAAAGAAGCCATATTGGTATTTTTTTAAATTTTTGAAATTTTTTGTTATTTTTTTGGAATTCTCTATTCCTAGTTGGGTAAGAACTCATCGGAACGATTTTTTTTTATTTTCACTCTTTCTTGGCCATTCCCACCCTATTTTGGCTGGAAAAGAGGCCATAATGGTGTTTTTTGATTTTTTGAATTTTTTTGATTTTTTTTTGGAATTCTCTATTACGGATCGAGTAGGAACTCATCGGAACGTTTTTTTTTTTTTTTTCTATTTTCACTATTTCTCGGCCTTTCTTAATTTATTTTGGCTTGAAAAAAAGCAATATAGGTGTTTTTTAGTTTTTTTTTTTATTTTTTTGCACTTTTTGGAATTCTCTTTTCTGGGTCAGGTAGGAACTCATTGGAACTATTTTTTTTTTTTTTTACTCTTTCTAGGCCTTTCCCATCTTCTTTTGGCTTGAAAAGAAGCCATAACAGTGTTTTTTAATTTTTTGAAGTTTTTGGATATTTTTATGGAATTCTCTATTACTAGTCGGGTAAGAACTCATCGGCATGATTTTTTTTTCTTTTCTCTATTTTTCGGCCATTCCCTACCTATTTTGGCTTGAAAAGAAGCCAGAATGGTGTTGTTTAATTTTTTGAATTTTTTTGATACTTTTTTAAAATTCTATATTCCGGGTCAGGTAGGAACTCATCGGAACGATTATTTTTATTTTCACACTTTCTCGGCCTTTCCCAACTTATTTTGGATTGAAAAGGAGCCATAATGGTTTTTTTGAATTTTTTTGCTATTTTTTTGGAATTTTCTATTCCGGGTTGGGTCGGAACTCATTGGAACGATTTTTTTTTTTTTTTCACTCTTTCTCGGCATTTCATAACATATTTTGGTTTCGAAAGAAGCAATATCGGTGTTTTTTTATTTTTTTACTATTTTTTTGGAATTCTCTATCCTGGGTCGGGTAGGAGCTCATTGGAACGATTTTTTTTACTTTCACTCTTTCTCGGTCTTTCCCTACTTATTTTGGCTTGAAAAGAATTCATATTGGTGTTTTATAATTTTTTGAATTTTTTTGCTATTTTTTTGGAATTCTCTATTCCGGGTCAGGGAGGAACTCATCTGAACGATTTTTTTTATTCTCACTCTTTCCCGGCCTTACCTAACTTATTTTTCCTTGAAAAGAAGCCATATTGGTATTTTTTTAAATTTGTGAAATTTTTTGTTATTTTTTTGGAATTCTCTATTCCTAGTTGGGTAAGAACTCATCGGAACGATTTTTTTTTTATTTTCACTCTTTCTTGGCCATTCCCACCCTATTTTGGCTGGAAAAGAGGCCATAATGGTGTTTTTTGATTTTTTGAATTTTTTTGATTTTTTTTTGGAATTCTCTATTACGGATCGAGTAGGAACTCATCGGAACGTTTTTTTTTTTTTCTATTTTCACTATTTCTCGGCCTTTCTTAATTTATTTTGGCTTGAAAAAAAGCAATATAGGTGTTTTTTAATTTTTATTTTTTATTTTTTTGCACTTTTTGGAATTCTCTTTTCTGGGTCAGGTAGGAACTCATTGGAACTATTTTTTTTTTTTTTTTACTCTTTCTAGGCCTTTCCCATCTTCTTTTGGCTTGAAAAGAAGCCATAACAGTGTTTTTTAATTTTTTGAAGTTTTTGGATATTTTTATGGAATTCTCTATTACTAGTCGGGTAAGAACTCATCGGCATGATTTTTTTTTCTTTTCTCTATTTTTCGGCCATTCCCTACCTATTTTGGCTTGAAAAGAAGCCAGAATGGTGTTGTTTAATTTTTTGAATTTTTTTGATACTTTTTTAAAATTCTATATTCCGGGTCAGGTAGGAACTCATCGGAACGATTATTTTTATTTCCACACTTTCTCGGCCTTTCCCAACTTATTTTGGGTTGAAAAGGAGCCATAATGGTTTTTTTGAATTTTTTTGCTATTTTTTTGGAATTTTCTATTCCGGGTTGGGTCGGAACTCATTGGAACGATTTTTTTTTTTTTTTCACTCTTTCTCGGCATTTCTTAACATATTTTGGTTTCGAAAGAAGCAATATCGGTGTTTTTTTATTTTTTTACTATTTTTTTGGAATTCTCTATCCTGGGTCGGGTAGGAGCTCATTGGAACGATTTTTTTTACTTTCACTCTTTCTCGGTCTTTCCCTACTTATTTTGGCTTGAAAAGAATTCATATTGGTGTTTTATAATTTTTTGAATTTTTTTGCTATTTTTTTGGAATTCTCTATTCCGGGTCAGGGAGGAACTCATCTGAACGATTTTTTTTATTCTCACTCTTTCCCGGCCTTACCTAACTTATTTTTCCTTGAAAAGAAGCCATATTGGTATTTTTTTAAATTTTTGAAATTTTTTGTTATTTTTTTGGAATTCTCTATTCCTAGTTGGGTAAGAACTCATCGGAACGATTTTTTTTTATTTTCACTCTTTCTTGGCCATTCCCACCCTATTTTGGCTGGAAAAGAGGCCATAATGGTGTTTTTTGATTTTTTGAATTTTTTTGATTTTTTTTTGGAATTCTCTATTACGGATCGAGTAGGAACTCATCGGAACGTTTTTTTTTTTTTTCTATTTTCACTATTTCTCGGCCTTTCTTAATTTATTTTGGCTTGAAAAAAAGCAATATAGGTGTTTTTTAATTTTTTTTTTTTATTTTTTTGCACTTTTTGGAATTCTCTTTTCTGGGTCAGGTAGGAACTCATTGGAACTATTTTTTTTTTTTTTTTACTCTTTCTAGGCCTTTCCCATCTTCTTTTGGCTTGAAAAGAAGCCATAACAGTGTTTTTTAATTTTTTGAAGTTTTTGGATATTTTTATGGAATTCTCTATTACTAGTCGGGTAAGAACTCATCGGCATGATTTTTTTTTTCTTTTCTCTATTTTTCGGCCATTCCCTACCTATTTTGGCTTGAAAAGAAGCCAGAATGGTGTTGTTTAATTTTTTGAATTTTTTTGATACTTTTTTAAAATTCTATATTCCGGGTCAGGTAGGAACTCATCGGAACGATTATTTTTATTTTCACACTTTCTCGGCCTTTCCCAACTTATTTTGGATTGAAAAGGAGCCATAATGGTTTTTTTGAATTTTTTTGCTATTTTTTTGGAATTTTCTATTCCGGGTTGGGTCGGAACTCATTGGAACGATTTTTTTTTTTTTTTCACTCTTTCTCGGCATTTCTTAACATATTTTGGTTTCGAAAGAAGCAATATCGGTGTTTTTTTATTTTTTTACTATTTTTTTGGAATTCTCTATCCTGGGTCGGGTAGGAGCTCATTGGAACGATTTTTTTTACTTTCACTCTTTCTCGGTCTTTCCCTACTTATTTTGGCTTGAAAAGAATTCATATTGGTGTTTTATAATTTTTTGAATTTTTTTGCTATTTTTTTGGAATTCTCTATTCCGGGTCAGGGAGGAACTCATCTGAACGATTTTTTTTATTCTCACTCTTTCCCGGCCTTACCTAACTTATTTTTCCTTGAAAAGAAGCCATATTGGTATTTTTTTAAATTTTTGAAATTTTTTGTTATTTTTTTGGAATTCTCTATTCCTAGTTGGGTAAGAACTCATCGGAACGATTTTTTTTTTATTTTCACTCTTTCTTGGCCATTCCCACCCTATTTTGGCTGGAAAAGAGGCCATAATGGTGTTTTTTGATTTTTTGAATTTTTTTGATTTTTTTTTGGAATTCTCTATTACGGATCGAGTAGGAACTCATCGGAACGTTTTTTTTTTTTTCTATTTTCACTATTTCTCGGCCTTTCTTAATTTATTTTGGCTTGAAAAAAAGCAATATAGGTGTTTTTTAATTTTTATTTTTTATTTTTTTGCACTTTTTGGAATTCTCTTTTCTGGGTCAGGTAGGAACTCATTGGAACTATTTTTTTTTTTTTTTTACTCTTTCTAGGCCTTTCCCATCTTCTTTTGGCTTGAAAAGAAGCCATAACAGTGTTTTTTAATTTTTTGAAGTTTTTGGATATTTTTATGGAATTCTCTATTACTAGTCGGGTAAGAACTCATCGGCATGATTTTTTTTTCTTTTCTCTATTTTTCGGCCATTCCCTACCTATTTTGGCTTGAAAAGAAGCCAGAATGGTGTTGTTTAATTTTTTGAATTTTTTTGATACTTTTTTAAAATTCTATATTCCGGGTCAGGTAGGAACTCATCGGAACGATTATTTTTATTTCCACACTTTCTCGGCCTTTCCCAACTTATTTTGGGTTGAAAAGGAGCCATAATGGTTTTTTTGAATTTTTTTGCTATTTTTTTGGAATTTTCTATTCCGGGTTGGGTCGGAACTCATTGGAACGATTTTTTTTTTTTTTTCACTCTTTCTCGGCATTTCTTAACATATTTTGGTTTCGAAAGAAGCAATATCGGTGTTTTTTTATTTTTTTACTATTTTTTTGGAATTCTCTATCCTGGGTCGGGTAGGAGCTCATTGGAACGATTTTTTTTACTTTCACTCTTTCTCGGTCTTTCCCTACTTATTTTGGCTTGAAAAGAATTCATATTGGTGTTTTATAATTTTTTGAATTTTTTTGCTATTTTTTTGGAATTCTCTATTCCGGGTCAGGGAGGAACTCATCTGAACGATTTTTTTTATTCTCACTCTTTCCCGGCCTTACCTAACTTATTTTTCCTTGAAAAGAAGCCATATTGGTATTTTTTTAAATTTTTGAAATTTTTTGTTATTTTTTTGGAATTCTCTATTCCTAGTTGGGTAAGAACTCATCGGAACGATTTTTTTTTATTTTCACTCTTTCTTGGCCATTCCCACCCTATTTTGGCTGGAAAAGAGGCCATAATGGTGTTTTTTGATTTTTTGAATTTTTTTGATTTTTTTTTGGAATTCTCTATTACGGATCGAGTAGGAACTCATCGGAACGTTTTTTTTTTTTTTCTATTTTCACTATTTCTCGGCCTTTCTTAATTTATTTTGGCTTGAAAAAAAGCAATATAGGTGTTTTTTAATTTTTTTTTTTTATTTTTTTGCACTTTTTGGAATTCTCTTTTCTGGGTCAGGTAGGAACTCATTGGAACTATTTTTTTTTTTTTTTTACTCTTTCTAGGCCTTTCCCATCTTCTTTTGGCTTGAAAAGAAGCCATAACAGTGTTTTTTAATTTTTTGAAGTTTTTGGATATTTTTATGGAATTCTCTATTACTAGTCGGGTAAGAACTCATCGGCATGATTTTTTTTTTCTTTTCTCTATTTTTCGGCCATTCCCTACCTATTTTGGCTTGAAAAGAAGCCAGAATGGTGTTGTTTAATTTTTTGAATTTTTTTGATACTTTTTTAAAATTCTATATTCCGGGTCAGGTAGGAACTCATCGGAACGATTATTTTTATTTTCACACTTTCTCGGCCTTTCCCAACTTATTTTGGATTGAAAAGGAGCCATAATGGTTTTTTTGAATTTTTTTGCTATTTTTTTGGAATTTTCTATTCCGGGTTGGGTCGGAACTCATTGGAACGATTTTTTTTTTTTTTTCACTCTTTCTCGGCATTTCTTAACATATTTTGGTTTCGAAAGAAGCAATATCGGTGTTTTTTTATTTTTTTACTATTTTTTTGGAATTCTCTATCCTGGGTCGGGTAGGAGCTCATTGGAACGATTTTTTTTACTTTCACTCTTTCTCGGTCTTTCCCTACTTATTTTGGCTTGAAAAGAATTCATATTGGTGTTTTATAATTTTTTGAATTTTTTTGCTATTTTTTTGGAATTCTCTATTCCGGGTCAGGGAGGAACTCATCTGAACGATTTTTTTTATTCTCACTCTTTCCCGGCCTTACCTAACTTATTTTTCCTTGAAAAGAAGCCATATTGGTATTTTTTTAAATTTTTGAAATTTTTTGTTATTTTTTTGGAATTCTCTATTCCTAGTTGGGTAAGAACTCATCGGAACGATTTTTTTTTATTTTCACTCTTTCTTGGCCATTCCCACCCTATTTTGGCTGGAAAAGAGGCCATAATGGTGTTTTTTGATTTTTTGAATTTTTTTGATTTTTTTTTGGAATTCTCTATTACGGATCGAGTAGGAACTCATCGGAACGTTTTTTTTTTTTCTATTTTCACTATTTCTCGGCCTTTCTTAATTTATTTTGGCTTGAAAAAAAGCAATATAGGTGTTTTTTAATTTTTATTTTTTTATTTTTTTGCACTTTTTGGAATTCTCTTTTCTGGGTCAGGTAGGAACTCATTGGAACTATTTTTTTTTTTTTTTTACTCTTTCTAGGCCTTTCCCATCTTCTTTTGGCTTGAAAAGAAGCCATAACAGTGTTTTTTAATTTTTTGAAGTTTTTGGATATTTTTATGGAATTCTCTATTACTAGTCGGGTAAGAACTCATCGGCATGATTTTTTTTTCTTTTCTCTATTTTTCGGCCATTCCCTACCTATTTTGGCTTGAAAAGAAGCCAGAATGGTGTTGTTTAATTTTTTGAATTTTTTTGATACTTTTTTAAAATTCTATATTCCGGGTCAGGTAGGAACTCATCGGAACGATTATTTTTATTTTCACACTTTCTCGGCCTTTCCCAACTTATTTTGGATTGAAAAGGAGCCATAATGGTTTTTTTGAATTTTTTTGCTATTTTTTTGGAATTTTCTATTCCGGGTTGGGTCGGAACTCATTGGAACGATTTTTTTTTTTTTTTTCACTCTTTCTCGGCATTTCTTAACATATTTTGGTTTCGAAAGAAGCAATATCGGTGTTTTTTTATTTTTTTACTATTTTTTTGGAATTCTCTATCCTGGGTCGGGTAGGAGCTCATTGGAACGATTTTTTTTACTTTCACTCTTTCTCGGTCTTTCCCTACTTATTTTGGCTTGAAAAGAATTCATATTGGTGTTTTATAATTTTTTGAATTTTTTTGCTATTTTTTTGGAATTCTCTATTCCGGGTCAGGGAGGAACTCATCTGAACGATTTTTTTTATTCTCACTCTTTCCCGGCCTTACCTAACTTATTTTTCCTTGAAAAGAAGCCATATTGGTATTTTTTTAAATTTTTGAAATTTTTTGTTATTTTTTTGGAATTCTCTATTCCTAGTTGGGTAAGAACTCATCGGAACGATTTTTTTTTATTTTCACTCTTTCTTGGCCATTCCCACCCTATTTTGGCTGGAAAAGAGGCCATAATGGTGTTTTTTGATTTTTTGAATTTTTTTGATTTTTTTTTGGAATTCTCTATTACGGATCGAGTAGGAACTCATCGGAACGTTTTTTTTTTTTTTCTATTTTCACTATTTCTCGGCCTTTCTTAATTTATTTTGGCTTGAAAAAAAGCAATATAGGTGTTTTTTAATTTTTTTTTTTTATTTTTTTGCACTTTTTGGAATTCTCTTTTCTGGGTCAGGTAGGAACTCATTGGAACTATTTTTTTTTTTTTTACTCTTTCTAGGCCTTTCCCATCTTCTTTTGGCTTGAAAAGAAGCCATAACAGTGTTTTTTAATTTTTTGAAGTTTTTGGATATTTTTATGGAATTCTCTATTACTAGTCGGGTAAGAACTCATCGGCATGATTTTTTTTTCTTTTCTCTATTTTTCGGCCATTCCCTACCTATTTTGGCTTGAAAAGAAGCCAGAATGGTGTTGTTTAATTTTTTGAATTTTTTTGATACTTTTTTAAAATTCTATATTCCGGGTCAGGTAGGAACTCATCGGAACGATTATTTTTATTTTCACACTTTCTCGGCCTTTCCCAACTTATTTTGGATTGAAAAGGAGCCATAATGGTTTTTTTGAATTTTTTTGCTATTTTTTTGGAATTTTCTATTCCGGGTTGGGTCGGAACTCATTGGAACGATTTTTTTTTTTTTTTTCACTCTTTCTCGGCATTTCTTAACATATTTTGGTTTCGAAAGAAGCAATATCGGTGTTTTTTTATTTTTTTACTATTTTTTTGGAATTCTCTATCCTGGGTCGGGTAGGAGCTCATTGGAACGATTTTTTTTACTTTCACTCTTTCTCGGTCTTTCCCTACTTATTTTGGCTTGAAAAGAATTCATATTGGTGTTTTATAATTTTTTGAATTTTTTTGCTATTTTTTTGGAATTCTCTATTCCGGGTCAGGGAGGAACTCATCTGAACGATTTTTTTTATTCTCACTCTTTCCCGGCCTTACCTAACTTATTTTTCCTTGAAAAGAAGCCATATTGGTATTTTTTTAAATTTTTGAAATTTTTTGTTATTTTTTTGGAATTCTCTATTCCTAGTTGGGTAAGAACTCATCGGAACGATTTTTTTTTATTTTCACTCTTTCTTGGCCATTCCCACCCTATTTTGGCTGGAAAAGAGGCCATAATGGTGTTTTTTGATTTTTTGAATTTTTTTGATTTTTTTTTGGAATTCTCTATTACGGATCGAGTAGGAACTCATCGGAACGTTTTTTTTTTTTTTTTCTATTTTCACTATTTCTCGGCCTTTCTTAATTTATTTTGGCTTGAAAAAAAGCAATATAGGTGTTTTTTAGTTTTTTTTTTTATTTTTTTGCACTTTTTGGAATTCTCTTTTCTGGGTCAGGTAGGAACTCATTGGAACTATTTTTTTTTTTTTTTACTCTTTCTAGGCCTTTCCCATCTTCTTTTGGCTTGAAAAGAAGCCATAACAGTGTTTTTTAATTTTTTGAAGTTTTTGGATATTTTTATGGAATTCTCTATTACTAGTCGGGTAAGAACTCATCGGCATGATTTTTTTTTCTTTTCTCTATTTTTCGGCCATTCCCTACCTATTTTGGCTTGAAAAGAAGCCAGAATGGTGTTGTTTAATTTTTTGAATTTTTTTGATACTTTTTTAAAATTCTATATTCCGGGTCAGGTAGGAACTCATCGGAACGATTATTTTTATTTTCACACTTTCTCGGCCTTTCCCAACTTATTTTGGATTGAAAAGGAGCCATAATGGTTTTTTTGAATTTTTTTGCTATTTTTTTGGAATTTTCTATTCCGGGTTGGGTCGGAACTCATTGGAACGATTTTTTTTTTTTTTTCACTCTTTCTCGGCATTTCATAACATATTTTGGTTTCGAAAGAAGCAATATCGGTGTTTTTTTATTTTTTTACTATTTTTTTGGAATTCTCTATCCTGGGTCGGGTAGGAGCTCATTGGAACGATTTTTTTTACTTTCACTCTTTCTCGGTCTTTCCCTACTTATTTTGGCTTGAAAAGAATTCATATTGGTGTTTTATAATTTTTTGAATTTTTTTGCTATTTTTTTGGAATTCTCTATTCCGGGTCAGGGAGGAACTCATCTGAACGATTTTTTTTATTCTCACTCTTTCCCGGCCTTACCTAACTTATTTTTCCTTGAAAAGAAGCCATATTGGTATTTTTTTAAATTTGTGAAATTTTTTGTTATTTTTTTGGAATTCTCTATTCCTAGTTGGGTAAGAACTCATCGGAACGATTTTTTTTTATTTTCACTCTTTCTTGGCCATTCCCACCCTATTTTGGCTGGAAAAGAGGCCATAATGGTGTTTTTTGATTTTTTGAATTTTTTTGATTTTTTTTTGGAATTCTCTATTACGGATCGAGTAGGAACTCATCGGAACGTTTTTTTTTTTTTCTATTTTCACTATTTCTCGGCCTTTCTTAATTTATTTTGGCTTGAAAAAAAGCAATATAGGTGTTTTTTAATTTTTATTTTTTATTTTTTTGCACTTTTTGGAATTCTCTTTTCTGGGTCAGGTAGGAACTCATTGGAACTATTTTTTTTTTTTTTTTACTCTTTCTAGGCCTTTCCCATCTTCTTTTGGCTTGAAAAGAAGCCATAACAGTGTTTTTTAATTTTTTGAAGTTTTTGGATATTTTTATGGAATTCTCTATTACTAGTCGGGTAAGAACTCATCGGCATGATTTTTTTTTCTTTTCTCTATTTTTCGGCCATTCCCTACCTATTTTGGCTTGAAAAGAAGCCAGAATGGTGTTGTTTAATTTTTTGAATTTTTTTGATACTTTTTTAAAATTCTATATTCCGGGTCAGGTAGGAACTCATCGGAACGATTATTTTTATTTCCACACTTTCTCGGCCTTTCCCAACTTATTTTGGGTTGAAAAGGAGCCATAATGGTTTTTTTGAATTTTTTTGCTATTTTTTTGGAATTTTCTATTCCGGGTTGGGTCGGAACTCATTGGAACGATTTTTTTTTTTTTTTCACTCTTTCTCGGCATTTCTTAACATATTTTGGTTTCGAAAGAAGCAATATCGGTGTTTTTTTATTTTTTTACTATTTTTTTGGAATTCTCTATCCTGGGTCGGGTAGGAGCTCATTGGAACGATTTTTTTTACTTTCACTCTTTCTCGGTCTTTCCCTACTTATTTTGGCTTGAAAAGAATTCATATTGGTGTTTTATAATTTTTTGAATTTTTTTGCTATTTTTTTGGAATTCTCTATTCCGGGTCAGGGAGGAACTCATCTGAACGATTTTTTTTATTCTCACTCTTTCCCGGCCTTACCTAACTTATTTTTCCTTGAAAAGAAGCCATATTGGTATTTTTTTAAATTTTTGAAATTTTTTGTTATTTTTTTGGAATTCTCTATTCCTAGTTGGGTAAGAACTCATCGGAACGATTTTTTTTTATTTTCACTCTTTCTTGGCCATTCCCACCCTATTTTGGCTGGAAAAGAGGCCATAATGGTGTTTTTTGATTTTTTGAATTTTTTTGATTTTTTTTTGGAATTCTCTATTACGGATCGAGTAGGAACTCATCGGAACGTTTTTTTTTTTTTTCTATTTTCACTATTTCTCGGCCTTTCTTAATTTATTTTGGCTTGAAAAAAAGCAATATAGGTGTTTTTTAATTTTTTTTTTTTATTTTTTTGCACTTTTTGGAATTCTCTTTTCTGGGTCAGGTAGGAACTCATTGGAACTATTTTTTTTTTTTTTTTACTCTTTCTAGGCCTTTCCCATCTTCTTTTGGCTTGAAAAGAAGCCATAACAGTGTTTTTTAATTTTTTGAAGTTTTTGGATATTTTTATGGAATTCTCTATTACTAGTCGGGTAAGAACTCATCGGCATGATTTTTTTTTTCTTTTCTCTATTTTTCGGCCATTCCCTACCTATTTTGGCTTGAAAAGAAGCCAGAATGGTGTTGTTTAATTTTTTGAATTTTTTTGATACTTTTTTAAAATTCTATATTCCGGGTCAGGTAGGAACTCATCGGAACGATTATTTTTATTTTCACACTTTCTCGGCCTTTCCCAACTTATTTTGGATTGAAAAGGAGCCATAATGGTTTTTTTGAATTTTTTTGCTATTTTTTTGGAATTTTCTATTCCGGGTTGGGTCGGAACTCATTGGAACGATTTTTTTTTTTTTTTCACTCTTTCTCGGCATTTCTTAACATATTTTGGTTTCGAAAGAAGCAATATCGGTGTTTTTTTATTTTTTTACTATTTTTTTGGAATTCTCTATCCTGGGTCGGGTAGGAGCTCATTGGAACGATTTTTTTTACTTTCACTCTTTCTCGGTCTTTCCCTACTTATTTTGGCTTGAAAAGAATTCATATTGGTGTTTTATAATTTTTTGAATTTTTTTGCTATTTTTTTGGAATTCTCTATTCCGGGTCAGGGAGGAACTCATCTGAACGATTTTTTTTATTCTCACTCTTTCCCGGCCTTACCTAACTTATTTTTCCTTGAAAAGAAGCCATATTGGTATTTTTTTAAATTTTTGAAATTTTTTGTTATTTTTTTGGAATTCTCTATTCCTAGTTGGGTAAGAACTCATCGGAACGATTTTTTTTTATTTTCACTCTTTCTTGGCCATTCCCACCCTATTTTGGCTGGAAAAGAGGCCATAATGGTGTTTTTTGATTTTTTGAATTTTTTTGATTTTTTTTTGGAATTCTCTATTACGGATCGAGTAGGAACTCATCGGAACGTTTTTTTTTTTTCTATTTTCACTATTTCTCGGCCTTTCTTAATTTATTTTGGCTTGAAAAAAAGCAATATAGGTGTTTTTTAATTTTTATTTTTTTATTTTTTTGCACTTTTTGGAATTCTCTTTTCTGGGTCAGGTAGGAACTCATTGGAACTATTTTTTTTTTTTTTTTACTCTTTCTAGGCCTTTCCCATCTTCTTTTGGCTTGAAAAGAAGCCATAACAGTGTTTTTTAATTTTTTGAAGTTTTTGGATATTTTTATGGAATTCTCTATTACTAGTCGGGTAAGAACTCATCGGCATGATTTTTTTTTCTTTTCTCTATTTTTCGGCCATTCCCTACCTATTTTGGCTTGAAAAGAAGCCAGAATGGTGTTGTTTAATTTTTTGAATTTTTTTGATACTTTTTTAAAATTCTATATTCCGGGTCAGGTAGGAACTCATCGGAACGATTATTTTTATTTTCACACTTTCTCGGCCTTTCCCAACTTATTTTGGATTGAAAAGGAGCCATAATGGTTTTTTTGAATTTTTTTGCTATTTTTTTGGAATTTTCTATTCCGGGTTGGGTCGGAACTCATTGGAACGATTTTTTTTTTTTTTTTCACTCTTTCTCGGCATTTCTTAACATATTTTGGTTTCGAAAGAAGCAATATCGGTGTTTTTTTATTTTTTTACTATTTTTTTGGAATTCTCTATCCTGGGTCGGGTAGGAGCTCATTGGAACGATTTTTTTTACTTTCACTCTTTCTCGGTCTTTCCCTACTTATTTTGGCTTGAAAAGAATTCATATTGGTGTTTTATAATTTTTTGAATTTTTTTGCTATTTTTTTGGAATTCTCTATTCCGGGTCAGGGAGGAACTCATCTGAACGATTTTTTTTATTCTCACTCTTTCCCGGCCTTACCTAACTTATTTTTCCTTGAAAAGAAGCCATATTGGTATTTTTTTAAATTTTTGAAATTTTTTGTTATTTTTTTGGAATTCTCTATTCCTAGTTGGGTAAGAACTCATCGGAACGATTTTTTTTTATTTTCACTCTTTCTTGGCCATTCCCACCCTATTTTGGCTGGAAAAGAGGCCATAATGGTGTTTTTTGATTTTTTGAATTTTTTTGATTTTTTTTTGGAATTCTCTATTACGGATCGAGTAGGAACTCATCGGAACGTTTTTTTTTTTTTTCTATTTTCACTATTTCTCGGCCTTTCTTAATTTATTTTGGCTTGAAAAAAAGCAATATAGGTGTTTTTTAATTTTTTTTTTTTATTTTTTTGCACTTTTTGGAATTCTCTTTTCTGGGTCAGGTAGGAACTCATTGGAACTATTTTTTTTTTTTTTACTCTTTCTAGGCCTTTCCCATCTTCTTTTGGCTTGAAAAGAAGCCATAACAGTGTTTTTTAATTTTTTGAAGTTTTTGGATATTTTTATGGAATTCTCTATTACTAGTCGGGTAAGAACTCATCGGCATGATTTTTTTTTCTTTTCTCTATTTTTCGGCCATTCCCTACCTATTTTGGCTTGAAAAGAAGCCAGAATGGTGTTGTTTAATTTTTTGAATTTTTTTGATACTTTTTTAAAATTCTATATTCCGGGTCAGGTAGGAACTCATCGGAACGATTATTTTTATTTTCACACTTTCTCGGCCTTTCCCAACTTATTTTGGATTGAAAAGGAGCCATAATGGTTTTTTTGAATTTTTTTGCTATTTTTTTGGAATTTTCTATTCCGGGTTGGGTCGGAACTCATTGGAACGA
Source organism: Quercus wislizeni (assembly GCA_023055345.1). NCBI lineage: Eukaryota > Viridiplantae > Streptophyta > Magnoliopsida > Fagales > Fagaceae > Quercus > Quercus wislizeni. The sequence continues at coordinate 31,347,619 of JALGQJ010000003.1, forward strand.
TTTTTTTTTTTTTTTTCACTCTTTCTCGGCATTTCTTAACATATTTTGGTTTCGAAAGAAGCAATATCGGTGTTTTTTTATTTTTTTACTATTTTTTTGGAATTCTCTATCCTGGGTCGGGTAGGAGCTCATTGGAACGATTTTTTTTACTTTCACTCTTTCTCGGTCTTTCCCTACTTATTTTGGCTTGAAAAGAATTCATATTGGTGTTTTATAATTTTTTGAATTTTTTTGCTATTTTTTTGGAATTCTCTATTCCGGGTCAGGGAGGAACTCATCTGAACGATTTTTTTTATTCTCACTCTTTCCCGGCCTTACCTAACTTATTTTTCCTTGAAAAGAAGCCATATTGGTATTTTTTTAAATTTTTGAAATTTTTTGTTATTTTTTTGGAATTCTCTATTCCTAGTTGGGTAAGAACTCATCGGAACGATTTTTTTTTATTTTCACTCTTTCTTGGCCATTCCCACCCTATTTTGGCTGGAAAAGAGGCCATAATGGTGTTTTTTGATTTTTTGAATTTTTTTGATTTTTTTTTGGAATTCTCTATTACGGATCGAGTAGGAACTCATCGGAACGTTTTTTTTTTTTTTTTCTATTTTCACTATTTCTCGGCCTTTCTTAATTTATTTTGGCTTGAAAAAAAGCAATATAGGTGTTTTTTAGTTTTTTTTTTTATTTTTTTGCACTTTTTGGAATTCTCTTTTCTGGGTCAGGTAGGAACTCATTGGAACTATTTTTTTTTTTTTTTACTCTTTCTAGGCCTTTCCCATCTTCTTTTGGCTTGAAAAGAAGCCATAACAGTGTTTTTTAATTTTTTGAAGTTTTTGGATATTTTTATGGAATTCTCTATTACTAGTCGGGTAAGAACTCATCGGCATGATTTTTTTTTCTTTTCTCTATTTTTCGGCCATTCCCTACCTATTTTGGCTTGAAAAGAAGCCAGAATGGTGTTGTTTAATTTTTTGAATTTTTTTGATACTTTTTTAAAATTCTATATTCCGGGTCAGGTAGGAACTCATCGGACCGATTATTTTTATTTTCACACTTTCTCGGCCTTTCCCAACTTATTTTGGATTGAAAAGGAGCCATAATGGTTTTTTTGAATTTTTTTGCTATTTTTTTGGAATTTTCTATTCCGGGTTGGGTCGGAACTCATTGGAACGATTTTTTTTTTTTTTTCACTCTTTCTCGGCATTTCATAACATATTTTGGTTTCGAAAGAAGCAATATCGGTGTTTTTTTATTTTTTTACTATTTTTTTGGAATTCTCTATCCTGGGTCGGGTAGGAGCTCATTGGAACGATTTTTTTTACTTTCACTCTTTCTCGGTCTTTCCCTACTTATTTTGGCTTGAAAAGAATTCATATTGGTGTTTTATAATTTTTTGAATTTTTTTGCTATTTTTTTGGAATTCTCTATTCCGGGCCAGGGAGGAACTCATCTGAACGATTTTTTTTATTCTCACTCTTTCCCGGCCTTACCTAACTTATTTTTCCTTGAAAAGAAGCCATATTGGTATTTTTTTAAATTTTTGAAATTTTTTGTTATTTTTTTGGAATTCTCTATTCCTAGTTGGGTAAGAACTCATCGGAACGATTTTTTTTTATTTTCACTCTTTCTTGGCCATTCCCACCCTATTTTGGCTGGAAAAGAGGCCATAATGGTGTTTTTTGATTTTTTGAATTTTTTTGATTTTTTTTTGGAATTCTCTATTACGGATCGAGTAGGAACTCATCGGAACGTTTTTTTTTTTTTTTCTATTTTCACTATTTCTCGGCCTTTCTTAATTTATTTTGGCTTGAAAAAAAGCAATATAGGTGTTTTTTAATTTTTTTTTTTATTTTTTTGCACTTTTTGGAATTCTCTTTTCTGGGTCAGGTAGGAACTCATTGGAACTATTTTTTTTTTTTTTTACTCTTTCTAGGCCTTTCCCATCTTCTTTTGGCTTGAAAAGAAGCCATAACAGTGTTTTTTAATTTTTTGAAGTTTTTGGATATTTTTATGGAATTCTCTATTACTAGTCGGGTAAGAACTCATCGGCATGATTTTTTTTTCTTTTCTCTATTTTTTGGCCATTCCCTACCTATTTTGGCTTGAAAAGAAGCCAGAATGGTGTTGTTTAATTTTTTGAATTTTTTTGATACTTTTTTAAAATTCTATATTCCGGGTCAGGTAGGAACTCATCGGAACGATTATTTTTATTTTCACACTTTCTCGGCCTTTCCCAACTTATTTTGGATTGAAAAGGAGCCATAATGGTTTTTTTGAATTTTTTTGCTATTTTTTTGGAATTTTCTATTCCGGGTTGGGTCGGAACTCATTGGAACGATTTTTTTTTTTTTTTTCACTCTTTCTCGGCATTTCTTAACATATTTTGGTTTCGAAAGAAGCAATATCGGTGTTTTTTTATTTTTTTACTATTTTTTTGGAATTCTCTATCCTGGGTCGGGTAGGAGCTCATTGGAACGATTTTTTTTACTTTCACTCTTTCTCGGTCTTTCCCTACTTATTTTGGCTTGAAAAGAATTCATATTGGTGTTTTATAATTTTTTGAATTTTTTTGCTATTTTTTTGGAATTCTCTATTCCGGGTCAGGGAGGAACTCATCTGAACGATTTTTTTTATTCTCACTCTTTCCCGGCCTTACCTAACTTATTTTTCCTTGAAAAGAAGCCATATTGGTATTTTTTTAAATTTGTGAAATTTTTTGTTATTTTTTTGGAATTCTCTATTCCTAGTTGGGTAAGAACTCATCGGAACGATTTTTTTTTATTTTCACTCTTTCTTGGCCATTCCCACCCTATTTTGGCTGGAAAAGAGGCCATAATTGTGTTTTTTGATTTTTTGAATTTTTTTGATTTTTTTTTGGAATTCTCTATTACGGATCGAGTAGGAACTCATCGGAACGTTTTTTTTTTTTTCTATTTTCACTATTTCTCGGCCTTTCTTAATTTATTTTGGCTTGAAAAAAAGCAATATAGGTGTTTTTTAATTTTTATTTTTTATTTTTTTGCACTTTTTGGAATTCTCTTTTCTGGGTCAGGTAGGAACTCATTGGAACTATTTTTTTTTTTTTTTACTCTTTCTAGGCCTTTCCCATCTTCTTTTGGCTTGAAAAGAAGCCATAACAGTGTTTTTTAATTTTTTGAAGTTTTTGGATATTTTTATGGAATTCTCTATTACTAGTCGGGTAAGAACTCATCGGCATGATTTTTTTTTCTTTTCTCTATTTTTCGGCCATTCCCTACCTATTTTGGCTTGAAAAGAAGCCAGAATGGTGTTGTTTAATTTTTTGAATTTTTTTGATACTTTTTTAAAATTCTATATTCCGGGTCAGGTAGGAACTCATCGGAACGATTATTTTTATTTCCACACTTTCTCGGCCTTTCCCAACTTATTTTGGGTTGAAAAGGAGCCATAATGGTTTTTTTGAATTTTTTTGCTATTTTTTTGGAATTTTCTATTCCGGGTTGGGTCGGAACTCATTGGAACGATTTTTTTTTTTTTTTTCACTCTTTCTCGGCATTTCTTAACATATTTTGGTTTCGAAAGAAGCAATATCGGTGTTTTTTTATTTTTTTACTATTTTTTTGGAATTCTCTATCCTGGGTCGGGTAGGAGCTCATTGGAACGATTTTTTTTACTTTCACTCTTTCTCGGTCTTTCCCTACTTATTTTGGCTTGAAAAGAATTCATATTGGTGTTTTATAATTTTTTGAATTTTTTTGCTATTTTTTTGGAATTCTCTATTCCGGGTCAGGGAGGAACTCATCTGAACGATTTTTTTTATTCTCACTCTTTCCCGGCCTTACCTAACTTATTTTTCCTTGAAAAGAAGCCATATTGGTATTTTTTTAAATTTTTGAAATTTTTTGTTATTTTTTTGGAATTCTCTATTCCTAGTTGGGTAAGAACTCATCGGAACGATTTTTTTTTATTTTCACTCTTTCTTGGCCATTCCCACCCTATTTTGGCTGGAAAAGAGGCCATAATGGTGTTTTTTGATTTTTTGAATTTTTTTGATTTTTTTTTGGAATTCTCTATTACGGATCGAGTAGGAACTCATCGGAACGTTTTTTTTTTTCTTTCTATTTTCACTATTTCTCGGCCTTTCTTAATTTATTTTGGCTTGAAAAAAAGCAATATAGGTGTTTTTTAATTTTTTTTTTTATTTTTTTGCACTTTTTGGAATTCTCTTTTCTGGGTCAGGTAGGAACTCATTGGAACTATTTTTTTTTTTTTTTACTCTTTCTAGGCCTTTCCCATCTTCTTTTGGCTTGAAAAGAAGCCATAACAGTGTTTTTTAATTTTTTGAAGTTTTTGGATATTTTTATGGAATTCTCTATTACTAGTCGGGTAAGAACTCATCGGCATGATTTTTTTTTCTTTTCTCTATTTTTCGGCCATTCCCTACCTATTTTGGCTTGAAAAGAAGCCAGAATGGTGTTGTTTAATTTTTTGAATTTTTTTGATACTTTTTTAAAATTCTATATTCCGGGTCAGGTAGGAACTCATCGGAACGATTATTTTTATTTTCACACTTTCTCGGCCTTTCCCAACTTATTTTGGATTGAAAAGGAGCCATAATGGTTTTTTTGAATTTTTTTGCTATTTTTTTGGAATTTTCTATTCCGGGTTGGGTCGGAACTCATTGGAACGATTTTTTTTTTTTTTTTCACTCTTTCTCGGCATTTCTTAACATATTTTGGTTTCGAAAGAAGCAATATCGGTGTTTTTTTATTTTTTTACTATTTTTTTGGAATTCTCTATCCTGGGTCGGGTAGGAGCTCATTGGAACGATTTTTTTTACTTTCACTCTTTCTCGGTCTTTCCCTACTTATTTTGGCTTGAAAAGAATTCATATTGGTGTTTTATAATTTTTTGAATTTTTTTGCTATTTTTTTGGAATTCTCTATTCCGGGTCAGGGAGGAACTCATCTGAACGATTTTTTTTATTCTCACTCTTTCCCGGCCTTACCTAACTTATTTTTCCTTGAAAAGAAGCCATATTGGTATTTTTTTAAATTTTTGAAATTTTTTGTTATTTTTTTGGAATTCTCTATTCCTAGTTGGGTAAGAACTCATCGGAACGATTTTTTTTTATTTTCACTCTTTCTTGGCCATTCCCACCCTATTTTGGCTGGAAAAGAGGCCATAATGGTGTTTTTTGATTTTTTGAATTTTTTTGATTTTTTTTTGGAATTCTCTATTACGGATCGAGTAGCAACTCATCGGAACGTTTTTTTTTTTTTTCTATTTTCACTATTTCTCGGCCTTTCTTAATTTATTTTGGCTTGAAAAAAAGCAATATAGGTGTTTTTTAATTTTTTTTTTTTATTTTTTTGCACTTTTTGGAATTCTCTTTTCTGGGTCAGGTAGGAACTCATTGGAACTATTTTTTTTTTTTTTTTACTCTTTCTAGGCCTTTCCCATCTTCTTTTGGCTTGAAAAGAAGCCATAACAGTGTTTTTTAATTTTTTGAAGTTTTTGGATATTTTTATGGAATTCTCTATTACTAGTCGGGTAAGAACTCATCGGCATGATTTTTTTTTTCTTTTCTCTATTTTTCGGCCATTCCCTACCTATTTTGGCTTGAAAAGAAGCCAGAATGGTGTTGTTTAATTTTTTGAATTTTTTTGATACTTTTTTAAAATTCTATATTCCGGGTCAGGTAGGAACTCATCGGAACGATTATTTTTATTTTCACACTTTCTCGGCCTTTCCCAACTTATTTTGGATTGAAAAGGAGCCATAATGGTTTTTTTGAATTTTTTTGCTATTTTTTTGGAATTTTCTATTCCGGGTTGGGTCGGAACTCATTGGAACGATTTTTTTTTTTTTTTCACTCTTTCTCGGCATTTCTTAACATATTTTGGTTTCGAAAGAAGCAATATCGGTGTTTTTTTATTTTTTTACTATTTTTTTGGAATTCTCTATCCTGGGTCGGGTAGGAGCTCATTGGAACGATTTTTTTTACTTTCACTCTTTCTCGGTCTTTCCCTACTTATTTTGGCTTGAAAAGAATTCATATTGGTGTTTTATAATTTTTTGAATTTTTTTGCTATTTTTTTGGAATTCTCTATTCCGGGTCAGGGAGGAACTCATCTGAACGATTTTTTTTATTCTCACTCTTTCCCGGCCTTACCTAACTTATTTTTCCTTGAAAAGAAGCCATATTGGTATTTTTTTAAATTTTTGAAATTTTTTGTTATTTTTTTGGAATTCTCTATTCCTAGTTGGGTAAGAACTCATCGGAACGATTTTTTTTTATTTTCACTCTTTCTTGGCCATTCCCACCCTATTTTGGCTGGAAAAGAGGCCATAATGGTGTATTTTGATTTTTTGAATTTTTTTGATTTTTTTTTGGAATTCTCTATTACGGATCGAGTAGGAACTCATCGGAACGTTTTTTTTTTTTCTATTTTCACTATTTCTCGGCCTTTCTTAATTTATTTTGGCTTGAAAAAAAGCAATATAGGTGTTTTTTAATTTTTATTTTTTTATTTTTTTGCACTTTTTGGAATTCTCTTTTCTGGGTCAGGTAGGAACTCATTGGAACTATTTTTTTTTTTTTTTTACTCTTTCTAGGCCTTTCCCATCTTCTTTTGGCTTGAAAAGAAGCCATAACAGTGTTTTTTAATTTTTTGAAGTTTTTGGATATTTTTATGGAATTCTCTATTACTAGTCGGGTAAGAACTCATCGGCATGATTTTTTTTTCTTTTCTCTATTTTTCGGCCATTCCCTACCTATTTTGGCTTGAAAAGAAGCCAGAATGGTGTTGTTTAATTTTTTGAATTTTTTTGATACTTTTTTAAAATTCTATATTCCGGGTCAGGTAGGAACTCATCGGAACGATTATTTTTATTTTCACACTTTCTCAGCCTTTCCCAACTTATTTTGGATTGAAAAGGAGCCATAATGGTTTTTTTGAATTTTTTTGCTATTTTTTTGGAATTTTCTATTCCGGGTTGGGTCGGAACTCATTGGAACGATTTTTTTTTTTTTTTCACTCTTTCTCGGCATTTCTTAACATATTTTGGTTTCGAAAGAAGCAATATCGGTGTTTTTTTATTTTTTTACTATTTTTTTGGAATTCTCTATCCTGGGTCGGGTAGGAGCTCATTGGAACGATTTTTTTTACTTTCACTCTTTCTCGGTCTTTCCCTACTTATTTTGGCTTGAAAAGAATTCATATTGGTGTTTTATAATTTTTTGAATTTTTTTGCTATTTTTTTGGAATTCTCTATTCCGGGTCAGGGTGGAACTCATCTGAACGATTTTTTTTATTCTCACTCTTTCCCGGCCTTACCTAACTTATTTTTCCTTGAAAAGAAGCCATATTGGTATTTTTTTAAATTTTTGAAATTTTTTGTTATTTTTTTGGAATTCTCTATTCCTAGTTGGGTAAGAACTCATCGGAACGATTTTTTTTTATTTTCACTCTTTCTTGGCCATTCCCACCCTATTTTGGCTGGAAAAGAGGCCATAATGGTGTTTTTTGATTTTTTGAATTTTTTTGATTTTTTTTTGGAATTCTCTATTACGGATCGAGTAGGAACTCATCGGAACGTTTTTTTTTTTTTCTATTTTCACTATTTCTCGGCCTTTCTTAATTTATTTTGGCTTGAAAAAAAGCAATATAGGTGTTTTTTAATTTTTTTTTTTTATTTTTTTGCACTTTTTGGAATTCTCTTTTCTGGGTCAGGTAGGAACTCATTGGAACTATTTTTTTTTTTTTTTACTCTTTCTAGGCCTTTCCCATCTTCTTTTGGCTTGAAAAGAAGCCATAACAGTGTTTTTTAATTTTTTGAAGTTTTTGGATATTTTTATGGAATTCTCTATTACTAGTCGGGTAAGAACTCATCGGCATGATTTTTTTTTCTTTTCTCTATTTTTCGGCCATTCCCTACCTATTTTGGCTTGAAAAGAAGCCAGAATGGTGTTGTTTAATTTTTTGAATTTTTTTGATACTTTTTTAAAATTCTATATTCCGGGTCAGGTAGGAACTCATCGGAACGATTATTTTTATTTTCACACTTTCTCGGCCTTTCCCAACTTATTTTGGATTGAAAAGGAGCCATAATGGTTTTTTTGAATTTTTTTGCTATTTTTTTGTAATTTTCTATTCCGGGTTGGGTCGGAACTCATTGGAACGATTTTTTTTTTTTTTTTCACTCTTTCTCGGCATTTCTTAACATATTTTGGTTTCGAAAGAAGCAATATCGGTGTTTTTTTATTTTTTTACTATTTTTTTGGAATTCTCTATCCTGGGTCGGGTAGGAGCTCATTGGAACGATTTTTTTTACTTTCACTCTTTCTCGGTCTTTCCCTACTTATTTTGGCTTGAAAAGAATTCATATTGGTGTTTTATAATTTTTTGAATTTTTTTGCTATTTTTTTGGAATTCTCTATTCCGGGTCAGGGAGGAACTCATCTGAACGATTTTTTTTATTCTCACTCTTTCCCGGCCTTACCTAACTTATTTTTCCTTGAAAAGAAGCCATATTGGTATTTTTTTAAATTTTTGAAATTTTTTGTTATTTTTTTGGAATTCTCTATTCCTAGTTGGGTAAGAACTCATCGGAACGATTTTTTTTTATTTTCACTCTTTCTTGGCCATTCCCACCCTATTTTGGCTGGAAAAGAGGCCATAATGGTGTTTTTTGATTTTTTGAATTTTTTTGATTTTTTTTTGGAATTCTCTATTACGGATCGAGTAGGAACTCATCGGAACGTTTTTTTTTTTTTTTTCTATTTTCACTATTTCTCGGCCTTTCTTAATTTATTTTGGCTTGAAAAAAAGCAATATAGGTGTTTTTTAGTTTTTTTTTTTATTTTTTTGCACTTTTTGGAATTCTCTTTTCTGGGTCAGGTAGGAACTCATTGGAACTATTTTTTTTTTTTTTTTACTCTTTCTAGGCCTTTCCCATCTTCTTTTGGCTTGAAAAGAAGCCATAACAGTGTTTTTTAATTTTTTGAAGTTTTTGGATATTTTTATGGAATTCTCTATTACTAGTCGGGTAAGAACTCATCGGCATGATTTTTTTTTCTTTTCTCTATTTTTCGGCCATTCCCTACCTATTTTGGCTTGAAAAGAAGCCAGAATGGTGTTGTTTAATTTTTTGAATTTTTTTGATACTTTTTTAAAATTCTATATTCCGGGTCAGGTAGGAACTCATCGGAACGATTATTTTTATTTTCACACTTTCTCGGCCTTTCCCAACTTATTTTGGATTGAAAAGGAGCCATAATGGTTTTTTTGAATTTTTTTGCTATTTTTTTGGAATTTTCTATTCCGGGTTGGGTCGGAACTCATTGGAACGATTTTTTTTTTTTTCACTCTTTCTCGGCATTTCTTAACATATTTTGGTTTCGAAAGAAGCAATATCGGTGTTTTTTTATTTTTTTACTATTTTTTTGGAATTCTCTATCCTGGGTCGGGTAGGAGCTCATTGGAACGATTTTTTTTACTTTCACTCTTTCTCGGTCTTTCCCTACTTATTTTGGCTTGAAAAGAATTCATATTGGTGTTTTATAATTTTTTGAATTTTTTTGCTATTTTTTTGGAATTCTCTATTCCGGGTCAGGGAGGAACTCATCTGAACGATTTTTTTTATTCTCACTCTTTCCCGGCCTTACCTAACTTATTTTTCCTTGAAAAGAAGCCATATTGGTATTTTTTTTAATTTTTGAAATTTTTTGTTATTTTTTTGGAATTCTCTATTCCTAGTTGGGTAAGAACTCATCGGAACGATTTTTTTTTATTTTCACTCTTTCTTGGCCATTCCCACCCTATTTTGGCTGGAAAAGAGGCCATAATGGTGTTTTTTGATTTTTTGAATTTTTTTGATTTTTTTTTGGAATTCTCTATTACGGATCGAGTAGGAACTCATCGGAACGTTTTTTTTTTTTTTTTCTATTTTCACTATTTCTCGGCCTTTCTTAATTTATTTTGGCTTGAAAAAAAGCAATATAGGTGTTTTTTAGTTTTTTTTTTTATTTTTTTGCACTTTTTGGAATTCTCTTTTCTGGGTCTGGTAGGAACTCATTGGAACTATTTTTTTTTTTTTTTTACTCTTTCTAGGCCTTTCCCATCTTCTTTTGGCTTGAAAAGAAGCCATAACAGTGTTTTTTAATTTTTTGAAGTTTTTGGATATTTTTATGGAATTCTCTATTACTAGTCGGGTAAGAACTCATCGGCATGATTTTTTTTTCTTTTCTCTATTTTTCGGCCATTCCCTACCTATTTTGGCTTGAAAAGAAGCCAGAATGGTGTTGTTTAATTTTTTGAATTTTTTTGATACTTTTTTAAAATTCTATATTCCGGGTCAGGTAGGAACTCATCGGAACGATTATTTTTATTTTCACACTTTCTCGGCCTTTCCCAACTTATTTTGGATTGAAAAGGAGCCATAATGGTTTTTTTGAATTTTTTTGCTATTTTTTTGGAATTTTCTATTCCGGGTTGGGTCGGAACTCATTGGAACGATTTTTTTTTTTTTTTCACTCTTTCTCGGCATTTCTTAACATATTTTGGTTTCGAAAGAAGCAATATCGGTGTTTTTTTATTTTTTTACTATTTTTTTGGAATTCTCTATCCTGGGTCGGGTAGGAGCTCATTGGAACGATTTTTTTTACTTTCACTCTTTCTCGGTCTTTCCCTACTTATTTTGGCTTGAAAAGAATTCATATTGGTGTTTTATAATTTTTTAAATTTTTTTGCTATTTTTTTGGAATTCTCTATTCCGGGTCAGGGAGGAACTCATCTGAACGATTTTTTTTATTCTCACTCTTTCCCGGCCTTACCTAACTTATTTTTCCTTGAAAAGAAGCCATATTGGTATTTTTTTAAATTTTTGAAATTTTTTGTTATTTTTTTGGAATTCTCTATTCCTAGTTGGGTAAGAACTCATCGGAACGATTTTTTTTTATTTTCACTCTTTCTTGGCCATTCCCACCCTATTTTGGCTGGAAAAGAGGCCATAATGGTGTTTTTTGATTTTTTGAATTTTTTTGATTTTTTTTTGGAATTCTCTATTACGGATCGAGTAGGAACTCATCGGAACGTTTTTTTTTTTTTTTCTATTTTCACTATTTCTCGGCCTTTCTTAATTTATTTTGGCTTGAAAAAAAGCAATATAGGTGTTTTTTAATTTTTTATTTTTATTTTTTTGCACTTTTTGGAATTCTCTTTTCTGGGTCAGGTAGGAACTCATTGGAACTATTTTTTTTTTTTTTTACTCTTTCTAGGCCTTTCCCATCTTCTTTTGGCTTGAAAAGAAGCCATAACAGTGTTTTTTAATTTTTTGAAGTTTTTGGATATTTTTATGGAATTCTCTATTACTAGTCGGGTAAGAACTCATCGGCATGATTTTTTTTTCTTTTCTCTATTTTTCGGCCATTCCCTACCTATTTTGGCTTGAAAAGAAGCCAGAATGGTGTTGTTTAATTTTTTGAATTTTTTTGATACTTTTTTAAAATTCTATATTCCGGGTCAGGTAGGAACTCATCGGAACGATTATTTTTATTTTCACACTTTCTCGGCCTTTCCCAACTTATTTTGGATTGAAAAGGAGCCATAATGGTTTTTTTGAATTTTTTTGCTATTTTTTTGGAATTTTCTATTCCGGGTTGGGTCGGAACTCATTGGAACGATTTTTTTTTTTTTTTCACTCTTTCTCGGCATTTCTTAACATATTTTGGTTTCGAAAGAAGCAATAGCGGTGTTTTTTTATTTTTTTACTATTTTTTTGGAATTCTCTATCCTGGGTCGGGTAGGAGCTCATTGGAACGATTTTTTTTACTTTCACTCTTTCTCGGTCTTTCCCTACTTATTTTGGCTTGAAAAGAATTCATATTGGTGTTTTATAATTTTTTGAATTTTTTTGCTATTTTTTTGGAATTCTCTGTTCCGGGTCAGGGAGGAACTCATCTGAACGATTTTTTTTATTCTCACTCTTTCCCGGCCTTACCTAACTTATTTTTCCTTGAAAAGAAGCCATATTGGTATTTTTTTTAATTTTTGAAATTTTTTGTTATTTTTTTGGAATTCTCTATTCCTAGTTGGGTAAGAACTCATCGGAACGATTTTTTTTTATTTTCACTCTTTCTTGGCCATTCCCACCCTATTTTGGCTGGAAAAGAGGCCATAATGGTGTTTTTTGATTTTTTGAATTTTTTTGATTTTTTTTTGGAATTCTCTATTACGGATCGAGTAGGAACTCATCGGAACGTTTTTTTTTTTTTTCTATTTTCACTATTTCTCGGCCTTTCTTAATTTATTTTGGCTTGAAAAAAAGCAATATAGGTGTTTTTTAATTTTTTTTTTTTATTTTTTTGCACTTTTTGGAATTCTCTTTTCTGGGTCAGGTAGGAACTCATTGGAACTATTTTTTTTTTTTTTTTTACTCTTTCTAGGCCTTTCCCATCTTCTTTTGGCTTGAAAAGAAGCCATAACAGTGTTTTTTAATTTTTTGAAGTTTTTGGATATTTTTATGGAATTCTCTATTACTAGTCGGGTAAGAACTCATCGGCATGATTTTTTTTTCTTTTCTCTATTTTTCGGCCATTCCCTACCTATTTTGGCTTGAAAAGAAGCCAGAATGGTGTTGTTTAATTTTTTGAATTTTTTTGATACTTTTTTAAAATTCTATATTCCGGGTCAGGTAGGAACTCATCGGAACGATTATTTTTATTTTCACACTTTCTCGGCCTTTCCCAACTTATTTTGGATTGAAAAGGAGCCATAATGGTTTTTTTGAATTTTTTTGCTATTTTTTTGGAATTTTCTATTCCGGGTTGGGTCGGAACTCATTGGAACGATTTTTTTTTTTTTTTCACTCTTTCTCGGCATTTCTTAACATATTTTGGTTTCGAAAGAAGCAATATCGGTGTTTTTTTATTTTTTTACTATTTTTTTGGAATTCTCTATCCTGGGTCGGGTAGGAGCTCATTGGAACGATTTTTTTTTACTTTCACTCTTTCTCGGTCTTTCCCTACTTATTTTGGCTTGAAAAGAATTCATATTGGTGTTTTATAATTTTTTGAATTTTTTTGCTATTTTTTTGGAATTCTCTATTCCGGGTCAGGGAGGAACTCATCTGAACGATTTTTTTTATTCTCACTCTTTCCCGGCCTTACCTAACTTATTTTTCCTTGAAAAGAAGCCATATTGGTATTTTTTTAAATTTTTGAAATTTTTTGTTATTTTTTTGGAATTCTCTATTCCTAGTTGGGTAAGAACTCATCGGAACGATTTTTTTTTATTTTCACTCTTTCGTGGCCATTCCCACCCTATTTTGGCTGGAAAAGAGGCCATAATGGTGTTTTTTGATTTTTTGAATTTTTTTGATTTTTTTTTGGAATTCTCTATTACGGATCGAGTAGGAACTCATCGGAACGTTTTTTTTTTTTTCTATTTTCACTATTTCTCGGCCTTTCTTAATTTATTTTGGCTTGAAAAAAAGCAATATAGGTGTTTTTTAATTTTTTTTTTTTTATTTTTTTGCACTTTTTGGAATTCTCTTTTCTGGGTCAGGTAGGAACTCATTGGAACTATTTTTTTTTTTTTTTTACTCTTTCTAGGCCTTTCCCATCTTCTTTTGGCTTGAAAAGAAGCCATAACAGTGTTTTTTAATTTTTTGAAGTTTTTGGATATTTTTATGGAATTCTCTATTACTAGTCGGGTAAGAACTCATCGGCATGATTTTTTTTTCTTTTCTCTATTTTTCGGCCATTCCCTACCTATTTTGGCTTGAAAAGAAGCCAGAATGGTGTTGTTTAATTTTTTGAATTTTTTTGATACTTTTTTAAAATTCTATATTCCGGGTCAGGTAGGAACTCATCGGAACGATTATTTTTATTTTCACACTTTCTCGGCCTTTCCCAACTTATTTTGGATTGAAAAGGAGCCATAATGGTTTTTTTGAATTTTTTTGCTATTTTTTTGGAATTTTCTATTCCGGGTTGGGTCGGAACTCATTGGAACGATTTTTTTTTTTTTTTTCACTCTTTCTCGGCATTTCTTAACATATTTTGGTTTCGAAAGAAGCAATATCGGTGTTTTTTTATTTTTTTACTATTTTTTTGGAATTCTCTATCCTGGGTCGGGTAGGAGCTCATTGGAACGATTTTTTTTACTTTCACTCTTTCTCGGTCTTTCCCTACTTATTTTGGCTTGAAAAGAATTCATATTGGTGTTTTATAATTTTTTGAATTTTTTTGCTATTTTTTTGGAATTCTCTATTCCGGGTCAGGGAGGAACTCATCTGAACGATTTTTTTTATTCTCACTCTTTCCCGGCCTTACCTAACTTATTTTTCCTTGAAAAGAAGCCATATTGGTATTTTTTTAAATTTTTGAAATTTTTTGTTATTTTTTTGGAATTCTCTATTCCTAGTTGGGTAAGAACTCATCGGAACGATTTTTTTTTATTTTCACTCTTTCTTGGCCATTCCCACCCTATTTTGGCTGGAAAAGAGGCCATAATGGTGTTTTTTGATTTTTTGAATTTTTTTGATTTTTTTTTGGAATTCTCTATTACGGATCGAGTAGGAACTCATCGGAACGTTTTTTTTTTTTTCTATTTTCACTATTTCTCGGCCTTTCTTAATTTATTTTGGCTTGAAAAAAAGCAATATAGGTGTTTTTTAATTTTTTTTTTTTATTTTTTTGCACTTTTTGGAATTCTCTTTTCTGGGTCAGGTAGGAACTCATTGGAACTATTTTTTTTTTTTTTTTACTCTTTCTAGGCCTTTCCCATCTTCTTTTGGCTTGAAAAGAAGCCATAACAGTGTTTTTTAATTTTTTGAAGTTTTTGGATATTTTTATGGAATTCTCTATTACTAGTCGGGTAAGAACTCATCGGCATGATTTTTTTTTCTTTTCTCTATTTTTCGGCCATTCCCTACCTATTTTGGCTTGAAAAGAAGCCAGAATGGTGTTGTTTAATTTTTTGAATTTTTTTGATACTTTTTTAAAATTCTATATTCCGGGTCAGGTAGGAACTCATCGGAACGATTATTTTTATTTTCACACTTTCTCGGCCTTTCCCAACTTATTTTGGATTGAAAAGGAGCCATAATGGTTTTTTTGAATTTTTTTGCTATTTTTTGGAATTTTCTATTCCGGGTTGGGTCGGAACTCATTGGAACGATTTTTTTTTTTTTTTCACTCTTTCTCGGCATTTCTTAACATATTTTGGTTTCGAAAGAAGCAATATCGGTGTTTTTTTATTTTTTTACTATTTTTTTGGAATTCTCTATCCTGGGTCGGGTAGGAGCTCATTGGAACGATTTTTTTTACTTTCACTCTTTCTCGGTCTTTCCCTACTTATTTTGGCTTGAAAAGAATTCATATTGGTGTTTTATAATTTTTTGAATTTTTTTGCTATTTTTTTGGAATTCTCTATTCCGGGTCAGGGAGGAACTCATCTGAACGATTTTTTTTATTCTCACTCTTTCCCGGCCTTACCTAACTTATTTTTCCTTGAAAAGAAGCCATATTGGTATTTTTTTAAATTTTTGAAATTTTTTGTTATTTTTTTGGAATTCTCTATTCCTAGTTGGGTAAGAACTCATCGGAACGATTTTTTTTTATTTTCACTCTTTCTTGGCCATTCCCACCCTATTTTGGCTGGAAAAGAGGCCATAATGGTGTTTTTTGATTTTTTGAATTTTTTTGATTTTTTTTTGGAATTCTCTATTACGGATCGAGTAGGAACTCATCGGAACGTTTTTTTTTTTTTCTATTTTCACTATTTCTCGGCCTTTCTTAATTTATTTTGGCTTGAAAAAAAGCAATATAGGTGTTTTTTAATTTTTTTTTTTTATTTTTTTGCACTTTTTGGAATTCTCTTTTCTGGGTCAGGTAGGAACTCATTGGAACTATTTTTTTTTTTTTTTTACTCTTTCTAGGCCTTTCCCATCTTCTTTTGGCTTGAAAAGAAGCCATAACAGTGTTTTTTAATTTTTTGAAGTTTTTGGATATTTTTATGGAATTCTCTATTACTAGTCGGGTAAGAACTCATCGGCATGATTTTTTTTTCTTTTCTCTATTTTTCGGCCATTCCCTACCTATTTTGGCTTGAAAAGAAGCCAGAATGGTGTTGTTTAATTTTTTGAATTTTTTTGATACTTTTTTAAAATTCTATATTCCGGGTCAGGTAGGAACTCATCGGAACGATTATTTTTATTTTCACACTTTCTCGGCCTTTCCCAACTTATTTTGGATTGAAAAGGAGCCATAATGGTTTTTTTGAATTTTTTTGCTATTTTTTTGGAATTTTCTATTCCGGGTTGGGTCGGAACTCATTGGAACGATTTTTTTTTTTTTTTCACTCTTTCTCGGCATTTCTTAACATATTTTGGTTTCGAAAGAAGCAATATCGGTGTTTTTTTATTTTTTTACTATTTTTTTGGAATTCTCTATCCTGGGTCGGGTAGGAGCTCATTGGAACGATTTTTTTTACTTTCACTCTTTCTCGGTCTTTCCCTACTTATTTTGGCTTGAAAAGAATTCATATTGGTGTTTTATAATTTTTTGAATTTTTTTGCTATTTTTTTGGAATTCTCTATTCCGGGTCAGGGTGGAACTCATCTGAACGATTTTTTTTATTCTCACTCTTTCCCGGCCTTACCTAACTTATTTTTCCTTGAAAAGAAGCCATATTGGTATTTTTTTAAATTTTTGAAATTTTTTGTTATTTTTTTGGAATTCTCTATTCCTAGTTGGGTAAGAACTCATCGGAACGATTTTTTTTTATTTTCACTCTTTCTTGGCCATTCCCACCCTATTTTGGCTGGAAAAGAGGCCATAATGGTGTTTTTTGATTTTTTGAATTTTTTTGATTTTTTTTTGGAATTCTCTATTACGGATCGAGTAGGAACTCATCGGAACGTTTTTTTTTTTTTCTATTTTCACTATTTCTCGGCCTTTCTTAATTTATTTTGGCTTGAAAAAAAGCAATATAGGTGTTTTTTAATTTTTTTTTTTTATTTTTTTGCACTTTTTGGAATTCTCTTTTCTGGGTCAGGTAGGAACTCATTGGAACTATTTTTTTTTTTTTTTACTCTTTCTAGGCCTTTCCCATCTTCTTTTGGCTTGAAAAGAAGCCATAACAGTGTTTTTTAATTTTTTGAAGTTTTTGGATATTTTTATGGAATTCTCTATTACTAGTCGGGTAAGAACTCATCGGCATGATTTTTTTTTCTTTTCTCTATTTTTCGGCCATTCCCTACCTATTTTGGCTTGAAAAGAAGCCAGAATGGTGTTGTTTAATTTTTTGAATTTTTTTGATACTTTTTTAAAATTCTATATTCCGGGTCAGGTAGGAACTCATCGGAACGATTATTTTTATTTTCACACTTTCTCGGCCTTTCCCAACTTATTTTGGATTGAAAAGGAGCCATAATGGTTTTTTTGAATTTTTTTGCTATTTTTTTGGAATTTTCTATTCCGGGTTGGGTCGGAACTCATTGGAACGATTTTTTTTTTTTTTTCACTCTTTCTCGGCATTTCTTAACATATTTTGGTTTCGAAAGAAGCAATATCGGTGTTTTTTTATTTTTTTACTATTTTTTTGGAATTCTCTATCCTGGGTCGGGTAGGAGCTCATTGGAACGATTTTTTTTACTTTCACTCTTTCTCGGTCTTTCCCTACTTATTTTGGCTTGAAAAGAATTCATATTGGTGTTTTATAATTTTTTGAATTTTTTTGCTATTTTTTTGGAATTCTCTATTCCGGGTCAGGGAGGAACTCATCTGAACGATTTTTTTTATTCTCACTCTTTCCCGGCCTTACCTAACTTATTTTTCCTTGAAAAGAAGCCATATTGGTATTTTTTTTAATTTTTGAAATTTTTTGTTATTTTTTTGGAATTCTCTATTCCTAGTTGGGTAAGAACTCATCGGAACGATTTTTTTTTATTTTCACTCTTTCTTGGCCATTCCCACCCTATTTTGGCTGGAAAAGAGGCCATAATGGTGTTTTTTGATTTTTTGAATTTTTTTGATTTTTTTTTGGAATTCTCTATTACGGATCGAGTAGGAACTCATCGGAACGTTTTTTTTTTTTTTTCTATTTTCACTATTTCTCGGCCTTTCTTAATTTATTTTGGCTTGAAAAAAAGCAATATAGGTGTTTTTTAGTTTTTTTTTTTATTTTTTTGCACTTTTTGGAATTCTCTTTTCTGGGTCAGGTAGGAACTCATTGGAACTATTTTTTTTTTTTTTTACTCTTTCTAGGCCTTTCCCATCTTCTTTTGGCTTGAAAAGAAGCCATAACAGTGTTTTTTAATTTTTTGAAGTTTTTGGATATTTTTATGGAATTCTCTATTACTAGTCGGGTAAGAACTCATCGGCATGATTTTTTTTTCTTTTCTCTATTTTTCGGCCATTCCCTACCTATTTTGGCTTGAAAAGAAGCCAGAATGGTGTTGTTTAATTTTTTGAATTTTTTTGATACTTTTTTAAAATTCTATATTCCGGGTCAGGTAGGAACTCATCGGAACGATTATTTTTATTTTCACACTTTCTCGGCCTTTCCCAACTTATTTTGGATTGAAAAGGAGCCATAATGGTTTTTTTGAATTTTTTTGCTATTTTTTTGGAATTTTCTATTCCGGGTTGGGTCGGAACTCATTGGAATGATTTTTTTTTTTTTTTCACTCTTTCTCGGCATTTCTTAACATATTTTGGTTTCGAAAGAAGCAATATCGGTGTTTTTTTATTTTTTTACTATTTTTTTGGAATTCTCTATCCTGGGTCGGGTAGGAGCTCATTGGAACGATTTTTTTTACTTTCACTCTTTCTCGGTCTTTCCCTACTTATTTTGGCTTGAAAAGAATTCATATTGGTGTTTTATAATTTTTTGAATTTTTTTGCTATTTTTTTGGAATTCTCTATTCCGGGTCAGGGAGGAACTCATCTGAACGATTTTTTTTATTCTCACTCTTTCCCGGCCTTACCTAACTTATTTTTCCTTGAAAAGAAGCCATATTGGTATTTTTTTAAATTTTTGAAATTTTTTGTTATTTTTTTGGAATTCTCTATTCCTAGTTGGGTAAGAACTCATCGGAACGATTTTTTTTTATTTTCACTCTTTCTTGGCCATTCCCACCCTATTTTGGCTGGAAAAGAGGCCATAATGGTGTTTTTTGATTTTTTGAATTTTTTTGATTTTTTTTTGGAATTCTCTATTACGGATCGAGTAGGAACTCATCGGAACGTTTTTTTTTTTTTTCTATTTTCACTATTTCTCGGCCTTTCTTAATTTATTTTGGCTTGAAAAAAAGCAATATAGGTGTTTTTTATTTTTTATTTTTATTTTTTTGCACTTTTTGGAATTCTCTTTTCTGGGTCAGGTAGGAACTCATTGGAACTATTTTTTTTTTTTTTACTCTTTCTAGGCCTTTCCCATCTTCTTTTGGCTTGAAAAGAAGCCATAACAGTGTTTTTTAATTTTTTGAAGTTTTTGGATATTTTTATGGAATTCTCTATTACTAGTCGGGTAAGAACTCATCGGCATGATTTTTTTTTCTTTTCTCTATTTTTCGGCCATTCCCTACCTATTTTGGCTTGAAAAGAAGCCAGAATGGTGTTGTTTAATTTTTTGAATTTTTTTGATACTTTTTTAAAATTCTATATTCCGGGTCAGGTAGGAACTCATCGGAACGATTATTTTTATTTTCACACTTTCTCGGCCTTTCCCAACTTATTTTGGATTGAAAAGGAGCCATAATGGTTTTTTTGAATTTTTTTGCTATTTTTTTGGAATTTTCTATTCCGGGTTGGGTCGGAACTCATTGGAACGATTTTTTTTTTTTTTTCACTCTTTCTCGGCATTTCTTAACATATTTTGGTTTCGAAAGAAGCAATATCGGTGTTTTTTTATTTTTTTACTATTTTTTTGGAATTCTCTATCCTGGGTCGGGTAGGAGCTCATTGGAACGATTTTTTTTACTTTCACTCTTTCTCGGTCTTTCCCTACTTATTTTGGCTTGAAAAGAATTCATATTGGTGTTTTATAATTTTTTGAATTTTTTTGCTATTTTTTTGGAATTCTCTATTCCGGGTCAGGGAGGAACTCATCTGAACGATTTTTTTTATTCTCACTCTTTCCCGGCCTTACCTAACTTATTTTTCCTTGAAAAGAAGCCATATTGGTATTTTTTTTAATTTTTGAAATTTTTTGTTATTTTTTTGGAATTCTCTATTCCTAGTTGGGTAAGAACTCATCGGAACGATTTTTTTTTATTTTCACTCTTTCTTGGCCATTCCCACCCTATTTTGGCTGGAAAAGAGGCCATAATGGTGTTTTTTGATTTTTTGAATTTTTTTGATTTTTTTTTGGAATTCTCTATTACGGATCGAGTAGGAACTCATCGGAACGTTTTTTTTTTTTTTTCTATTTTCACTATTTCTCGGCCTTTCTTAATTTATTTTGGCTTGAAAAAAAGCAATATAGGTGTTTTTTAGTTTTTTTTTTTATTTTTTTGCACTTTTTGGAATTCTCTTTTCTGGGTCAGGTAGGAACTCATTGGAACTATTTTTTTTTTTTTTTACTCTTTCTAGGCCTTTCCCATCTTCTTTTGGCTTGAAAAGAAGCCATAACAGTGTTTTTTAATTTTTTGAAGTTTTTGGATATTTTTATGGAATTCTCTATTACTAGTCGGGTAAGAACTCATCGGCATGATTTTTTTTTCTTTTCTCTATTTTTCGGCCATTCCCTACCTATTTTGGCTTGAAAAGAAGCCAGAATGGTGTTGTTTAATTTTTTGAATTTTTTTGATACTTTTTTAAAATTCTATATTCCGGGTCAGGTAGGAACTCATCGGAACGATTATTTTTATTTTCACACTTTCTCGGCCTTTCCAATCCTGTTTTGGCTTGAAAAGAAGCCATAATGGTGTTTTTTAATTTTTTGATTTTGTTTGCTATGTTTTTGGAATTCTCTATTCCGGGTTGGGTCAGAACTCATCAGAACGATTTTTTTTTTTTTTTTTCACTCTTTGTCGGCCTTTTATAACTTATTTTGGCTTGAAAAGAGGCAATATCGGTGTTATTTATTTATTTTTTATTTTTTTATAATTTTTTTTGGAATTCTCTATTCCAGGTCGGATAGGAACTTATCGGAACGATTTTTTTTTTGTTTTCACTCTTTCTAAATCTTTTCCAACTTATTTTGGCTTGAAAAGAAGCTATAATGGAGTTGTTTAATTTTCTGAATTTTTTTTGCTATTTTTTTAAAATTCTATATTTTGGGTCGGGTAGGAACTCATCGGAACGATTTTTTTTATTTTCACTCTTTCTCGGCCTTTCCCAACTTATTTTGGCTTGAAAAGAAGCCATAATGGTTTTTTTCAATTTTTTTCATTTTTTTGCTTTTTTTTTTGGAATTATCTATCCCGGGTCGGGTAGGAACTCATCGGAACAATTTTTTTTTTCTCTCTTTTCCGGCCATTCCCATCCAATTTTGGCTTGAAAAGAATCCATAATGGTGTTGTTTAATTTTTTTAAATTTTTTTGCTATTTTTTTAAAATTCTATATTCCGGGTCGGGTAGGAACTCATCGGAACGAATTTTTTTATTTTCACTCTTTCTCAGCCTTTCCCAACTTATTTTGGTTTTAAAATAAGCCATAATGGTTTTTTTCAACTTTTTGAATTTTTTCGCTATTTTTTTTGGAATTCTCTATTCCGTGACGAGTAAGAACTCATTGGAACGAGTGTTTTTATTTTCTCTCTTTTTCGGCCATTCCCAACCAATTTTGGTCTGAAAATAAGCCAACATCTTGTTGTTTAATTTTTTAGAATTTTTTTGCTATTTTTTTGGATTTCCCTATCTTGGTTCGGATTGGTACTCGTCGGAACGATTTTTTTTATTTTCACTCTTTCTCGGCCTTTCCCAACTTATTTTGGCTTAAAAAGAAGCCATAATGGTTTTTTTTTTCAATTTTTTGAATTATTTTGCTATTTTTTTTGGAATTACCTATCCCGGGTCGGGTAAGAACTCATCGGAACTCATCAGAACGATTTTTATTTTTATTTTCACTCTTTCTCGGCATTTCCCAACTTATTTTCGCTTGAAAAGAATTCATAATGCTGTTTTTTAATTTTTTTGAATTTTTATGCTATTTTTTTGGAATTCTCTATCCCGGGTCGTGTAGGAACTCATCGAAACGATTTTTTTATTTTTATTTTTTTCATTCTTTCTCGGCCTTTCCCAACTTATTTTGGCTTGAAAAGTAGCCATAGTGGTGTTGTTTAATTTTTTGAATTTTTTTTGCTATTTTTTTGGAATTTTCTATTCCGGGTTGGGTCGGAACTCATTGGAACGATTTTTTTTTTTTTCACTCTTTCTCGGCATTTCTTAACATATTTTGGTTTCGAAAGAAGCAATATCGGTGTTTTTTTATTTTTTTACTATTTTTTTGGAATTCTCTATCCTGGGTCGGGTAGGAGCTCATTGGAACGATTTTTTTTACTTTCACTCTTTCTCGGTCTTTCCCTACTTATTTTGGCTTGAAAAGAATTCATATTGGTGTTTTATAATTTTTTGAATTTTTTTGCTATTTTTTTGGAATTCTCTATTCCGGGTCAGGGAGGAACTCATCTGAACGATTTTTTTTATTCTCACTCTTTCCCGGCCTTACCTAACTTATTTTTCCTTGAAAAGAAGCCATATTGGTATTTTTTTAAATTTTTGAAATTTTTTGTTATTTTTTTGGAATTCTCTATTCCTGGTTGGGTAAGAACTCATCGGAACGATTTTTTTTTATTTTCACTCTTTCTTGGCCATTCCCACCCTATTTTGGCTGGAAAAGAGGCCATAATGGTGTTTTTTGATTTTTTGAATTTTTTTGATTTTTTTTTGGAATTCTCTATTACGGATCGAGTAGGAACTCATCGGAACGTTTTTTTTTTTTTCTATTTTCACTATTTCTCGGCCTTTCTTAATTTATTTTGGCTTGAAAAAAAGCAATATAGGTGTTTTTTAATTTTTAATTTTTATTTTTTTGCACTTTTTGGAATTCTCTTTTCTGGGTCAGGTAGGAACTCATTGGAACTATTTTTTTTTTTTTTTACTCTTTCTAGGCCTTTCCCATCTTCTTTTGGCTTGAAAAGAAGCCATAACAGTGTTTTTTAATTTTTTGAAGTTTTTGGATATTTTTATGGAATTCTCTATTACTAGTCAGGTAAGAACTCATCGGCATGATTTTTTTTTTCTTTTCTCTATTTTTCGGCCATTCCCTACCTATTTTGGCTTGAAAAGAAGCCAGAATGGTGTTGTTTAATTTTTTGAATTTTTTTGATACTTTTTTAAAATTCTATATTCCGGGTCGGGTAGGAACTCATCGGAACGATTATTTTTATTTTCACACTTTCTCGGCCTTTCCCAACTTATTTTGGATTGAAAAGGAGTCATAATGGTTTTTTTGAATTTTTTTGCTATTTTTTTGGAATTTTCTATTCCGGGTTGGGTCGGAACTCATTGGAACGATTTTTTTTTTTTTTTCACTCTTTCTCGGCATTTCTTAACATATTTTTGTTTCGAAAGAAGCAATATCGGTGTTTTTTTATTTTTTTACTATTTTTTTGGAATTCTCTATCCTGGGTCGGGTAGGAGCTCATTGGAACGATTTTTTTTACTTTCACTCTTTCTCGGTCTTTCCCTACTTATTTTGGCTTGAAAAGAATTCATATTGGTGTTTTATAATTTTTTGAATTTTTTTGCTATTTTTTTGGAATTCTCTATTCCGGGTCAGGGAGGAACTCATCTGAACGATTTTTTTTATTCTCACTCTTTCCCGGCCTTACCTAACTTATTTTTCCTTGAAAAGAAGCCATATTGGTATTTTTTTAAATTTTTGAAATTTTTTGTTATTTTTTTGGAATTCTCTATTCCTGGTTGGGTAAGAACTCATCGGAACGATTTTTTTTTATTTTCACTCTTTCTTGGCCATTCCCACCCTATTTTGGCTGGAAAAGGGGCCATAATGGTGTTTTTTGATTTTTTGAATTTTTTTGATTTTTTTTTTGGAATTCTCTATTACGGATCGAGTAGGAACTCATCGGAACGTTTTTTTTTTCTTTCTATTTTCACTATTTCTCGGCCTTTCTTAATTTATTTTGGCTTGAAAAGAAGCAATATAGGTGTTTTTATAATTTTTTTTTTATTTTTTTGCAATTTTTGGAATTCTCTTTTCTGGGTCAGGTAGGAACTCATTGGAACTATTTTTTTTTTTTTTTTTACTCTTTCTAGGCCTTTCCCATCTTCTTTTGGCTTGAAAAGAAGCCATAACAGTGTTTTTTAATTTTTTGGATATTTTTATGGAATTCTCTATTACTAGTCGGGTAAGAACTCATCGGCATGATTTTTTTTTCTTTTCTCTGTTTTTCGGCCATTCCCTACCTATTTTGGCTTGAAAAGAAGCCAGAATGGTGTTGTTTAATTTTTTGAATTTTTTTGATACTTTTTTAAAATTCTATATTCCGGGTCAAGTAGGAACTCATCGGAACGATTATTTTTATTTTCACACTTTCTCGGCCTTTCCCAACTTATTTTGGATTGAAAAGGAGCCATAATGGTTTTTTTGAATTTTTTTGCTATTTTTTTGGAATTTTCTATTCCGGGTTGGGTCGGAACTCATTGGAACGATTTTTTTTTTTTTTTTTTTTTTCACTCTTTCTCGGCATTTCTTAACATATTTTGGTTTCGAAAGAAGCAATATCTGTGTTTTTTAATTTTTTTACTATTTTTTTGGAATTCTCTATCCTGGGTCGGGTAGGAGCTCATTGGAACGATTTTTTTTACTTTCACCCTTTCTCGGTCTTTTCCTACTTATTTTGGCTTGAAAAGAATTCATATTGGTGTTTTATAATTTTTTGAATTTTTTTGCTATTTTTTTGGAATTCTCTATTCCGGGTCAGGGAGGAACTCATCTGAACGATTTTTTTTATTCTCACTCTTTCCCGGCCTTACCTAACTTATTTTTCCTTGAAAAGAAGCCATATTGGTATTTTTTTTAATTTTTGAAATTTTTTGTTATTTTTTTGGAATTCTCTATTCCTAGTTGGGTAAGAACTCATCGGAACGATTTTTTTTTATTTTCACTCTTTCTTGGCCATTCCCACCCTATTTTGGCTGGAAAAGAGGCCATAATGGTGTTTTTTGATTTTTTGAATTTTTTTGATTTTTTTTTGGAATTCTCTATTACGGATCGAGTAGGAACTCATCGGAACGTTTTTTTTTTTTTTTCTATTTTCACTATTTCTCGGCCTTTCTTAATTTATTTTGGCTTGAAAAAAAGCAATATAGGTGTTTTTTAGTTTTTTTTTTTATTTTTTTGCACTTTTTGGAATTCTCTTTTCTGGGTCAGGTAGGAACTCATTGGAACTATTTTTTTTTTTTTTTACTCTTTCTAGGCCTTTCCCATCTTCTTTTGGCTTGAAAAGAAGCCATAACAGTGTTTTTTAATTTTTTGAAGTTTTTGGATATTTTTATGGAATTCTCTATTACTAGTCGGGTAAGAACTCATCGGCATGATTTTTTTTTCTTTTCTCTATTTTTCGGCCATTCCCTACCTATTTTGGCTTGAAAAGAAGCCAGAATGGTGTTGTTTAATTTTTTGAATTTTTTTGATACTTTTTTAAAATTCTATATTCCGGGTCAGGTAGGAACTCATCGGAACGATTATTTTTATTTTCACACTTTCTCGGCCTTTCCCAACTTATTTTGGATTGAAAAGGAGCCATAATGGTTTTTTTGAATTTTTTTGCTATTTTTTTGGAATTTTCTATTCCGGGTTGGGTCGGAACTCATTGGAACGATTTTTTTTTTTTTTTCACTCTTTCTCGGCATTTCTTAACATATTTTGGTTTCGAAAGAAGCAATATCGGTGTTTTTTTATTTTTTTACTATTTTTTTGGAATTCTCTATCCTGGGTCGGGTAGGAGCTCATTGGAACGATTTTTTTTACTTTCACTCTTTCTCGGTCTTTCCCTACTTATTTTGGCTTGAAAAGAATTCATATTGGTGTTTTATAATTTTTTGAATTTTTTTGCTATTTTTTTGGAATTCTCTATTCCGGGTCAGGGAGGAACTCATCTGAACGATTTTTTTTATTCTCACTCTTTCCCGGCCTTACCTAACTTATTTTTCCTTGAAAAGAAGCCATATTGGTATTTTTTTTAATTTTTGAAATTTTTTGTTATTTTTTTGGAATTCTCTATTCCTAGTTGGGTAAGAACTCATCGGAACGATTTTTTTTTATTTTCACTCTTTCTTGGCCATTCCCACCCTATTTTGGCTGGAAAAGAGGCCATAATGGTGTTTTTTGATTTTTTGAATTTTTTTGATTTTTTTTTGGAATTCTCTATTACGGATCGAGTAGGAACTCATCGGAACGTTTTTTTTTTTTTTTCTATTTTCACTATTTCTCGGCCTTTCTTAATTTATTTTGGCTTGAAAAAAAGCAATATAGGTGTTTTTTAGTTTTTTTTTTTATTTTTTTGCACTTTTTGGAATTCTCTTTTCTGGGTCAGGTAGGAACTCATTGGAACTATTTTTTTTTTTTTTTACTCTTTCTAGGCCTTTCCCATCTTCTTTTGGCTTGAAAAGAAGCCATAACAGTGTTTTTTAATTTTTTGAAGTTTTTGGATATTTTTATGGAATTCTCTATTACTAGTCGGGTAAGAACTCATCGGCATGATTTTTTTTTCTTTTCTCTATTTTTCGGCCATTCCCTACCTATTTTGGCTTGAAAAGAAGCCAGAATGGTGTTGTTTAATTTTTTGAATTTTTTTGATACTTTTTTAAAATTCTATATTCCGGGTCAGGTAGGAACTCATCGGAACGATTATTTTTATTTTCACACTTTCTCGGCCTTTCCAATCCTGTTTTGGCTTGAAAAGAAGCCATAATGGTGTTTTTTAATTTTTTGATTTTGTTTGCTATGTTTTTGGAATTCTCTATTCCGGGTTGGGTCAGAACTCATCAGAACGATTTTTTTTTTTTTTTTTCACTCTTTGTCGGCCTTTTATAACTTATTTTGGCTTGAAAAGAGGCAATATCGGTGTTATTTATTTATTTTTTATTTTTTTATAATTTTTTTTGGAATTCTCTATTCCAGGTCGGATAGGAACTTATCGGAACGATTTTTTTTTTGTTTTCACTCTTTCTAAATCTTTTCCAACTTATTTTGGCTTGAAAAGAAGCTATAATGGAGTTGTTTAATTTTCTGAATTTTTTTTGCTATTTTTTTAAAATTCTATATTTTGGGTCGGGTAGGAACTCATCGGAACGATTTTTTTTATTTTCACTCTTTCTCGGCCTTTCCCAACTTATTTTGGCTTGAAAAGAAGCCATAATGGTTTTTTTCAATTTTTTTCATTTTTTTGCTTTTTTTTTTGGAATTATCTATCCCGGGTCGGGTAGGAACTCATCGGAACAATTTTTTTTTTCTCTCTTTTCCGGCCATTCCCATCCAATTTTGGCTTGAAAAGAATCCATAATGGTGTTGTTTAATTTTTTTAAATTTTTTTGCTATTTTTTTAAAATTCTATATTCCGGGTCGGGTAGGAACTCATCGGAACGAATTTTTTTATTTTCACTCTTTCTCAGCCTTTCCCAACTTATTTTGGTTTTAAAATAAGCCATAATGGTTTTTTTCAACTTTTTGAATTTTTTCGCTATTTTTTTTGGAATTCTCTATTCCGTGACGAGTAAGAACTCATTGGAACGAGTGTTTTTATTTTCTCTCTTTTTCGGCCATTCCCAACCAATTTTGGTCTGAAAATAAGCCAACATCTTGTTGTTTAATTTTTTAGAATTTTTTTGCTATTTTTTTGGATTTCCCTATCTTGGTTCGGATTGGTACTCGTCGGAACGATTTTTTTTATTTTCACTCTTTCTCGGCCTTTCCCAACTTATTTTGGCTTAAAAAGAAGCCATAATGGTTTTTTTTTTCAATTTTTTGAATTATTTTGCTATTTTTTTTGGAATTACCTATCCCGGGTCGGGTAAGAACTCATCGGAACTCATCAGAACGATTTTTATTTTTATTTTCACTCTTTCTCGGCATTTCCCAACTTATTTTCGCTTGAAAAGAATTCATAATGCTGTTTTTTAATTTTTTTGAATTTTTATGCTATTTTTTTGGAATTCTCTATCCCGGGTCGTGTAGGAACTCATCGAAACGATTTTTTTATTTTTATTTTTTTCATTCTTTCTCGGCCTTTCCCAACTTATTTTGGCTTGAAAAGTAGCCATAGTGGTGTTGTTTAATTTTTTGAATTTTTTTTGCTATTTTTTTGGAATTTTCTATTCCGGGTTGGGTCGGAACTCATTGGAACGATTTTTTTTTTTTTCACTCTTTCTCGGCATTTCTTAACATATTTTGGTTTCGAAAGAAGCAATATCGGTGTTTTTTTATTTTTTTACTATTTTTTTGGAATTCTCTATCCTGGGTCGGGTAGGAGCTCATTGGAACGATTTTTTTTACTTTCACTCTTTCTCGGTCTTTCCCTACTTATTTTGGCTTGAAAAGAATTCATATTGGTGTTTTATAATTTTTTGAATTTTTTTGCTATTTTTTTGGAATTCTCTATTCCGGGTCAGGGAGGAACTCATCTGAACGATTTTTTTTATTCTCACTCTTTCCCGGCCTTACCTAACTTATTTTTCCTTGAAAAGAAGCCATATTGGTATTTTTTTAAATTTTTGAAATTTTTTGTTATTTTTTTGGAATTCTCTATTCCTGGTTGGGTAAGAACTCATCGGAACGATTTTTTTTTATTTTCACTCTTTCTTGGCCATTCCCACCCTATTTTGGCTGGAAAAGAGGCCATAATGGTGTTTTTTGATTTTTTGAATTTTTTTGATTTTTTTTTGGAATTCTCTATTACGGATCGAGTAGGAACTCATCAGAACGTTTTTTTTTTTTTCTATTTTCACTATTTCTCGGCCTTTCTTAATTTATTTTGGCTTGAAAAAAAGCAATATAGGTGTTTTTTTATTTTTTTTTTTATTTTTTTGCACTTTTTGGAATTCTCTTTTCTGGGTCAGGTAGGAACTCATTGGAACTATTTTTTTTTTTTTTTACTCTTTCTAGGCCTTTCCCATCTTCTTTTGGCTTGAAAAGAAGCCATAACAGTGTTTTTTAATTTTTTGAAGTTTTTGGATATTTTTATGGAATTCTCTATTACTAGTCGGGTAAGAACTCATCGGCATGATTTTTTTTTCTTTTCTCTATTTTTCGGCCATTCCCTACCTATTTTGGCTTGAAAAGAAGCCAGAATGGTGTTGTTTAATTTTTTGAATTTTTTTGATACTTTTTTAAAATTCTATATTCCGGGTCAGGTAGGAACTCATCGGAACGATTATTTTTATTTTCACACTTTCTCGGCCTTTCCCAACTTATTTTGGATTGAAAAGGAGCCATAATGGTTTTTTTGAATTTTTTTGCTATTTTTTTGGAATTTTCTATTCCGGGTTGGGTCGGAACTCATTGGAACGATTTTTTTTTTTTTTTCACTCTTTCTCGGCATTTCTTAACATATTTTGGTTTCGAAAGAAGCAATATCGGTGTTTTTTTATTTTTTTACTATTTTTTTGGAATTCTCTATCCTGGGTCGGGTAGGAGCTCATTGGAACGATTTTTTTTACTTTCACTCTTTCTCGGTCTTTCCCTACTTATTTTGGCTTGAAAAGAATTCATATTGGTGTTTTATAATTTTTTGAATTTTTTTGCTATTTTTTTGGAATTCTCTATTCCGGGTCAGGGAGGAACTCATCTGAACGATTTTTTTTATTCTCACTCTTTCCCGGCCTTACCTAACTTATTTTTCCTTGAAAAGAAGCCATATTGGTATTTTTTTAAATTTTTGAAATTTTTTGTTATTTTTTTGGAATTCTCTATTCCTAGTTGGGTAAGAACTCATCGGAACGATTTTTTTTTATTTTCACTCTTTCTTGGCCATTCCCACCCTATTTTGGCTGGAAAAGAGGCCATAATGGTGTTTTTTGATTTTTTGAATTTTTTTGATTTTTTTTTGGAATTCTCTATTACGGATCGAGTAGGAACTCATCGGAACGTTTTTTTTTTTTTTTCTATTTTCACTATTTCTCGGCCTTTCTTAATTTATTTTGGCTTGAAAAAAAGCAATATAGGTGTTTTTTAATTTTTTTTTTAATTTTTTTGCACTTTTTGGAATTCTCTTTTCTGGGTCAGGTAGGAACTCATTGGAACTATTTTTTTTTTTTTTTACTCTTTCTAGGCCTTTCCCATCTTCTTTTGGCTTGAAAAGAAGCCATAACAGTGTTTTTTAATTTTTTGAAGTTTTTGGATATTTTTATGGAATTCTCTATTACTAGTCGGGTAAGAACTCATCGGCATGATTTTTTTTTCTTTTCTCTATTTTTCGGCCATTCCCTACCTATTTTGGCTTGAAAAGAAGCCAGAATGGTGTTGTTTAATTTTTTGAATTTTTTTGATACTTTTTTAAAATTCTATATTCCGGGTCAGGTAGGAACTCATCGGAACGATTATTTTTATTTTCACACTTTCTCGGCCTTTCCCAACTTATTTTGGATTGAAAAGGAGCCATAATGGTTTTTTTGAATTTTTTTGCTATTTTTTTGGAATTTTCTATTCCGGGTTGGGTCGGAACTCATTGGAACGATTTTTTTTTTTTTTCACTCTTTCTCGGCATTTCTTAACATATTTTGGTTTCGAAAGAAGCAATATCGGTGTTTTTTTATTTTTTTACTATTTTTTTGGAATTCTCTATCCTGGGTCGGGTAGGAGCTCATTGGAACGATTTTTTTTACTTTCACTCTTTCTCGGTCTTTCCCTACTTATTTTGGCTTGAAAAGAATTCATATTGGTGTTTTATAATTTTTTGAATTTTTTTGCTATTTTTTTGGAATTCTCTATTCCGGGTCAGGGAGGAACTCATCTGAACGATTTTTTTTATTCTCACTCTTTCCCGGCCTTACCTAACTTATTTTTCCTTGAAAAGAAGCCATATTGGTATTTTTTTAAATTTTTGAAATTTTTTGTTATTTTTTTGGAATTCTCTATTCCTAGTTGGGTAAGAACTCATCGGAACGATTTTTTTTTATTTTCACTCTTTCTTGGCCATTCCCACCCTATTTTGGCTGGAAAAGAGGCCATAATGGTGTTTTTTGATTTTTTGAATTTTTTTGATTTTTTTTTGGAATTCTCTATTACGGATCGAGTAGGAACTCATCGGAACGTTTTTTTTTTTTTTTTCTATTTTCACTATTTCTCGGCCTTTCTTAATTTATTTTGGCTTGAAAAAAAGCAATATAGGTGTTTTTTAATTTTTTTTTTAATTTTTTTGCACTTTTTGGAATTCCCTTTTCTGGGTCAGGTAGGAACTCATTGGAACTATTTTTTTTTTTTTTTACTCTTTCTAGGCCTTTCCCATCTTCTTTTGGCTTGAAAAGAAGCCATAACAGTGTTTTTTAATTTTTTGAAGTTTTTGGATATTTTTATGGAATTCTCTATTACTAGTCGGGTAAGAACTCATCGGCATGATTTTTTTTTCTTTTCTCTATTTTTCGGCCATTCCCTACCTATTTTGGCTTGAAAAGAAGCCAGAATGGTGTTGTTTAATTTTTTGAATTTTTTTGATACTTTTTTAAAATTCTATATTCCGGGTCAGGTAGGAACTCATCGGAACGATTATTTTTATTTTCACACTTTCTCGGCCTTTCCCAACTTATTTTGGATTGAAAAGGAGCCATAATCGTTTTTTTGAATTTTTTTGCTATTTTTTTGGAATTTTCTATTCCGGGTTGGGTCGGAACTCATTGGAACGATTTTTTTTTTTTTTTCACTCTTTCTCGGCATTTCTTAACATATTTTGGTTTCGAAAGAAGCAATATCGGTGTTTTTTTATTTTTTTACTATTTTTTTGGAATTCTCTATCCTGGGTCGGGTAGGAGCTCATTGGAACGATTTTTTTTACTTTCACTCTTTCTCGGTCTTTCCCTACTTATTTTGGCTTGAAAAGAATTCATATTGGTGTTTTATAATTTTTTGAATTTTTTTGCTATTTTTTTGGAATTCTCTATTCCGGGTCAGGGAGGAACTCATCTGAACGATTTTTTTTATTCTCACTCTTTCCCGGCCTTACCTAACTTATTTTTCCTTGAAAAGAAGCCATATTGGTATTTTTTTAAATTTTTGAAATTTTTTGTTATTTTTTTGGAATTCTCTATTCCTAGTTGGGTAAGAACTCATCGGAACGATTTTTTTTTATTTTCACTCTTTCTTGGCCATTCCCACCCTATTTTGGCTGGAAAAGAGGCCATAATGGTGTTTTTTGATTTTTTGAATTTTTTTGATTTTTTTTTGGAATTCTCTATTACGGATCGAGTAGGAACTCATCGGAACGTTTTTTTTTTTTTTTCTATTTTCACTATTTCTCGGCCTTTCTTAATTTATTTTGGCTTGAAAAAAAGCAATATAGGTGTTTTTTAATTTTTTTTTTAATTTTTTTGCACTTTTTGGAATTCTCTTTTCTGGGTCAGGTAGGAACTCATTGGAACTATTTTTTTTTTTTTTTACTCTTTCTAGGCCTTTCCCATCTTCTTTTGGCTTGAAAAGAAGCCATAACAGTGTTTTTTAATTTTTTGAAGTTTTTGGATATTTTTATGGAATTCTCTATTACTAGTCGGGTAAGAACTCATCGGCATGATTTTTTTTTCTTTTCTCTATTTTTCGGCCATTCCCTACCTATTTTGGCTTGAAAAGAAGCCAGAATGGTGTTGTTTAATTTTTTGAATTTTTTTGATACTTTTTTAAAATTCTATATTCCGGGTCAGGTAGGAACTCATCGGAACGATTATTTTTATTTTCACACTTTCTCGGCCTTTCCCAACTTATTTTGGATTGAAAAGGAGCCATAATGGTTTTTTTGAATTTTTTTGCTATTTTTTTGGAATTTTCTATTCCGGGTTGGGTCGGAACTCATTGGAACGATTTTTTTTTTTTTTTCACTCTTTCTCGGCATTTCTTAACATATTTTGGTTTCGAAAGAAGCAATATCGGTGTTTTTTTATTTTTTTACTATTTTTTTGGAATTCTCTATCCTGGGTCGGGTAGGAGCTCATTGGAACGATTTTTTTTACTTTCACTCTTTCTCGGTCTTTCCCTACTTATTTTGGCTTGAAAAGAATTCATATTGGTGTTTTATAATTTTTTGAATTTTTTTGCTATTTTTTTGGAATTCTCTATTCCGGGTCAGGGAGGAACTCATCTGAACGATTTTTTTTATTCTCACTCTTTCCCGGCCTTACCTAACTTATTTTTCCTTGAAAAGAAGCCATATTGGTATTTTTTTAAATTTTTGAAATTTTTTGTTATTTTTTTGGAATTCTCTATTCCTAGTTGGGTAAGAACTCATCGGAACGATTTTTTTTTATTTTCACTCTTTCTTGGCCATTCCCACCCTATTTTGGCTGGAAAAGAGGCCATAATGGTGTTTTTTGATTTTTTGAATTTTTTTGATTTTTTTTTGGAATTCTCTATTACGGATCGAGTAGGAACTCATCGGAACGTTTTTTTTTTCTTTCTATTTTCACTATTTCTCGGCCTTTCTTAATTTATTTTGGCTTGAAAAAAAGCAATATAGGTGTTTTTTAATTTTCTTTTTTTATTTTTTTGCACTTTTTGGAATTCTCTTTTCTGGGTCAGGTAGGAACTCATTGGAACTATTTTTTTTTTTTTTTACTCTTTCTAGGCCTTTCCCATCTTCTTTTGGCTTGAAAAGAAGCCATAACAGTGTTTTTTAATTTTTTGAAGTTTTTGGATATTTTTATGGAATTCTCTATTACTAGTCGGGTAAGAACTCATCGGCATGATTTTTTTTTCTTTTCTCTATTTTTCGGCCATTCCCTACCTATTTTGGCTTGAAAAGAAGCCAGAATGGTGTTGTTTAATTTTTTGAATTTTTTTGATACTTTTTTAAAATTCTATATTCCGGGTCAGGTAGGAACTCATCGGAACGATTATTTTTATTTTCACACTTTCTCGGCCTTTCCCAACTTATTTTGGATTGAAAAGGAGCCATAATGGTTTTTTTGAATTTTTTTGCTATTTTTTTGGAATTTTCTATTCCGGGTTGGGTCGGAACTCATTGGAACGATTTTTTTTTTTTTCACTCTTTCTCGGCATTTCTTAACATATTTTGGTTTCGAAAGAAGCAATATCGGTGTTTTTTTATTTTTTTACTATTTTTTTGGAATTCTCTATCCTGGGTCGGGTAGGAGCTCATTGGAACGATTTTTTTTACTTTCACTCTTTCTCGGTCTTTCCCTACTTATTTTGGCTTGAAAAGAATTCATATTGGTGTTTTATAATTTTTTGAATTTTTTTGCTATTTTTTTGGAATTCTCTATTCCGGGTCAGGGAGGAACTCATCTGAACGATTTTTTTTATTCTCACTCTTTCCCGGCCTTACCTAACTTATTTTTCCTTGAAAAGAAGCCATATTGGTATTTTTTTAAATTTTTGAAATTTTTTGTTATTTTTTTGGAATTCTCTATTCCTAGTTGGGTAAGAACTCATCGGAACTATTTTTTTTTATTTTCACTCTTTCTTGGCCATTCCCACCCTATTTTGGCTAGAAAAGAGGCCATAATGGTGTTTTTTGATTTTTTGAATTTTTTTGATTTTTTTTTGGAATTCTCTATTACGGATCGAGTAGGAACTCATCGGAACGTTTTTTTTTTTTTTCTATTTTCACTATTTCTCGGCCTTTCTTAATTTATTTTGGCTTGAAAAAAAGCAATATAGGTGTTTTTAATTTTTATTTTTTATTTTTTTGCACTTTTTGGAATTCTCTTTTCTGGGTCAGGTAGGAACTCATTGGAACTATTTTTTTTTTTTTTACTCTTTCTAGGCCTTTCCCATCTTCTTTTGGCTTGAAAAGAAGCCATAACAGTGTTTTTTAATTTTTTGAAGTTTTTGGATATTTTTATGGAATTCTCTATTACTAGTCGGGTAAGAACTCATCGGCATGATTTTTTTTTCTTTTCTCTATTTTTCGGCCATTCCCTACCTATTTTGGCTTGAAAAGAAGCCAGAATGGTGTTGTTTAATTTTTTGAATTTTTTTGATTCTTTTTTAAAATTCTATATTCCGGGTCGGGTAGGAACTCATCGGAACGATTATTTTTATTTTCACACTTTCTCGGCCTTTCCCAACTTATTTTGGATTGAAAAGGAGCCATAATGGTTTTTTGGAATTTTTTTGCTATTTTTTTGGAATTTTCTATTCCGGGTTGGGTCGGAACTCATTGGAACGATTTTTTTTTTTTTTCACTCTTTCTCGGCATTTCTTAACATATTTTGGTTTCGAAAGAAGCAATATCGGTGTTTTTTTTATTTTTTTACTATTTTTTTGGAATTCTCTATCCTGGGTCGGGTAGGAGCTCATTGGAACGATTTTTTTTACTTTCACTCTTTCTCGGTCTTTCCCTACTTATTTTGGCTTGAAAAGAATTCATATTGGTGTTTTATAATTTTTTGAATTTTTTTGCTATTTTTTTGGAATTCTCTATTCCGGGTCAGGGAGGAACTCATCTGAACGATTTTTTTTATTCTCACTCTTTCCCGGCCTTACCTAACTTATTTTTCCTTGAAAAGAAGCCATATTGGTATTTTTTTAAATTTTTGAAATTTTTTGTTATTTTTTTGGAATTCTCTATTCCTGGTTGGGTAAGAATTCATCGGAACGATTTTTTTTTATTTTCACTCTTTCTTGGCCATTCCCACCCTATTTTGGCTGGAAAAGAGGCCATAATGGTGTTTTTTGATTTTTTGAATTTTTTTGATTTTTTTTTTGGAATTCTCTATTACGGATCGAGTAGGAACTCATCGGAACGTTTTTTTTTTTCTATTTTCACTATTTCTCGGCATTTCTTAATTTATTTTGGCTTGAAAAGAAGCAATATAGGTGTTTTTTATTTTATTTTATTTTATTTTGCAATTTTTGGAATTCTCTTTTCTGGGTCAGGTAGGAACTCATTGGAACTATTTTTTTTTTTTTTTTTTACTCTTTCTAGGCCTTTCCCATCTTCTTTTGGCTTGAAAAGAAGCCATAACAGTGTTTTTTAATTTTTTGAAGTTTTTGGATATTTTTATGGAATTCTCTATTACTAGTCGGGTAAGAACTCATCGGCATGATTTTTTTTTCTTTTCTCTATTTTTCGGCCATTCCCTACCTATTTTGGCTTGAAAAGAAGCTAGAATGGTGTTGTTTAATTTTTTGAATTTTTTTGATACTTTTTTAAAATTCTATATTCCGGGTCGGGTAGGAACTCATCGGAACGATTATTTTTATTTTCACACTTTCTCGGCCTTTCCCAACTTATTTTGGATTGAAAATGAGCCATAATGGTTTTTTTGAATTTTTTTGCTATTTTTTTGGAATTTTCTATTCCGGGTTGGGTCGGAATTCATTGGAACG
This sequence comes from Quercus wislizeni, assembly GCA_023055345.1. Lineage (NCBI taxonomy): Eukaryota > Viridiplantae > Streptophyta > Magnoliopsida > Fagales > Fagaceae > Quercus > Quercus wislizeni. The sequence continues at coordinate 31,384,122 of JALGQJ010000003.1, forward strand.
ATTTTTTTTTTTTTTTTTTTTTCACTCTTTCTCGGCATTTCTTAACATATTTTGGTTTCGAAAGAAGCAATATCGGTGTTTTTTAATTTTTTTACTATTTTTTTGGAATTCTCTATCCTGGGTCGGGTAGGAGCTCATTGGAACGATTTTTTTTACTTTCACTCTTTCTCGGTCTTTCCCTACTTATTTTGGCTTGAAAAGAATTCATATTGGTGTTTTATAATTTTTTGAATTTTTTTGCTATTTTTTTGGAATTCTCTATTCCGGGTCAGGGAGGAACTCATCTGAACGATTTTTTTTATTCTCACTCTTTCCCGGCCTTACCTAACTTATTTTTCCTTGAAAAGAAGCCATATTGGTATTTTTTTAAATTTTTGAAATTTTTTGTTATTTTTTTGGAATTCTCTATTCCTAGTTGGGTAAGAACTCATCGGAACGATTTTTTTTTATTTTCACTCTTTCTTGGCCATTCCCACCCTATTTTGGCTGGAAAAGAGGCCATAATGGTGTTTTTTGATTTTTTGAATTTTTTTGATTTTTTTTTGGAATTCTCTATTACGGATCGAGTAGGAACTCATCGGAACGTTTTTTTTTTTTCTATTTTCACTATTTCTCGGCCTTTCTTAATTTATTTTGGCTTGAAAAAAAGCAATATAGGTGTTTTTTAATTTTTAATTTTTATTTTTTTGCACTTTTTGGAATTCTCTTTTCTGGGTCAGGTAGGAACTCATTGGAACTATTTTTTTTTTTTTTTACTCTTTCTAGGCCTTTCCCATCTTCTTTTGGCTTGAAAAGAAGCCATAACAGTGTTTTTTAATTTTTTGAAGTTTTTGGATATTTTTATGGAATTCTCTATTACTAGTCAGGTAAGAACTCATCGGCATGATTTTTTTTTTCTTTTCTCTATTTTTCGGCCATTCCCTACCTATTTTGGCTTGAAAAGAAGCCAGAATGGTGTTGTTTAATTTTTTGAATTTTTTTGATACTTTTTTAAAATTCTATATTCCGGGTCGGGTAGGAACTCATCGGAACGATTATTTTTATTTTCACACTTTCTCGGCCTTTCCCAACTTATTTTGGATTGAAAAGGAGTCATAATGGTTTTTTTGAATTTTTTTGCTATTTTTTTGGAATTTTCTATTCCGGGTTGGGTCGGAACTCATTGGAACGATTTTTTTTTTTTTTTCACTCTTTCTCGGCATTTCTTAACATATTTTTGTTTCGAAAGAAGCAATATCGGTGTTTTTTTATTTTTTTACTATTTTTTTGGAATTCTCTATCCTGGGTCGGGTAGGAGCTCATTGGAACGATTTTTTTTACTTTCACTCTTTCTCGGTCTTTCCCTACTTATTTTGGCTTGAAAAGAATTCATATTGGTGTTTTATAATTTTTTGAATTTTTTTGCTATTTTTTTGGAATTCTCTATTCCGGGTCAGGGAGGAACTCATCTGAACGATTTTTTTTATTCTCACTCTTTCCCGGCCTTACCTAACTTATTTTTCCTTGAAAAGAAGCCATATTGGTATTTTTTTAAATTTTTGAAATTTTTTGTTATTTTTTTGGAATTCTCTATTCCTGGTTGGGTAAGAACTCATCGGAACGATTTTTTTTTATTTTCACTCTTTCTTGGCCATTCCCACCCTATTTTGGCTGGAAAAGGGGCCATAATGGTGTTTTTTGATTTTTTGAATTTTTTTGATTTTTTTTTTGGAATTCTCTATTACGGATCGAGTAGGAACTCATCGGAACGTTTTTTTTTTCTTTCTATTTTCACTATTTCTCGGCCTTTCTTAATTTATTTTGGCTTGAAAAGAAGCAATATAGGTGTTTTTATAATTTTTTTTTTATTTTCTTGCAATTTTTGGAATTCTCTTTTCTGGGTCAGGTAGGAACTCATTGGAACTATTTTTTTTTTTTTTTTTACTCTTTCTAGGCCTTTCCCATCTTCTTTTGGCTTGAAAAGAAGCCATAACAGTGTTTTTTAATTTTTTGAAGTTTTTGGATATTTTTATGGAATTCTCTATTACTAGTCGGGTAAGAACTCATCGGCATGATTTTTTTTTCTTTTCTCTGTTTTTCGGCCATTCCCTACCTATTTTGGCTTGAAAAGAAGCCAGAATGGTGTTGTTTAATTTTTTGAATTTTTTTGATACTTTTTTAAAATTCTATATTCCGGGTCGAGTAGGAACTCATCGGAACGATTATTTTTATTTTCACACTTTCTCGGCCTTTCCCAACTTATTTTGGATTGAAAAGGAGCCATAATGGTTTTTTTGAATTTTTTTGCTATTTTTTTGGAATTTTCTATTCCGGGTTGGGTCGGAACTCATTGGAACGATTTTTTTTTTTTTTTTTTTTTTTCACTCTTTCTCGGCATTTCTTAACATATTTTGGTTTCGAAAGAAGCAATATCTGTGTTTTTTAATTTTTTTACTATTTTTTTGGAATTCTCTATCCTGGGTCGGGTAGGAGCTCATTGGAACGATTTTTTTTACTTTCACCCTTTCTCGGTCTTTTCCTACTTATTTTGGCTTGAAAAGAATTCATATTGGTGTTTTATAATTTTTTGAATTTTTTTGCTATTTTTTTGGAATTCTCTATTCCGGGTCAGGGAGGAACTCATCGGAATGATTTTTTTTATTCTCACTCTTTCCCGGCCTTACCTAACTTATTTTTCCTTGAAAAGAAGCCATATTGGTATTTTTTTAATTTTTGAAATTTTTTGTTATTTTTTTGGAATTCTCTATTCCTGGTTGGGTAAGAACTCATCGGAACGATTTTTTTTTTATTTTCACTCTTTCTTGGCCATTCCCACCCTATTTTGGCTGGAAAAGAGGTCATAATGGTGTTTTTTGATTTTTTGAATTTTTTTGATTTTTTTTTTGGAATTCTCTATTACGGATCGAGTAGGAACTCATCGGAACGTTTTTTTTTTTCTATTTTCACTATTTCTCGGCCTTTCTTAATTTATTTTGGCTTGAAAAGAAGCAATATAGGTGTTTTTAAATTTTTTTTTTTATTTTTTTGCAATTTTTGGAATTCTCTTTTCTGGGTCAGGTAGGAACTCATTGGAACTATTTTTTTTTTTTTTTTTTACTCTTTCTAGGCCTTTCCCATCTTCTTTTGGCTTGAAAAGAAGCCATAACAGTGTTTTTTAATTTTTTGGATATTTTTATGGAATTCTCTATTACTAGTCGGGTAAGAACTCATCGGCATGATTTTTTTTTTCTTTTCTCTGCTTTTCAGCCATTCCCTACCTATTTTGGCTTGAAAAGAAGCCAGAATGGTGTTGTTTAATTTTTTGAATTTTTTTGATACTTTTTTTAAATTCTATATTCCGGGTCGGGTATGAACTCATCGGAACGATTTTCTTTATTTTCACTCTTTCTCACCCTTTCCCAACTTATTTTGGTTTGAAAATAAGCCATAATGGTTTTTTTCAATTTTTTGAATTTTTTCGCTATTTTTTTGGAATTCTCTATTCCGAGACGGGTAAGAACTCATTGGAACGATTGTTTTTATTTTCTCTCTTTTTCGGCCATTCCCGACCAATTTTGGTTTGAAAATAAGCCATAATCTTGTTGTTTAATTTTTTGAATTTTTTTGCTATTTTTTTGGATTTCCCTATCTTGGGTCGGATTGGTACTCGTCGGAACGATTTTTTTTATTTTCATTCTTTCTCGGCCTTTCCCAACTTATTTTGGCTTGAAAAGTAGCCATAGTGGTGTTGTGTAATTTTTTGAATTTTTTTTGCTATTTTTTTGGAATTCTCTATTCCGGGTCAACTAGGAACTCATCGGAACATTTTTTTATTATTATTTTATTTTCACTATTTCCAAGCCTTTTCCAGCTTATTTTAGCTTGAAAACAAGCCATAATAGTGTTTTTTCATTTTTGGAATTTTTTTGCAATTTTTTTGGAATTATCTATCTCGGGTCGGGTAGGAACTCATCGGAACGAATTTTTTTTTCTCTCTTTTTCGGCCATTCCCATCCAATTTTGGCTTGAAAAGAATCCATAATGGTGTTGTTTAATTTTTTGAATTTTTTTGCTATTTTTTTGGAATTCTCTATTCCGGGTCGGGTAGGAACTCATTGGAACGAATTTTTATTTTCACTCTTTCTCAGCCTTTCCCATCTTATATTGGCTTCAAAAGAGGCCATAATAGTGTTTTTTAATTTTTTGAATTCTTTTGCTATTTTTTTGGAATTCTCTATTCCGGGTCGTGTAAGAACTGATCGGAACGATTTTTTTTATTTTCACACTTTCTCGGCCTTTCCAATCCTGTTTTGGCTTGAAAAGAAGCCATAATGGTGTTTTTTAATTTTTTGATTTTGTTCGCTATGTTTTTGGAATTCTCTATTCCGGGTTGGGTCAGAACTCATCAGAACGATTTTTTTTTTTTTTTTTCACTCTTTGTCGGCCTTTTATAACTTATTTTGGCTTGAAAAGAGGCAATATCGGTGTTATTTATTTATTTTTTATTTTTTTATAATTTTTTTTGGAATTCTCTATTCCAGGTCGGATAGGAACTTATCGGAACGATTTTTTTTTTTGTTTTCACTCTTTCTAAATCTTTTCCAACTTATTTTGGCTTGAAAAGAAGCTATAATGGAGTTGTTTAATTTTCTGAATTTTTTTTGCTATTTTTTTAAAATTCTATATTTTGGGTCGGGTAGGAACTCATCGGAACGATTTTTTTTATTTTCACTCTTTCTCGGCCTTTCCCAACTTATTTTGGCTTGAAAAGAAGCCATAATGGTTTTTTTCAATTTTTTTCATTTTTTTGCTTTTTTTTTTGGAATTATCTATCCCGGGTCGGGTAGGAACTCATCGGAACAATTTTTTTTTTCTCTCTTTTCCGGCCATTCCCATCCAATTTTGGCTTGAAAAGAATCCATAATGGTGTTGTTTAATTTTTTTAAATTTTTTTGCTATTTTTTTAAAATTCTATATTCCGGGTCGGGTAGGAACTCATCGGAACGAATTTTTTTATTTTCACTCTTTCTCAGCCTTTCCCAACTTATTTTGGTTTTAAAATAAGCCATAATGGTTTTTTTCAACTTTTTGAATTTTTTCGCTATTTTTTTTGGAATTCTCTATTCCGTGACGAGTAAGAACTCATTGGAACGAGTGTTTTTATTTTCTCTCTTTTTCGGCCATTCCCAACCAATTTTGGTCTGAAAATAAGCCAACATCTTGTTGTTTAATTTTTTAGAATTTTTTTGCTATTTTTTTGGATTTCCCTATCTTGGTTCGGATTGGTACTCGTCGGAACGATTTTTTTTATTTTCACTCTTTCTCGGCCTTTCCCAACTTATTTTGGCTTAAAAAGAAGCCATAATGGTTTTTTTTTTCAATTTTTTGAATTATTTTGCTATTTTTTTTGGAATTACCTATCCCGGGTCGGGTAAGAACTCATCGGAACTCATCAGAACGATTTTTATTTTTATTTTCACTCTTTCTCGGCATTTCCCAACTTATTTTCGCTTGAAAAGAATTCATAATGCTGTTTTTTAATTTTTTTGAATTTTTATGCTATTTTTTTGGAATTCTCTATCCCGGGTCGTGTAGGAACTCATCGAAACGATTTTTTTATTTTTATTTTTTTCATTCTTTCTCGGCATTTCCCAACTTATTTTGGCTTGAAAAGTAGCCATAGTGGTGTTGTTTAATTTTTTGAATTTTTTTTGCTATTTTTTTGGAATTTTCTATTCCGGGTTGGGTCGGAACTCATTGGAACGATTTTTTTTTTTTTCACTCTTTCTCGGCATTTCTTAACATATTTTGGTTTCGAAAGAAGCAATATCGGTGTTTTTTTATTTTTTTACTATTTTTTTGGAATTCTCTATCCTGGGTCGGGTAGGAGCTCATTGGAACGATTTTTTTTACTTTCACTCTTTCTCGGTCTTTCCCTACTTATTTTGGCTTGAAAAGAATTCATATTGGTGTTTTATAATTTTTTGAATTTTTTTGCTATTTTTTTGGAATTCTCTATTCCGGGTCAGGGAGGAACTCATCTGAACGATTTTTTTTATTCTCACTCTTTCCCGGCCTTACCTAACTTATTTTTCCTTGAAAAGAAGCCATATTGGTATTTTTTTAAATTTTTGAAATTTTTTGTTATTTTTTTGGAATTCTCTATTCCTGGTTGGGTAAGAACTCATCGGAACGATTTTTTTTTATTTTCACTCTTTCTTGGCCATTCCCACCCTATTTTGGCTGGAAAAGAGGCCATAATGGTGTTTTTTGATTTTTTGAATTTTTTTGATTTTTTTTTGGAATTCTCTATTACGGATCGAGTAGGAACTCATCGGAACGTTTTTTTTTTTTTCTATTTTCACTATTTCTCGGCCTTTCTTAATTTATTTTGGCTTGAAAAAAAGCAATATAGGTGTTTTTTAATTTTTAATTTTTATTTTTTTGCACTTTTTGGAATTCTCTTTTCTGGGTCAGGTAGGAACTCATTGGAACTATTTTTTTTTTTTTTTACTCTTTCTAGGCCTTTCCCATCTTCTTTTGGCTTGAAAAGAAGCCATAACAGTGTTTTTTAATTTTTTGAAGTTTTTGGATATTTTTATGGAATTCTCTATTACTAGTCAGGTAAGAACTCATCGGCATGATTTTTTTTTTCTTTTCTCTATTTTTCGGCCATTCCCTACCTATTTTGGCTTGAAAAGAAGCCAGAATGGTGTTGTTTAATTTTTTGAATTTTTTTGATACTTTTTTAAAATTCTATATTCCGGGTCGGGTAGGAACTCATCGGAACGATTATTTTTATTTTCACACTTTCTCGGCCTTTCCCAACTTATTTTGGATTGAAAAGGAGTCATAATGGTTTTTTTGAATTTTTTTGCTATTTTTTTGGAATTTTCTATTCCGGGTTGGGTCGGAACTCATTGGAACGATTTTTTTTTTTTTTTCACTCTTTCTCGGCATTTCTTAACATATTTTTGTTTCGAAAGAAGCAATATCGGTGTTTTTTTATTTTTTTACTATTTTTTTGGAATTCTCTATCCTGGGTCGGGTAGGAGCTCATTGGAACGATTTTTTTTACTTTCACTCTTTCTCGGTCTTTCCCTACTTATTTTGGCTTGAAAAGAATTCATATTGGTGTTTTATAATTTTTTGAATTTTTTTGCTATTTTTTTGGAATTCTCTATTCCGGGTCAGGGAGGAACTCATCTGAACGATTTTTTTTATTCTCACTCTTTCCCGGCCTTACCTAACTTATTTTTCCTTGAAAAGAAGCCATATTGGTATTTTTTTAAATTTTTGAAATTTTTTGTTATTTTTTTGGAATTCTCTATTCCTGGTTGGGTAAGAACTCATCGGAACGATTTTTTTTTATTTTCACTCTTTCTTGGCCATTCCCACCCTATTTTGGCTGGAAAAGGGGCCATAATGGTGTTTTTTGATTTTTTGAATTTTTTTGATTTTTTTTTTGGAATTCTCTATTACGGATCGAGTAGGAACTCATCGGAACGTTTTTTTTTTCTTTCTATTTTCACTATTTCTCGGCCTTTCTTAATTTATTTTGGCTTGAAAAGAAGCAATATAGGTGTTTTTATAATTTTTTTTTTATTTTTTTGCAATTTTTGGAATTCTCTTTTCTGGGTCAGGTAGGAACTCATTGGAACTATTTTTTTTTTTTTTTTTACTCTTTCTAGGCCTTTCCCATCTTCTTTTGGCTTGAAAAGAAGCCATAACAGTGTTTTTTAATTTTTTGGATATTTTTATGGAATTCTCTATTACTAGTCGGGTAAGAACTCATCGGCATGATTTTTTTTTCTTTTCTCTGTTTTTCGGCCATTCCCTACCTATTTTGGCTTGAAAAGAAGCCAGAATGGTGTTGTTTAATTTTTTGAATTTTTTTGATACTTTTTTAAAATTCTATATTCCGGGTCAAGTAGGAACTCATCGGAACGATTATTTTTATTTTCACACTTTCTCGGCCTTTCCCAACTTATTTTGGATTGAAAAGGAGCCATAATGGTTTTTTTGAATTTTTTTGCTATTTTTTTGGAATTTTCTATTCCGGGTTGGGTCGGAACTCATTGGAACGATTTTTTTTTTTTTTTTTTTTTTCACTCTTTCTCGGCATTTCTTAACATATTTTGGTTTCGAAAGAAGCAATATCTGTGTTTTTTAATTTTTTTACTATTTTTTTGGAATTCTCTATCCTGGGTCGGGTAGGAGCTCATTGGAACGATTTTTTTTACTTTCACCCTTTCTCGGTCTTTTCCTACTTATTTTGGCTTGAAAAGAATTCATATTGGTGTTTTATAATTTTTTGAATTTTTTTGCTATTTTTTTGGAATTCTCTATTCCGGGTCAGGGAGGAACTCATCGGAATGATTTTTTTTATTCTCACTCTTTCCCGGCCTTACCTAACTTATTTTTCCTTGAAAAGAAGCCATATTGGTATTTTTTTAATTTTTGAAATTTTTTGTTATTTTTTTGGAATTCTCTATTCCTGGTTGGGTAAGAACTCATCGGAACGATTTTTTTTTTATTTTCACTCTTTCTTGGCCATTCCCACCCTATTTTGGCTGGAAAAGAGGTCATAATGGTGTTTTTTGATTTTTTGAATTTTTTTGATTTTTTTTTTGGAATTCTCTATTACGGATCGAGTAGGAACTCATCGGAACGTTTTTTTTTTTCTATTTTCACTATTTCTCGGCCTTTCTTAATTTATTTTGGCTTGAAAAGAAGCAATATAGGTGTTTTTAAATTTTTTTTTTTATTTTTTTGCAATTTTTGGAATTCTCTTTTCTGGGTCAGGTAGGAACTCATTGGAACTATTTTTTTTTTTTTTTTTTACTCTTTCTAGGCCTTTCCCATCTTCTTTTGGCTTGAAAAGAAGCCATAACAGTGTTTTTTAATTTTTTGGATATTTTTATGGAATTCTCTATTACTAGTCGGGTAAGAACTCATCGGCATGATTTTTTTTTTCTTTTCTCTGCTTTTCAGCCATTCCCTACCTATTTTGGCTTGAAAAGAAGCCAGAATGGTGTTGTTTAATTTTTTGAATTTTTTTGATACTTTTTTTAAATTCTATATTCCGGGTCGGGTATGAACTCATCGGAACGATTTTCTTTATTTTCACTCTTTCTCACCCTTTCCCAACTTATTTTGGTTTGAAAATAAGCCATAATGGTTTTTTTCAATTTTTTGAATTTTTTCGCTATTTTTTTGGAATTCTCTATTCCGAGACGGGTAAGAACTCATTGGAACGATTGTTTTTATTTTCTCTCTTTTTCGGCCATTCCCGACCAATTTTGGTTTGAAAATAAGCCATAATCTTGTTGTTTAATTTTTTGAATTTTTTTGCTATTTTTTTGGATTTCCCTATCTTGGGTCGGATTGGTACTCGTCGGAACGATTTTTTTTATTTTCATTCTTTCTCGGCCTTTCCCAACTTATTTTGGCTTGAAAAGTAGCCATAGTGGTGTTGTGTAATTTTTTGAATTTTTTTTGCTATTTTTTTGGAATTCTCTATTCCGGGTCAACTAGGAACTCATCGGAACATTTTTTTATTATTATTTTATTTTCACTATTTCCAAGCCTTTTCCAGCTTATTTTAGCTTGAAAACAAGCCATAATAGTGTTTTTTCATTTTTGGAATTTTTTTGCAATTTTTTTGGAATTATCTATCTCGGGTCGGGTAGGAACTCATCGGAACGAATTTTTTTTTCTCTCTTTTTCGGCCATTCCCATCCAATTTTGGCTTGAAAAGAATCCATAATGGTGTTGTTTAATTTTTTGAATTTTTTTGCTATTTTTTTGGAATTCTCTATTCCGGGTCGGGTAGGAACTCATTGGAACGAATTTTTATTTTCACTCTTTCTCAGCCTTTCCCATCTTATAGTGGCTTCAAAAGAGGCCATAATAGTGTTTTTTAATTTTTTGAATTCTTTTGCTATTTTTTTGGAATTCTCTATTCCGGGTCGTGTAAGAACTGATCGGAACGATTTTTTTTATTTTCACACTTTCTCGGCCTTTCCAATCCTGTTTTGGCTTGAAAAGAAGCCATAATGGTGTTTTTTAATTTTTTGATTTTGTTTGCTATGTTTTTGGAATTCTCTATTCCGGGTTGGGTCAGAACTCATCAGAACGATTTTTTTTTTTTTTTTTTCACTCTTTGTCGGCCTTTTATAACTTATTTTGGCTTGAAAAGAGGCAATATCGGTGTTATTTATTTATTTTTTATTTTTTTATAATTTTTTTTGGAATTCTCTATTCCAGGTCGGATAGGAACTTATCGGAACGATTTTTTTTTTGTTTTCACTCTTTCTAAATCTTTTCCAACTTATTTTGGCTTGAAAAGAAGCTATAATGGAGTTGTTTAATTTTCTGAATTTTTTTTGCTATTTTTTTAAAATTCTATATTTTGGGTCGGGTAGGAACTCATCGGAACGATTTTTTTTATTTTCACTCTTTCTCGGCCTTTCCCAACTTATTTTGGCTTGAAAAGAAGCCATAATGGTTTTTTTCAATTTTTTTCATTTTTTTGCTTTTTTTTTTGGAATTATCTATCCCGGGTCGGGTAGGAACTCATCGGAACAATTTTTTTTTTCTCTCTTTTCCGGCCATTCCCATCCAATTTTGGCTTGAAAAGAATCCATAATGGTGTTGTTTAATTTTTTTAAATTTTTTTGCTATTTTTTTAAAATTCTATATTCCGGGTCGGGTAGGAACTCATCGGAACGAATTTTTTTATTTTCACTCTTTCTCAGCCTTTCCCAACTTATTTTGGTTTTAAAATAAGCCATAATGGTTTTTTTCAACTTTTTGAATTTTTTCGCTATTTTTTTTGGAATTCTCTATTCCGTGACGAGTAAGAACTCATTGGAACGAGTGTTTTTATTTTCTCTCTTTTTCGGCCATTCCCAACCAATTTTGGTCTGAAAATAAGCCAACATCTTGTTGTTTAATTTTTTAGAATTTTTTTGCTATTTTTTTGGATTTCCCTATCTTGGGTCGGATTGGTACTCGTCGGAACGATTTTTTTTATTTTCACTCTTTCTCGGCCTTTCCCAACTTATTTTGGCTTAAAAAGAAGCCATAATGGTTTTTTTTTTCAATTTTTTGAATTATTTTGCTATTTTTTTTGGAATTACCTATCCCGGGTCGGGTAAGAACTCATCGGAACTCATCAGAACGATTTTTATTTTTATTTTCACTCTTTCTCGGCATTTCCCAACTTATTTTCGCTTGAAAAGAATTCATAATGCTGTTTTTTAATTTTTTTGAATTTTTATGCTATTTTTTTGGAATTCTCTATCCCGGGTCGTGTAGGAACTCATCGAAACGATTTTTTTATTTTTATTTTTTTCATTCTTTCTCGGCCTTTCCCAACTTATTTTGGCTTGAAAAGTAGCCATAGTGGTGTTGTTTAATTTTTTGAATTTTTTTTGCTATTTTTTTTGAATTCTCTATTCTAGGTCAACTAGGAACTCATTGGAACGATTTTTTTTTTTCACTATTTCTAAGCCTTTTCCGACTTATTTTAGCTTGAAAACAAGCCGTAATAGTGTTTTTTAATTTTTTGAATTTTTTTGCTATTTTTTTGGAATTATCTATCTCGGGCCGGGTAGGAACTCATTGGAACGATTTTTTTTTTTTTTTTTTTTCACTCTTTTTCGGCCATTCCCAACCAATTTTGGCTTGAAAAGAATCCATAATGGTGTTGTTTAATTTTTTGAATTTTTTTGTTATTTTTTTGGAATTCTCTATCCCGGGTCGGGTAGGAACGCATCGGAACGAATTTTTATTTTTATTTTCACTCTTTCTCGGCCTTTCCCATCTTATATTGGCTTGAAAAGAAGCCATAATAGTGTTTTTTAATTTTTTGAATTTTTTTGGAATTCTCTATTCCGGGTCGGGTAAGAACTAATCGGAACGATTTTTTTTTATTTTCACACTTTCTCGGCCTTTCCAATCCTATTTTGGCTTGAAAAGAAGCAATATCGGTGTTTTTTATTTATTTATTTATAATTTTTTTGGAATTCCCTATTCCAGGTCAGATAGGAACTTTTCGGAACGATTTTCTATTTTTTATTTTTATTTTCACTCTTTCTAAATCTTTTCCAACTTATTTTTGCTTGAAAACAAGCCATAATGGTGTTTTTTAATTTTTGGAATTTTTTTGCTATTTTTTTGGAATTATCTATCTCGGGTCAAGTAGGATCTCATCGGCACGATTTTTTTCTTTTCTCTCTTTTTCGGCCATTCCAAACCTATTTTGGCTTGAAAAGAAGCTATAATGGTGTTGTTTAATTTTCTGAATTTTTTTGCTTTTGTTTTTTAAAATTCTATATTCTTGGTAGGGTAGGAACTCATTGGAACGATTTTTTTTTTTTTATTTTCACTCTTTTTCGGCCTTTCCCAACTTATTTTGGCTTGAAAAGAAGCCATAATGGTTTTTTTCAAATTTTTTAATTTTTTTGCTATTTTTTTTGGAATTATCTATCCCGGGTTGGGTAAGAACTCATAGGAACCATTTTTTTTTCACTCTTTCTCGGCATTTCCCAAGTTATTTTCGCTTGAAAAAAGTCATAATGGTGTTTTTTAGTTTTTTGAATTTTTATGCTATTTTTTTGGAATTCTCTATCCCGGGTCGGGGAGGAACTCATCGGAACGATTTTTTTTTTATTTTCACTCCTTCTCGGCCTTTCCCATCTTATTTTGGCTTGAATAGAAGCCATAATAGTGTTTTTTAATTTTTCAAATTGTTTTGCTATTTTTTTTGTAATTCTCTATTCCGAGTGGGATAAGAACTCATCAGAACGACTTTTTTTATTTTGTCTCTTTTTTGGCCATTCCCATCCTATTTTCTCTTGAAAAAAAAGCCATAATAGTGTTGTTTAATTTTTTTGAATTGTTTTGCTATTATTTTGGAATTCTATATTCCGATTCGAGTAGGAACTCATTGGAACGAATTTTTTTTTATTTAAAATTTTCACTATTTCTCTGCCTTTCCCATCTTATTTTGGCTTGAAAAGAAGCTATAATGGTGTTTTCTTATTTTTTGAATTTTTTTGGAATTCTCTATCTCGGGTCAGGTAGGAACTCGTCGGAACGATTTTTTTTATTTTTACTCTTTCTCAGCCTTTCCCATCTTATTTTGGCTTGAAAACAAGCCATAACAGTGTTTTTTAATTTTTTTAATTTTTTGGATTTTTTTTGGAATTCTCTATTACAAGTCGGGTAAGAACTCATCGGCTCTATTTTTTTTCTTTTCTCTCTTTTTCGGCCATTCCCAACCTATTTTGGCTTGAAAAGAAGCTATAATGGTGTTGTTTAATTTTTTGAATTTTTTTTGCTGTTTTTTTAAAATTCAATATTCCGGGTTGGGTAGGAACTCATCGGAACGATTTTTTTTATTTTCACTCTTTGTTAGCCTTTCCCATCTTATTTTAGCTTGAAAATAAACCATAATGGCTTTTTTCAATTTTTTGAATTTTTTGGCTATTTTTTTGGAATTCTCTATTCTGGGACGGGTAAGAACTCATCGGAATGATTTTTTTTTATTTTCTCACTTTTTTGGCTGTTCCCAGCCAATTTTGGTTTGAAAATAAGCCATAATCTAGTTGTTTAATTTTTTTTAATTTTTTTGGACTTCTCTATCCTGGGTTGGATTGGAACTCGTCAGAATGATTTTTTTTATTTTCACTCTTTCTCGGCGTTTCCCAACTTATTTTCGCTTGAAAAGAAGCCATAATGGTTTTTTTCAATTTTTTTAATTTTTTTGCTATTTTTTTTGGAATTATCTATCCCGGGTCGGGTAAGAACTCATAAGAACCATTTTTTTTTCACTCTTTCTCGGCATTTCCCACCTTATTTTTGCCTGAAAAGAAGTCATAATGGTGTTTTTTATTTTTGGAATTTTTATGCTGTTTTTTTGGAATTCTCTATTCCGAGACAGGTAAAAACTCATTGGAACGATTGTTTTTATTTTCTCTCTTTTTCAGCCATTCCCAACCAATTTTGGTTTGAAAATAAGCCATAATCTTGTTGTTTAATTTTTTGAATTTTTTTGCTATTTTTTTAAATTTCCCTATCTTGGGTCGGATTGGTACTCGTCGGAACGATTTTTTTTTATTTTCACTCTTTCTCGGCCTTTCCCAACTTATTTTGGCCTAAAAAGAAGCCATAATGGTTTTTTTTTTCAATTTTTTGAATTTTTTTGCTATTTTGTTTTGGAATTATCTATCCCGGCTCGGGTAAGAACTCATCAGAACGATTTTTATTTTTATTTTCACTCTTTCTCGGCATTTCCCAACTTATTTTCGCTTGAAAAGAAGCCATAATGGTATTTTTTAATTTTTTGAATTTTTTTTGCTATTTTTTTGGAATTCTCTATTCCGGGTCAGGTCGGAGCACATCAGAACGATTTTTTTTTTTTTTCACTCTTCCTCGGCCTTTCTTAACTTTTTTTGGCTTGAAAAGAAGCAATATCGGTGTTTTTTAATTTTTTTTACTTTTTTGCAATTTTTTTGGAATTTTCTATTCCGGGTCGGCTTGGAACTCATTGGAACGATTTTTTTTATTTTTTATTTATTTTCACTCTTTCTAAGCCTTTTTCAACTTATTTTGGCCTGAAAACAAGACATAATAGTGTTTTTTAATTTTTGGAATTATCTATCCCGGGTCGAGTAGGAATTCATCATAACGATTTTTTTTTTCTCTTTTTTGGCCATTCCCAACCAATTTTGGCTTGAAAAGAATCCATAATGGTGTTGTTTAATTTTTTGAATTTGTTTTCTATTTTTTTGGAATTCTCTATCCCGGGTCGGGTAGGAACTCATCGAAACGATTTATTATTATTATTATTATTATTTTATTTTCACTCTTTCTCGGCCTTTCCCATCTTATATCGGCTTGAAAAGAAGCCATAATAGTGTTTTTTAATTTTTTTGCTATTTTTTTGGAATTGTCTATTCTGGGTCGGGTAAGAACTAATTGGAACGATTTTTATTATTTTCACACTTTCTCGGTCTTTCTCATCCTGTTTTGGCTTGAAAAGTAGCCATAATTGTGTTTTTTAATTTTTTGAATTTTTTTGGGATTCTCTATTCCGGGTTGGGTCGGAACTAATCGGAACGATTTTTTTTTTTTTTTTTTTTTTTTTTTTTTTTTTTTTTCACTCTTTCTTAGCCTTTCTTAACATATTTTGGCTTTAAAAGAAGCAATATCGGTGTTTATTTATTTATTTTTTTGCAACTTTTTTGGAATTCTCTATTCCGGGATGGCTAGGAACTTATCGGAACGATTTTTTTTTTCCTCTTTCTAAATCTTTTCCAACTTATTTTGGCTTGAAAACAAGCCATAATGGTGTTTTTTAATTTTTGGAATTTTTTTGCTATTTTTTGGAATTATCTATCTCGGGTCGGGGAGGAACTCATCGTAACGATTTTTTTATTTTCTCTCTTTTTCGACCATTCCTAACCAATTTTGGCTTGAAAATAATCCATAATGGTGTTGTTTAATTTTTCGATTTTTTTTGCTATTTTTTTGGAATTCTCTATCCCGGGTCGGGTAGGAATTCATCGGGACGATTTTTTTTATTTTCATTCTTTCTCAGCCTTTCCCATCTTATTTTGGCTTGAAAAGAAGCCGTAATAGTGTTTTTTAATTTTTCGAATTTTTTTGCTATTTTTTTTGTAATTCTCTATTTCGGGTCGGGTAAGAACTCATCGAAACGACTTTTTTTATTTTGTCTCTTTTTTGGCCATTCCCAACCTATTTTCTCTTGAAAAAAAGCCATAATAGTGTTGTTTAATTTTTTTGAATTGTTTTGCTATTTTTTTGGAATTATATATTCCGGGTCGGGTAGGAACTCATTGGAACAATTTTTTTTTTTTTTTTAATTTTCTCTATTTCTCTGCCTTTCCCATCTTATTTTGGCTTGAAAAGAAGCTATAATGGTGTTTTTTAATTTTTTGAATTTTTTTGGAATTCTCTATCCCGGGTCGGGTAGGAACTCATCGGAACGATTTTTGTTGTTTTCACTCTTTCTCGGCCTTTCCCATCTTATTTTGGCTTGAAAAGAAGCCATAACTGTGTTTTTTAATTTTTTGTATTTTTTGGATATTTTTTTGGAATTCTCTATTACAAGCCGGGTAAGAACTCATCGGCACTATTTTTTTTCTTTTCTCTCTTTTTCGGCCATTCGCAACCTATTTTGGCTTGAAAAGAAGCTATAATGGTGTTGTTTATTTTTTTGCTATTTTTTTAAAATTCAATATTCCGGGTCGGGTAGGATTCATCAGAACGATTTTTTTTATTTTCACTCTTTCTCAGCCTTTCCCAACTTATTTTAGTTTGAAAAGAAGCCATAATGGTTTTTTTTTTCAATTTTTTGAATTGTTTTGCTATTTTTTTGGAATTTTCTATTTCGGGATGGGTAAGAACTCATCGGAATGATTTTTTTTATTTTCTCACTTTTTCAGCTGTTCCTAGCCAATTTTGGTTTGAAAATAAGCCATAATGTGGTTGTTTAATTTTTGAAAATTTTTTGCTATTTTTTTGGACTTCTCTATCCCGAGTCGAGTAGGAACTCATCGGAACGATTTTTTTAAAAAAATTTTTTTTTTTCACTCTTTCTCGGCCTTTCCCATCTTATTTTGGTTTGAAAAGAAGCCATAATGGTGTTTTTTAATTTTTTTGCTATTTTTTTGGAATTCTCTATTACGGGTTGGGTATGAACTCATCGGAACGATTTTTTTTATTTTTATTTTCACTCTTTCTTGGCCTTTCCCATCTTATTTTTGCTTGAAAAGAAGTCGTAATAGTGTTTTTTAAATTTTTGAATTTTTTTGCTATTTTTTTATAAATCTCTATTCTGGGTCGGGTAAGAACTCGTCGAAACGAATTTTTTTATTTTTTTATTTTCTCTCTTTTTCGGCCATTCCCATCTTATTTTGGCTTGAAAAGAAGCCATAATGGTGTTTTTTAATTTTTTTTGAATTTTTTTGCTATTTTTTTGGAATTCTCTATTCCTGGTTAGGTAGGAACTCATCGGAACGATTTTTTTTTTTTTTTTCACTCTTTCTCGGCCTTTCCCATCTTATTTTGGCTTGAAAAGAAGCCATAATAGTTTTTTTTGAATTTTTTTGCTATTTTTTTGTAACTCTCTATTTCGGGTCGGGTAAAAGAACTCATCAGAATAATTTTTTTTATTTTCACTCTTTCTCGTCCTTTCCCATCCTATTTTGGCTTGAAAAGAAGTCATAATGGTATTTTTTAATTTTTTTGCTATTTTTTTGGAATTCTCTATTCCGGGTCGGTTAGGAACTCATCAGAACAATTTTTATTTTTTATTTTTTATTTTTTATTTTCACTCTTTCTAAGCCTTTTCCAACTTATTTTGGCTTGAAAACAAGTCATAATGATGTTTTTTAATTTTTGGAATTATCTATCCCGGGTCGGGTAGGAACTCATCGTAACGATTTTTTTTTTTATTTTCTCTCTTTTTCGGCCATTCCCAACCAATTTTGGCTTGAAAAGAATCCATAATGGTGTTGTTTAATTTTTTGCTATTTTTTTGGAATTCTCTATCTCGGGTCGGGTAGGAACTCATCGGAACGATTTTTATTTTATTTTCACTCTTTCTCGGCCTTTCCCATCTTATTTTGGCTTGAATAGAAGCCATAACTTCAAGAAAGGATTCTTCCCTTTCAAGTTTGAAGTTCCTTTATATAGGGATATAGTCTAAGACATATAAAAGGAAGAGCATATTAAGATGGTTCCTA
This sequence comes from Quercus wislizeni, assembly GCA_023055345.1. Taxonomy (NCBI): domain Eukaryota; kingdom Viridiplantae; phylum Streptophyta; class Magnoliopsida; order Fagales; family Fagaceae; genus Quercus; species Quercus wislizeni. The sequence continues at coordinate 31,401,881 of JALGQJ010000003.1, forward strand.
ATATCATATCAATAGGAAGTCTTTATGCTATACTTTGTACTAGGCTAAATATCTTTTCTGCAGTGGGCATGGTAAGCAAATATCAATTGAATCAAAGATCACTAAATTTAGTGGGAGTAAAGCATATACTCAAATATCTTAGGAGAATGAGGGATTATATGCTCGTCCACAAAAGTGAAGTTTTGATGGTTACTGGATGTACAAATACTGTCTTGTAGTTTGATTGTGATTCATGAAGTTAGACTTCAAGATATGTGTTCATCCTAGGTGGTGAAGATACACATTAAGCATAAGTATCATCTCATTAGAGAGATATGAGTACATGAAAAGTTGTAGTAGAAAAGATAAATTATGCAATACATCTAGCTAAAACTTGTTTCCAAACCTTGCCTTAGTGACTATGAATTACTCTAAAAGGAGATAAGTGTCGGATATATGGTAAATTTTCTTTAAGGGTAAGTGGGAGATTGTTGGGGTTTATGCCCTAAAAATCCAATTTATTGGCATGTCATAAATAATTAAATAGTTTAATTATATGAGACTATCTATTTATGAACTAATGGGACATTATCTTAGTCCATGAGATGCATAGTATGTAGTTTATGTGAAAAGTCACAGAAGATATAAATCACAAATTCTTTGTAAACTCAGAAGTTTAGTTCGTAGTCGGTGATGAAATCGAGCATTTCATCTACGAAGACTATAACATATCAACTAAGATGATTTGTCTTGATCATGGAAGTGGAAACTTCTAGTTGATATGTTGATATGTTTTAAGAATTAAGACATATTGAACTGGACCGCTGTGAGATTTATTATTCTCCTAACGACTGTCAAATGAATAATAAATCTTATGACTTCTATTTACATCAACTTTAAATCTTAAGAGAATAATGAACATGATCATAAGGTGTAGGTTGCTCTGATATAATAGGAATGAGATTTATAAGTTATGGTCAAAACCTCAATATATTGGGCAGCTGCATTTAATGTTGATGGAACATATATTCTTAAGATGAAATTCATAATCTCTTAATGAAGATATAAAATATTCCATTGAGATAAATTTAATGGGTTTGGTTATTCAGAGTGTTGGGCCAAACCACTTTAGTAAGGAGTTACTAAAGTATATATTTATGAAATTGGATTCCATAAATATATGATGAATAACATAAAGGATTATACCGGGTACTCAAGGATTAAGATGTAGTAATCTTCAAAGTGGTAGTCAACATTCATGACTTTGTATTACTACGAATATTTTAATGAAGGGGTTGTATGTATAGTAAAGTCTTGGGATATAATTTATTAATAAGGCCTAGAGTTCAATTCTATTCTTATAGTGGTATTGAATATAATTAATGGTAACTTTGGTCTTGTCAAGAGTTGACAGAAAAGCCCAAGGCCCATTGGAGCTAGAGTCTTATTTGTTCATTTTGGTCCCATCTCAAGCCACAAACTAAAGCCCAATTAGGTAGGCCCAAAAGTCTAACCCAATTAGATAATCAGTTTTTATTTAATAAGATTTATTAAATAAAGGAACTACTAAGTGTAGTTATCATGTACGTATGAAGAAAAGAAAATAAATCAGTTTTTCTCCACAAGGAGAAGAAGAAGGATTTTTCTTTGAGAATCTATGTACAAAAGACTGATTAAGAGATCACACATCTTGGGCACCATGTGGAATTGGGATGAAGATTAGAGGTATTCTCAAGTCTTGGTTTTGATTTGTACAACATCAAGGAACGCTTTCTATTCTTTGTTCTAGAATTCAAGGTTACATGTTATCTTTCATGAATGAAGTAGATCTGTGATTGTTGCTTCCGCTATGTGTTTTGTACGAGATACAAAACTAGATTTTCCAACATACTGCACCATCAACATACACCTTCCAAGATAGAGGTTCTTGCAAGGAGATCATCCCAACTGTTTTTCCATCCATGTTCGACCTTTCACCCTTTTCTTCTAACGAAGGCTCAACGAACACAGCCACCAAATATGCAAGGACCTGGCCCTTTATAGAAGTTCGAGGCATATACTTAATATCGAAAGCTCCTAAGATCGTTTCCCATTTTGCAATCCTCCCTGTGTGAAGCAGTGATCGAAGAGGGAGTAAGGTTAGAACCACAGCAGTGTGAGCCTGGAAGTGATGCGGGAGCTTCTGTGTAGCATGTACCAATGCTAAGATGGCCTTCTCCAATGGTAAATAGCGAACATCTGCCTCATGTAATGATTTGCTCATGTAATACACCAATCTTTGCACCCCATCATCAACCCGTATCAATACTAGGCTCACTGCATGTGAGGCCATAGCAATGTAAGCAAATAGGACCTCTTCCTCCTCAAGCTTGGACATAATAGGTGGCCGAGAAAGATATTCCTTCAATCGCCGAAAGGCCGACGAACATTCCTCCGTCCATTCAAATCCCTTCAACTTATGCAATAACTGGAAGAAAGGGCCTACATTTGTCTGCTGACTGAGAAATGAATCGATTCAAAGGGGCAGTCATTCTTATCAACTTCTAGACCTTTTTGGGATTTCGAGGAGGCTGCAAGTCGTCAATTGCTTTAATCTGATTAGGGTCAACTTCAATTCCACAGTGGGTAACTAATGAGAATCATAAAGCATTCAAGGATCTATTGCATGTTCCAGTTGGGCCTATTACTAAAGCAAGATCCAAGAAGATCAAAAAAGCACTTAATGGGCTGATTCAAGAGATTTGGGCCGATTCTAACGCAGGACATTCCAAGCATGGCCCAAAGGAAGATGAAGGTGTAATAAATTTAATCCAAGCTATTGAGGGCTGATTTGCTTTGATTGAGCGTGATTTATGGCGTGGATTAATGGCTGATTAACTTTCTAGCCCCATATTAGTTAATAGCCATTTTTCCTATTCTGGAACTTATTATTTTAGACCAAATTTACCTTAATTTTAGGCTTTTATTATTTAATATGTTTTTTTGCTATTTTCCTATTTTGGATATGCTAATTTCAGACCAAATCAACTTTTATTCAGAGTTTTATTATTTAGTATGTTTTTCCTATTTTCTATTTTCAGTCATGCCTTATAAGTAGCATACACTCATTGTAATAGAGATGATTTATTGAATAAAAATCAGAAAATGTGAGGCTTTGCTCTTCTTTTGGTTTTTCAAGAACTATGAACTTATCAGGGATTCTTCCTTGTGGCATTCAAACTTTATACCTCTGGTTCATGATTCCATTATAATCATTGGGTCAAGGTCTGTTACTTATACCTTTGGTTCGCATTTCGCTTATAAACGTTGGGTCAGGGTTTTCTATCAAAATCTGAATTTTAGCTTTCTTGGGCAAGTATTCCAATATTTTTGTTGGGTCGCAAAGCGTGTCTATTGAGGTTCGCATCATTTGGTATCAGAGCCAGGTTCTAAAATCAATTTTCTATCCATTTTATCTTTTGTTTCCTGTTATCATCCTATCTTGTTCCTTTTGTGTTCTTTATTCTTTGTTCTTATTTTGTGACGTGCACTAGGTCAAAATCGTGCACCAAGCTCCCAAAAAAAAAAAAAAAAAAGACTTTAGAAAAGAAATAGAAAACAGAAAAAAAAAATTGTTTGTAGTTTCAATTCTCTCAAATCAAAATATTATTTTCTTTTGTCATCTTCCTTTGATTTAGTATTTCTGTCATATTTTCTTGCCATTGGTATTAGTTTAATTACTACAAGTTGAATTTCTTGATCAAGTTTATTAGTTTAAGCAGAACTGAAAAGGAGAAGCTACGAGTGGAAAAAGGCAAGAGAGTGTGAGACTAATATCGGGAAAAAACCAATTTAAGAGTGAAACACGAGTGTGAGTGACATAATTTGAGTGAAAACACGTGAGAGAGTGTTGTGAGGAATTATTTCTAACATTTCTTTGTAGTTTCAAAAATATGTCTTCCAAGAACGAAACATTAAATAGGGAAGGAAGGGAGGAGTCATCCCTCATGTTACAGGCCATGCTACAACAGTTTGAGCGTATGAACGTGGTGTTTAATGATATTTGAGATTGGATGGATAGGCAAGACGCTGTTATTACTTCTTTGCGTGAGGAGCGTCCTCGAAAAGCCCCTAATGCTAGAAGGCAAGGAAGGCGTACGCGTCTTGATGATTCTGATGACTACCATGAGGATGAGTTTGAAGATGAAGATGATCAAGTTTCATTGAACAATGAGGGCAGGTTTGCGCCAAGGGGAGAAAGACGTGGTAGAGGTTTTCGAAGAGATCCAAGATGGCAAGATGGGACTGACAGAAACTTAGGAAACATAAAAATGAAGATACCATCGTTCCAAGGGAAAAATGATCCAGAAGTGTACTTGGAGTGGGAGAAGAAGGTGAAGTTCATCTTTGAGTGCCATAACTACTCTAAGGAGA